>JAOSBP010000005.1:16041685-16057570 GCA_027563825.1 Erythroxylum mucronatum
ATCGGGATCCGCTAGGAATTCGTAAAATTTTAATTTCCGCTGCGCCCGTGATTCGATCACGGTTGAATTCCAACAGTTACACATCGATAGATGACAGCTCATTAGAAAAAATTTCCATTCTAAACGATAGAATCTCTACAAGGATGCCGAATGAAGTTAGGGGCACTTTAATCTAGATTTTTATTCAAGTTGATTCTTATTGTTGATTTGTTTAGAAATTAAATAATTCATTAACTTAAAAAATGGTACCATATAAAAGAGGTAGAATATGCCAAAAAAACACCACCGTTGTCATGGTATTGACTATAATATAAAAACTCAAGAGCCACTAATTAGATAACACATATTTGTAACCCCTTGTTATAGCAGACGAGGACCACTATTCTACTATCATTCAGTCTAATAACACCCCTACTCGCTCAGTCAAGTCCTAGATATTTGTCCTTCCCACTTACATTTGCATGTTGCTTGTATCAATTTCCTTATTACCATCTTCCTCTCTAGTCTTCTTTTCTTCAATAACCTTTTGCTTATGTTCCTTTAATTTACATGTTATATATGGTCCAGTTTAGTTACTTCAACATCTTAAATTTATGTTTGTTTTAGGACATTATTGAAAAGTTGCTTAAGGAATGATGGTGGCTAAACATTGGAGGAGTTTATAAGGAAAATCTCAATAAAAACTCAATTTTAGAAACAAGGTATAAATACCATTGTATACCAAGATATATTCTACAATAAGAAGGTGGTATTGAGAACATGAAGTGTTACACGGGCAAAGTGAGACTATGTCAATTGGAAAAGAAGAATTCAAATGAGACAACTATCATAGCTCTTGTCTTTTTTCGAGAAGACTTAAAAAGAAATAATGTGATACACGATATCATATATGATTAGATGAGAGATACTGTGACATGATAAGGAGAAATATGGTGATATACGACCTAAGACATTGTCATGTTTCAAATCGTATTTGCCATAGAATTCTATAATTTAGGAGACATAAAAACCCTAAAAAGGAGGCATATTTTATTTTAGTTTTACGTTTTTTAATCTTGTTATTAGGATAAAGCAATGTTGGGAGAAAAGGCCTTAAAATACATATTAACATCAGTTTTTAGAATTCAAGGAAAATCCAAAAAGCAAATCATAGATCAAGATCATTATCAAGGGATATCTTTCCATAAGTTCTTTTCTTTTGATTGTTGTTTTTGTCATTTCAAAGATAATTAAGGCTAAATATTTTATTAGCTAGATTAGTTGAAATCGTAACTTTTTTTGTATTACTTGATTTTAGTTTTATAATAAAGAGTTTTATGTTTGGAAAATATTGGTGTTGTTGTTAATGTTAGTTATATATGATCATAAACCTTATTTAAATTTACATATAGATGTTGTTAGAACAACTTACATGTAGATTGACTTAGGTATCTAAGATTGAATGGGGTGCAAGGGATAGTCCTCCATGATGTTTCCAGTAGTACAATTGCCTTTTGTGAGATTTAACAAATTATAAAGTATTCTTATATGCGTTAATCAGACTGAGATATTAGTTAATTTGTATAAGGATAAATGACTATATAATATGAAGTATCAGTTCATTATATTATGAGATTATACTAGTCTAAAAAATAAAATTTCTAAGCAGTTGAATCAATGATATTAAGGAAAGTCTATTCTAGATATGATTATCATATGATTCTTGTTAAATTTTTTCAAGGTAGAATTTAATATATTAGTTTAATTTATTTTAAGTTATAATCAACTAATAGTTCACTTTATCATTGACTTCATAGTAGTGCAAAGGTTAAATTTAATGATAGTACTTTTTTATGAGATTGACATTACTTATCACTTTACTATTGTAAAAAGATAGATTCATTTCTATGATAATTGAAAAAACATCAATATGTTCAACTAAATTTTCTACAATAGGTTCTCAACTAATTATTTTTCATACTCTATAAAAACCTAACACACTAACACCTTCTTGTTATGGTTCACATAAATTTCTTAGATTATTTTTGTATAACAGTGATAGCTATTGAGGCTAATAGTCGGCTTTATAGGTTTTTCTTTAAATAAATTGAATGTTGCCATTTTAGTCATAAATAGTAAACTTCATTATAACGTGTGACCTACATATGCCAATTAAACTTATTAGATTAAAAAAATTAATGAGGAGCGAGTCTTTTGCACAAGCATGAAGGTAGATATGATCACTAATGGTCCTTTTATATGTAATCTCTCAATTTATATATAATGATCCCTAAAAGTATTTACATTTATTGTTACAAAAGAAAAGTACTTTCTATAAATTTGTAAAATTATAAAGAGTTGATATTTGTAATTGAAGACTATTTTGACAATTTATTTTGAATTATAAATTAATACATGTGTTTGAGATCATTCTTTTAAGTATGAGAGCTTTACACTAATTTGGGTATTATTTAGTGAAAAATAGAAAAACTTATGTTAGAAATTTATTTTAGATTTAGTGCTTTATTATACATGTTATTATGATCTAATCAAGTGAATTTTATAAATTTAATAACATAACTATAAAAGATACAAAAGAATTAACCAATCAAGAGCTTTATGTAAGGGGTGTGAAAATAATTTATAAGAATATCATTATTGATTTAAAGATGTTGGATGATAATAATTATAATATTTAGCATAAAAAAGCGTAATCCATCTTTAATGAGAATGAAGTATTTGATAACTTAATTATTATTTTATGCAACCTCTTATGGAAGAAAATATAGCTTATTACCAACATGATTGAAAGACTTACAATAACGAAGTTAAGAGAGGTAGGTTTATGTGGTATTGAAGTTCATAATATTGATTTACATCTATGACAACTTAATCAAATAGTTTAAGCTCTATACTACTATTAAAAAGATACGAGACCAATTTAAAATTAAATTTGGCGACATATCAATAATGAAGTTGTGTGAACTAAAATTAAAATCTAATAAGTAAATTTTGAAATTTAACTAATCAATTTCATAACACACCTTAGGGTGATGTCTTCTATAATTCAAAATCTTAGGTTGGTTGGTGTGGAACTCAATAATGATCAAAAAGTTTAAGCAACAATTAAGTCCCCTCTAGATTCTTATTTGGATCATGTTAACATGATTTTTACGTAGGAGCGTAACCACATCTAAAGGACTTCATGACACCTTAAGCTAGAAGCAAAGCTTCGAGCCAAACCTCTCAACAATTATGCCTACAGAAGTTAATCAATTAAAGCAAAGCAAGAGGCCCAAGTGCCATAGCTACAAAAAATAGTAGAATTGGCTATGTACTTTTGGCTTCAAACTAAAATTTGTAAAATCGTAGCCAAGACTAACTTTTAGCTATGAATGCTAATTCATAGTAAAAAAAAGAGCATACCTCCTACATTAAAACTATTAGCTACGTTTAGAATAAACTACATTTTATATTTGTAACTAAAAACATTTGCCGATGCTTTTTTTACTATGAACTTATTTTTGCATCGAAATGTTTTCAACTATTAAATATTTTTCCTAGCTAACAATGTTTGGCCACATTTTGGAATTGTTAACTTATTTTTCATAGCTAAAGATCTTTCACTATGAAAATTTTGTTGTATCTAAAACACACAAATCCCTTAACTTTCAGTTAGTAAAATATTTTCGTGGCAAAAAGACAACAATAAAAATGACATCGTTTTGATAACCTAAAAACACTCCTCTTTGTTTGTTTTCTATCAGCTGCTCATTTGTTTGCTCCAATAGCTCCCGCATTTATTTTCATCTTTCTTTGCTTTCTAGTAGTGTCTTTATGTCTTTCTTTATCTTCTAGCAGCTCCATCTTCTGTTTTCTCTAGCAGCTCCCTCATCTGTCTTTTTCAACATCGTGTTTTGTCCATTAGCTCCCTTATATGTCTTCCTCTGTTTTTGGGTATGTTATGTACAACCTAGTTGTTCTTAATTATATTATGGGAATACTTAAAGTGTGTGATGCATCATGCTATTGGTCGGGATCTTTAAGTAAGGTATGTTGTTGTCTTTGCTTTCCTCACCTTTTTGTTGGATTACTTTAAATGTGGAAGAGAATTTCAGTGTGAATGTTGTCTTGGAAATTAAATACTTACAACTTGAGAAATTTTTCATATGCTTAAAGTGCCCCTAACATTTGGAACTATTAGAAGGGCAATTTTATGGCTTATGTTTCCTTTCTATTTCTATATAAATTGGAAAAAAGGGCTTCCATTGATAGCCTATAACCATAAATTCCTTCAAATTTACTTTACCTAATTCATTCATTGCCTGTTTGATTATGAGAAAGATGTGAAATTTCAGAGAATTGTTGCGAATTGTTTATTTTAGGTTTTTTTGGGTTTTAGGTAGTTGATGTTTTAGGATTGAAAAGAATGGAGTTTAAGCTTAATTAAGCTAAGAGTGTGCTTCTCTTTTAGTGTATTGTTTGTGGTTCTACGTAGATTCTGGTGAGGATTAACCCTATGTTTATCTTCAGAAAAATTAGGGAAGAGGGCAAGGAAAAATTAAAAATAAAAACATCTGGGAGGATATTTCGATGAATATTCATTTTTGGCTATTTTATTTCGATAGATGTTGATAGGTTCTTAAAAATTGATTTGTTTATTCAATTTGCCTAATGATGGAGTTGATGAGATGACAAATGAGTTGATTATTTATGTTTAAGCCTATTCTGGGTGGTAGCTACTACTATAATTAACTTGTTTGAAGATGAGAATGGTTTGTCTCCTTTTTGGTTCAATATCTTTTAAATATGTTTCATTTACAATGCCTTCTAGTGCTAATTATAGTTAATCTTTTATGCACTGCTATACTGGTGATGCCAAATGTTCCTTATCTTCTGCAATATAAGTCAGGAACCTAGTTTATTATTGAAGTCACTTCTAAGGCAAATGCATCCATGGTTCCTATAACATGTCTTATTGAATGCAATGCTTGCTGGGCTTGTTTTCATGTTTTCAATTAGCATTCTACTACAAATAATGGTATCATTTTTATATCTGAAATCCATGTGTTTTGGTGGTTCTGTATTGTCGTCAGTTATCTATGTGTTATTTAAGTTTCATAATTTGATGCCTTTAATAGATATAATATGAATTTTACATATACCCAATGGATTTCTAGAATCTTATGCTTTACACATTCTAGTTGACTTATTGTTGAAAATGTTACAAAAGTATATGGATGCCAAATTATATTAACTAATTTCTTATCTTTAATTTCCCTTGTGTCTCATAGAGGAAGATATTTCACCCTTGCCAACTCTTTTCATTTTGACAGAAAAGGAATTTACTGAATAAATCCTTATTGTTCTTAAAAGGACAGGTATTTGTTTAAATATGTTGTATCATCCTGCTTAAGGAACAAAAAAAGGGTCAAATTATCCTATAGTGTAGCCAAAAAACATCATTTATGCCCAATTATGTTTGTGTCCCACTTAATCAACTACTTTCTTGATATTTCACGTAGTTTAAATTACAGTGATCACATTTTTTGATGTTCCTAATCTCGCAAGTTCTAGATTCAGATCCTAATCCATCAATTATTTAGGTTTACTCTAGCTCTGTAGTTGATTTACAAATTATAACTCCAGGTTACCATGAGACAAACAATCCACTTTGTGCAATATTTTGTCCCTGCTTTTATTATCTTTCTTGTTTTTTTTATAAATGACAAGTTTGTGCAATATACAACAACTGGTCGCTAATTTTATTAGGTTTAGTATGCCACATCTTCTATGTATTATGGTTGCATTTGATTGCTTAATGATTTGATATCATTCTCCCTACAACTTTTATGCATGTGTTAGTGCTTATGCGTTGTTTATTCTTTGGTGGAGGTTCCACTCAGTTTTGATTAAACATCATTATATTTTCTTGCCAAAGTTCTTTTATTGGGTTAATTTCATACCTTTCATCTACTTTATTGTTGTTTATTACTTAATTAATACATTGTAGATGAACTTGTCTGACATTGAACTTCTTTCATGTCTCTTGATATATTTTTTCTTAAGTTGTTCCAGTAAAATCCCTTTCTTGTTTAGCACCATGATTGATTGATTGATTTATACTTCTTGATTGTACCATTTGTGGCGTTTGGCTGATCATTTTTAATTTATTACACAAATTTTAAGGTATTTTTTATGTTAATTCAAACAAATGCATCAATTACTCATTTCATAGTATAGTAGTATTTCTAAAATTAAAAATGTGATGTTTGCTTTAATTAAAACCAAATATTTATTATATCAATACTCTTGATTTTAACTAAGCTTTTAGGATGATTATTGGTTCATCGACATAAACAACACTAAGTAGTTGTTCGAGTTATATTCTAATATTTTTGTAATATGAACATTTATAATTTGTAAACTAGTCTCTTTATTTGTTGTTTTGTTTATAAGAATCGATAAAGTTGTCATTAATATCTTATATAAGAAGAATGCTTGACAAATTTTCCTATAATTTACTTTTTATATACAATGATTGATAATTTGAATTAATAATATTTTATATGCTTTATTTGTATAATAAATTCACAATAAAAATACATCGATACATTATATACAATACATATTATTCAATATCATGGATTAAAAATGCAACAAATAACATATTGCAACATTATTAAAAACATAGCAAACAATATTTTACTACGTTATGTAAAACGTACCTAAAAGCAACTAGCTATGTTTCTAAAATATTTAGCTATGTTTTCATAGTATTTAGCTATGAAGATAAAAACGTAGCCAAAACATATTCGCCATAATTTTTGAAAATGTCGTTTCTAGTTTTCAGCTATAGGGATTTGACGACATTTTCTACGACAAAACAAGAACGTAGCAAATAACTATAGGCGATGTTTTCTAGACATTTAGCTAATTTTTTCTATACCCAAAAAATAACTTTTTTGTAGTGTAAGTAACAAATGGAGAACATGAAAAGTTCCTAAATTTGGTCCCTTATAGGACAGAAAGGTCTCCAATCACCGCATGAGCAACCAGGGAAAGTAAGAGTGTTAGAAAGATGAAGTGTTATAATTGCCAACATATAGATCACTTTCACTTTGTTTGTAATTGCATTGAAGCAAAGCGTTTATATCCAAAAATTGTTAATCTAACTATTATGTTTGCTTTTATGTAATGATTTTGCATAGTCTCGCCTATTTGAATAATAGAATTGGAAGGAATAATATATATCAATCAGATATTGCATATTATTACCAGATTCTAAACAATAGTCAACATTTGTTTTTCAACAAAGATGCACAAGTGAAAGTACTATAAATGTACTTACAGCTGAAGATGAATAGATGGTACGACATTATTTTATTGTATGTTGCAAGAACCTAATGTTATCTACTTTCCAATTGGTCCCTTGAAAAATAGTTTATTATGTCTATTTATTGCGACACTAAGATATTGTTGTATCATTTGATAACATCATTTATAGATTTTGATTCTTTTACATCATTTCTAGCAGTTGATTGTTAGAACCAGTTCATCATCATGTCTAGGGGTTTGGAAAGCATGTACTTCAAACTAAATGCAAAGAGCAAAAGGTTTTCTTATGGCATCGGTTTTCTCTTAAAGAATCTGAGCTATGTGGGTGGAAGACTAACGTCAAGTCTTTCTAAACAATTCGAGAAGTGTCTCAACTCTTTGGTCCTCTTTGTCGCCTGCATTTTCTTCATCATCAATGGTGGGAGGATCTAATGTGCTGTTGTTCAAATATTCTTCTATCCTTAAGGAAAGTTCATCCTGTTGTTGGTTTGGAGTCTCACCATCTTCTCCATGCTTAGGTTGTGCTGCATGTACCTCATTCAAAGAGCCTAGAGAAGAGGACCGAGATACGGTGCCTGATGCAACTGTAATTTCATCAGCCTCATCAATTGTTGTATCAAGAGAGCATACTGATCTTGTGGCCAGTGACAGTGTAGACCCACGTTTAGACCTTTCCTTCACTCTCTTACACCAACTGTGAAGTGACTCTCTGACGCTCTCCGCAACCAGGGCTTTCTTCCACCGGGATCCCATCTGAAGACATCAAGTAATAAGCAAAATGGCACGTGTTTTACTTCCATTTCTAACATTGAGCAATTCTGAGTTCCTATTTTCTTTGACCATTTCTCCCTTTCTATGCTAAGCAGAGAATCCACGCGACTGAAAACCTAAGCATATGCATCTAGAGTTGCGTGCTAAGGATAAATGTAAGATAGAAGCACTGAAACAAACCTATTGCAAACTTAGACCAGATTATGCTCCAGGTGTCTTGCACAAAGATAGAATACTACAATAACTACAACATCTCAATCTCCTGCTAATATAAACCAGTCATTTCCCCGAGAACAAAGGTGAAGCATATCTCATTAACATTTTCTCGAGTTAAGAACATATATGCATACGTAAAATAATAAAATAATCTAGCAGATATGCCTGGAATTCCATAAAGAGACCATCATTGCATACATCCAATACCACAAAGCTCTTGAGATGCATTTGTATTGAGTAAGAGCAAAACAAACCTGGGTAACTATTACATTTAGAGGAACAGTGCTATAGCTACACCAGAACTGAACAAGGATACTGCACGACAAGAGAAGAAACCATTACCACAGTTCATCATTACCTATAACGATGGAACTGATGCAAAAACATCTCCCACCAACGTGTATTAGCAAAACAAGTGGGACTCCTTCAAAGTGCTATTCTTGAATGGACGTTAAGAGAAAAACATACCCAGAAGTTAAGCGGATGATAATCATCAAATGGTTTTTCATGAAGCAGGATCCCTGTTTAAATCCCCACTAGAAAAAGAGAAGAAAGGAAGTCTATTACTGAAATGACATACAAATCTAAAGACGTAAAGTGTAAGGGATTATATAATCATAAGAAAAGTTTTTAATTTAGACAACTAATTTCTCTGGAATACCTATTAAAGAAAGTCATGATGCAAATAACTACAAAAATTTACAAAATAATCATAAAAAATGTATCACACAAATGATGACAAACTAACATATAAGAGCACATCAATTCCAGTTGTTCTGTTCCAATTCTATTCCATTAAATTTCATCTATATATTTATATAGAGTCTATATAAATATGTAAATGAGATTTAATAGAACATGATATGAACATCATAACAGGAACAGACAATTTTATCTCGTGTAAGAGGGCCTGTATTTGTCTAAAGTAGGTGTTGATTGATTTGATTTGACTCGGCCATGGGCATGATATCTGCCCCATTATGGCATTGGATAATTTAGATGGACCAATAGAATAGTATTTGCTCTATTTTAAAGTCAATTATTTTGCCTGGGAAAGCAGATTGGTACCTACCTTATTTTGGTGTTGGCTAATTCGTACTAGTTCACGAAATGATACTTGTTATTTGTTGATTCACCTCAATTAACAATTGGTATTTGCCCTAATCTAGTGTTGACTAATTCATCCCAGCAAATGAAATGGTACCTACCCATTTTGGCTATAACTAATTCGTCTCAATTAATAGTTTGCTACTTTCTCTAATATAGCGCTGGCTAATTAATAGGTACGACTAACCATAACTTATCACCATATCATACACATGTAGAAACAACTATTCTTTTAAGGACTCAAATCACATAAACAACAAAACTCAATTATTCTCCACTCTAAACATGCATTCGAGGCACCTAACCATAGAAGTGTATCCACAATTTGATTTCAAAGTAGATATAAGGGGTTTATTGACATTGTAAATAAAAAATTACATATATGTTAATCTCTATATGTCCACAAATCATGCAAAACACATCCAATTCACATAAATCCAACCCTTAAAATTAACAATTCAAACAAAAACTTAATTCTTAGGGTTATCCATCAATCTGCTTCAAAACAAAAATTAAATGATAAAAATAGTTAATTAACACCGAATAAGGCATTTAATATGCACAAATAACTAACTTAGAAAGCCCCACTCAGCGTATACTACAACCTTTCATAAGAAAAGTACCTTAAATATCTTTTTCGCGCTTGAAAATTGATTAAAAGCTATCCAAATCCTTTGAATGCCGATGAATTACAATGGAATCCCCTTCATTTCCTTTAAATTTGCCTCTCAAACCTTCCCATCACTATTCTTTCGTTCCTAGCTAGGGTTTATTCCAGTAAAAATAGTAGTTATTATTGTCAAATTTTGATTTTAAAAAGCAAAATTTGAATATATTAATAGCCCAGAATGAAAAACAGGTTAACCAATGTTTCTTGATGTCTGCCATTACTCTAGTTATAGTGCACAATGGATGACTGATAAGCTCGAATGAACCCTAAGTATCTTCTTATAACTATAAAGGATTATCTTCTCTTTCTTTAGACTCTTTAATAACCTCAATCTAATTTTCAACAAAAAAAGTTATCTGAAATATAGGAAAGTGCTTATGGTGACAAATTAAATCAACATGTTTTCATCAAAAGTTTCTTTCTTTTATAAGTATTATGGACATAGTTAATTAATTATACACCTTTTAACTATCCAATATCAACAATATTCAATGAAATTAATAACATTAAAAATATTCATAATATGTTAAATTATGTAAAATCATAAATGTCACAAACTTAAAAGTTTGCAGTCTCACATTCTCTCCTTTTTAGTATAAGTTCGTCTAAAACTCTAAAGGCTGTTACCTAATATTCGAAGCTTAAGTCATTCATCTTGTGCTCTTTAGAATTTATAAAATAACAAAAACATGAGTCTAAAATCAAATCCTACTAACTAAACCAAGCAACAAAAATGATTCACACATTACACCTTAACTTATCTCATTGAGACCTTAGATCATTTTCCTTTTTGGAAATTGAAATGAATTAGTAAATATAAGACTTAAGAGAGCAAATCAAAAGTCCCAATTGCTTGAATCAAAGGCTTTCACTACAACAATATAGGCATTTGGCTACGTTTTTTTTTTGCTACCTTAACATCGTAGCTAAAAGTCGCCAAAGGTTTAAGTTTTCGTGATGATTATCAAAATCGTCACCAAAGGTTTAACTTTTTGCGACAATTTGAAAAATCGTCCTCAAAGGGTCAACTTTCTGCAATAATTTTGAAAATCATCGCTAAAAATCGTCGCCAAAGGGTCATTTAGCGATGATTTTCGAAAATCATCACCAAAGGTTTAACTTTTCATGACGATTTTCGAAAATTGTCGCCAAAGGGTTCACTTTTTATGACAATTTTGAAAATCATCGCCGAAAGGGTCCATATTGGGCGACGATAAGGATTGGCACTAAAAATTAAAGGTGAAACGAAAAAAGGGCTCAAACTAAAAACAAAAACACTCATCTCTCATCCTTAAAAGCTTTCGATTATCACAACTTATTCCACTCATTCACGTATTGTAGTTTCAAATTTTATTGGGGAACTTATCTCTCCAAATGGTCAGGGCTGAGAAGGGCTGTAGCGATTAACTTCTTTGCTTATATAGATATTTTCTGGCTTTAGTTTAAATATGGTCACAACGGGGTAACTTCTTTTGGTCTTTGAATGATTTCAATGTGGAGAAAATATGAACTAATAGATAACTCATGAGTTGGAAATCTTTCGTTTGATATGGTGATTGCATAAAAAATATGTTAGTATTATAACTTACTTGGGGATAACTATAAGAAGACATTGAGCGTAATATTTGTTTGGGGATGAGATGTGGTTATTCATTGCATTCTTGCCAAGGTAGAAAGATTCTATTATGGACACATAATGAAGTGATAGTTATAAAATGTTGGAAATTAGCTAGAATATATTATGCTTGCATTTGAATTGAATCCATGATGGCATTTTTATATTATTGCATACTATTGTGAATTTGACCAACTTAACTCTAGATACTTAAATGCATCTGAAATTTGAATATTAGATCATAGATAACAACTTTAGATTCTAAGGGACTAAACCTGCTATTTGATCACAACCAATGATTTGAAGAACTTCTATTGTCCAATTTGTAACATGTGAAATATACAAAACAAGAATGGTGGCTGGTGTTGGATCCAAAAACATTTCAAGTAGTTTCTTGGAGATCATCGAGCAACAGGGATGGCAAGGATTGCGGGTTGGCAATGCCATTAGCACTATTCAAATAATCCCTACTCAAGCCATTAAGCTTGCAATATTTGAGTGTGTTAAGATATTTTGACACTATATCCTCGTTTTCTTGTGCTAAATATAAGAAGAAAGCACATGTTTACTAGTTAGCTACTTGATCATCTCTTTTCCTCTATGTAAAATGGTTTAATTGGGATATAATAAATGCATTCTTGATCAAGAGTGTGAAAGAGATTTACTAGGTTATTGTTGCATCTTCACTAGGCAAGAGTGTGAAAGAGATTTACTTAATAACTTTTAAGATGAATAAATCACTGAATTTTCTCTATTTTTAGGTCACTAATCAAGCCCCTTTCTCTTCTCTTCTCTTATTGGCCAAGTTTGTCTATAGCTATGAAACAGTGCAGACCCTTATTATGGATATAAAGCTTGATGTTCATGTAAAGAGAGCAGTGAATGACATAAATGCAGGTTAGTTGTTTTATCATTGTTATGGAGTAAAGGTATTATCTCTTGTTTGTGGGTGCATTATTTTGCTTAATAAATTGGTCTTTTGTTCTGCTTAATCCTGTAATATTTAATTGGTTTGGTTATCTTTTGTATATGATGACTTTTTCTTTCCTAATTGAAAACAAACTAGCATAATTATGCATAATTTCAAGCACTCTACCGATCTTGAAGTTGCTTTCATGATTCTCATGACTTATCTTTCGTATCTAATGGTTGAGGTATGAAGTTGCTCTCCTCAACATGGACAAACCTAGCTAGTTGTCCTAGTTCTTAGCATTTATAATTTGTAAATTGGTCTCAGTATTTATTATTTGTTTATAAGAATTATTAAGGTTGTAATTAAAATCTTTTATAGGTAGAATATTCTTTTTGTTGATATAACTTAATGGTTTGTTACTTTTTATATACAATGCTTCAAATTGTCAATTATTTTTGTATAACAAATTAACAAAAAAAATCTAAATATTATATATAATAATATGGAATGAAAATTTCACTAATAATTATAATTAACATGGTATAATATTTCGTTAAAATATATCTTAACAATTTGACTACATTTTACAAAACATAACTAAAAACATTTGGCTACGTTTTCAAAATCATAAGTAAAACTTTTTGACTACTTTTTCATAAACGTAGCTAAAAACCTTTGGCTACGTTCTTGGAAATGTAGCTAAAAACATTTAGCTAAAATTTTGAAAATGTAGCTAAAAACTTTTGGCTACGTTTCTAAAAACATAGCTAATATTTTTTTGCTTTAAAAACTAAGCATAGCCAAAAGATATTGGCAACGATTTCTCAAAACGTCACTTATAGTTTTTAGCTATGAGAATTTTGTGACGTTTTTTACAACGAATATAAATTGTCGCTAACGGCTATTAGCAAAAAATTTGGGATTTTTGGCAACAATTTTTTTGTAGACAAATGTGGTTTCTATTATAATGTTTATTGAAATCAATCTTCATTATGCAGCTTTTGATCTTTTTTCTTCCATGATAATTCTCGAATAAATTTTGTATTATTAATATATTATTCACTATACTTCTTTCTTAAACAAAAGCCTGTTGGTTTTGGTTAATAAGGTGTTTTCGGACTAGCTTCAATCTAATTGCTAACTTCTTGGTAATGATCTTGTACAAGATATTGCAACATGAGAGGGATTTATGATTTTGAATCACTTTGGGATGATAAGGCATAAAAAGGTGTTATTATCTCCTTTAACATCTGACCCTTTTAGAAAAATTCCATGATGAACTTTATGATTGTGCCTCTTATCAAATAGCATATCTTCTGATATAAGAAAGCATGTACACCATCTAAACAATGCACTCAATATAAACCCTAGAGCCTTATAGGCTTTCATGCTAAAAAATGCACTTTCTATATCCCTTCTAAAGGATTCATAAGGGCATTGATTTGTTCTTGACTTGTAGAGTTAGAAACTATGGATTTGATTTCTTGCATATGAACCAACTCATTAGTAGAAGTACATGTAGCCTGTTGAAAATATTTAAGTGCTAGCTCCTTCAATCGCTCTTGGGAGGTATGCATTATTTATGCTTCATCAACAAGGGAAATGATTATATTAGTGTTCCTTCTGGCAACAATTGTATTGTAGAGACAGTTTGTTTTCGTGTCATTATCTTTGGGCCACAATACTCTAGACTCCTACCTCAAAATGGAATATTGACACTTAAGAACATTGACATAGTTGCCTAAGGACTGCCTCTCTTTGATTTTCATTGATTCATCACTAAAGGATGATTGCTTCTAATGCTTATAAGACATTGCATGGAATCCTTAATTGCTTGTTCTACCAGGTTCATCTCCTACAATTTTCATAAGCAATTAAAACATTCAAACCTTTGTTCTTCCACCTATAACCATTTTTTTCACTAAAGCCTCAAACTTGAGTAAGCTTACCAAAATGTTGAAGAATCTAAAGGAAATAATTTTGATGCGTTACGGGGGTGATAAGAGGACGCCATTAGGGTATGATTTAAACATAAAAAGGGGTTAAAAAGAACCTTGCTCAATAAAAGATTTACCGGCCATTCAAAATTTTAACTAAGACCCTACTTAGCATATTTCTGATGTGCCTTGATCCAACCCGATTATTGCTCCAAGTGAAAAATAAGCCCTCATATTTGAGGCCTGTAAGACCAAGTTGATTTGTGAAGTTAAGGAAATCATTAATATGGAATCTTAAGCTAATTTGATCTCTTCAACCTCACTATTGAATAAAGTGTAGTTAAAGTCCCCAGGAACTAGACAAGGGGCTATTTATAGCCTACATATAATTCAAATCCTCCTATAATTGTGCACTTTGGAAAACAAAATTTTTAACATCCATAAAAGTGATGTGTACTTAGATATTATACCTGATTAAGGTCACATATAAATGAAGATACAATTCTAAGTTGTGGTGGTTTAATACCTAAATTTTATCTGGGTTATAGGCTACCATAATCCACCCACTGAAGTGAACATGGTAATTGGTTAACATTAGCTAAGTTTTGTTCAAAAACTATGTTTTCTCTTGAAGATGTTTAGTATTTATTTTAGGCTCCAACAAACCAATAAAAATGATTCCTTTTTCTATGCAAAAAATACTTAATGACCTTTTATTTATTAAAGCAATTCAGACCTTTTACATTTTAGGTAATAATCATTTAGAAGGAACGAGAAGACTATTGCTAGCCTTTGATTTGACTTCCTACTTAATTTCCTTCATGAAGTAAAAGCAAAGGGGGTTTTGTTGCTGGTAGTCCCAGCTATATTAGAGATACTAAGAGAGACTTTAGTAGTGACATAGATTGCCATCAGTTCCGTACCACTAGTTTCCTTCTTTGAACTTTCCTTTTATCAAGATGACTCGAGCATTGCAAGTCGCTTATACTCCTTTAGTAATATTTTCATCTTCCTTGTCAATATTGGTACCATGAGTTAGTACTAGATAAGGTTCAACCCCTTACCTTAGTTTTAGTATTAGTAATTTTTGGTGTAATAATTTTAGTTGCATGGGAATTAACCTCCTTAAGAGTATACCCATAACATCATTCTAGAGGTCAGAGGTGGATGTTTTAATAATTGGTCTCCAAGTTTTGTTCTAATGTAGTTTATGTAGGAAAATCCCGGGACGGACATCACATGTCCAGCAGCGGAAACAAAAATTTTTTGGTTCCCGGGACATTCCCGAACGCCAGGATCCCGGTATCGGTATGAAAACCTCAAACCTGAATAGCCAATA
>JAOSBP010000005.1:16065982-16079655 GCA_027563825.1 Erythroxylum mucronatum
GAAGTTTCATTAAACCAATTTATCCGGAAAATGCCATGAATGCATGCCAAGATCCAAATAGAAATCATAAAACGTACTGAATTTTTTTAATATTCTAACCCCTAAAATGGGGCGTTACAAATTCAGTAATTCATTTTCTTTCCAAAATCTCTTATCAATCTTTCTAAGTAATCCAACTACAATTTTAGTTTCCTAACATATTTTTAAACAATAAAGAAATCATGCACATCTATCTATAATCACATGTTTCTATTAGTTAGGTGTTAAAGATAAAAATAGGAAATACCATCTTGTAGTGTTACGCTTAATATATATATTATGATCTATCCATGCCAGATTTTTGATGGTTAGACAAAAAGTATCATTCAATAATATTTTACGTGAAATATCCATCAACAAACTCATGGTTTTTTTTCCAAATAAAATGGAAAAGAACCATATTAATGACTTTTACTAAAGCTTAATTGATAAGTGCTTGATTGACTATATATTTACTTCGCAATGCTTAGTAACTAATGCTATAATGTGCTTAAGATACTTATTTTAGTTCATATTTTGTTTTAGGTACAAGTTGGAGGAACAAGAACCAAAATGAGCTAAAAAACATATCTTTGGAGTCCTCTTATTGATGTTCAATCTTATTTTCCTTTGTAGAACAAGAAGGAGATGAATTAGGGTGAATACAGGACAAAGAATTAAAGAAATGAAATTATTGTAGCTTACACAGTTGAGTATGAGACTGTGTAACTCACTGGAAGCTTCTAGGAGAGTGAAAATGTAGTTTTAGCCTCTCCTACAAACTACACAGTTGTGTGTGGACTTACACGATCGTGTAAGTGATCTACACAGTTGTGTAAGTGGCTGTGTGGCTCACCAAAACATGTAAGTTCACAAAATTGGGGAAAAAATGACACACACGGGTCACCTACACACTTATGTAACTGAACGTGTGTCTAGACAAAACCAGGTAAGGTATGATTAGGTTAATAAAAAGGTTAAATTGAAAGAAATTTACTACATAATATATTTCAATAGTTGTGTACAAGTATACATAGGTCCTTTCATTGCAAAACTAATGGTACTATATACTTATTATTATTTTCTTCTTTATTATATAAAGTAGTTTCGTAGTTTGTAAGCAAACCACCTGTTGTAAGATAATAATTAGGACATAATTTATAAAACTAATAAATCCAATTTTAAGTAATGCTTTTTAATGACAAACTGTTAATAAAATGAGGGACAAAGCAACTTCTTGAATCATCAGCTAACTCAAACAGTTTGTCTCCAAGGAAGTGGGAATCCTCCGTACTTAGGGTTACTACCAATGCCTCATCAATAGTTTCCTTACTTGATTCCTCCACCAGTTCTTCCTCAACCTCCTCTGTCCTCTCCTCTTCTTCTTCTTCTTCTTCTTCTTCTTATTGCTAGACAGAGGTTTCTAGCTCATCTTCTTTAATTCCCTTCTGCCACTCCTCTACTTTCTCTTATTGGATGGAGATTTCTTCTTCTTCTCCGTCTGCTGCCTCTGTCATATTTTCGTCCTCCTCCATAACAACAACAGTTACCTCCTCATTTTCTTGGAATGACTCTTCATCTAACTATCCTTTTTTCCTCACTTTACTATGTTAATAGGCTCAAATAATGTTCAGTGTTATGCTCCAAATATTCAAGTGAAGAAACTCTTTCTTCAAATTGCCGTCGGCTAGCTTTAAGTTTGGCAGGATATTCCATTAATTAGTTGATCTGTAGCACTTTCTTTTCCTTCTGGAAGCTCTTTTTGAAATGTCTCACTATTCATGAAACTAACCTTTATCTTTTCTTTGCTCTTGAATTCGTGTCGGTCAGCTTTTATTTCAGTAAGGATTTTCATTGATTTATCTCTAAGACTTGCTTCCTCCTCCTCTTTCGCTTCTTCTTCTATTGGGAGCTCTTTTTTCTCTACTAAGATTTGCTTCCTCTTCCTCTTCCACTTCTTCTTCTATTGGGAGCTCTTTTTCTCTACTAAGGGTGATTGCCTTTTGTCAAGTAATATGTCCACAAGTTGGTCCACCTGATTCACCAAATTTTATATACAAGTCTTTGTTTCTTGATGCGTCATGATTGATTCTTGAATAAAATCAGTCATCATATCTTCTAGAGTTGGCTCGTTAATTGGAGGTGTTCGGTGCTATGGGTATTCAGTTGGAGCGTAAGCATTCCATCCATAGGCATAAGATTTGCTCCACTCTGAATTGTAGTTTTGCTTTTATGATGCACCTTGAGGTTGATTGAACAAGTTCGGTCGCTCCCATACATAGGTCGGTGCTCGACATTCATGATTGTAGTGGTAAGTCCCACCAATATTGCAACATGGCCTAATCATTAGTTGTGCCTCCGAAAACATATGATGAAACCTCTCTCTCTCATATGGTGATGTCATAGTTTGCGAAGACATATTCTGGCTCCCATAAAAGTACTATCCACTCCATCCTTCCATTACGAGTTGTGGCTATGACAATGAATCATAATTCCTACAATAAACCATAAACTTAAGATCAAGTAGAAAAATTCAAAAGATAATTAAATTAATAAGCCACAAATACAATATAATACAATAAAAATAAAATAAATACAAAAGAAAAATAAAAACAAAGATAAAGATAAAACAAAATGAAATGAAAATTACTATAACTTCCACAATATACCTCTAGAATATTGGACGACCTAGGGGATGAGCTCCCTAGCTAGCCATGTTGGCAAACCTCTTTGCATGGACGAACACACAACTCTCAAACGAAGGGTCAGTTATGTTAGGATTTGTGTAAGTGTTGAACTTACGAAGCTAGTTTTAAGTCACATTTTGAATTGGGTTTACAAGTTCTTATTCCTAGTAAGGAGTTGCAAAAAAGTGTGGATTTATCAAGGTTCTCATCAGAAGGTTCCATGCTCAATGAATCAAAGGGGTTAGAAGTAGGATGTTGTTTGGTTGATGTTTTAGTATTGGGAGAGTCAAAAACTTAAAGAATCTTAGTTGAATTATGATCTCCAATTTCTTGCATCAGCTCAAAAAAGCTATTATTGATGAATACCTTTCCTGTAGGCTTCCAAAATTCTTTAGATTTCATGTTAGGGGGTTTCCAAGCATAAGTAACCTTGACTTTATCTTCAATCAGCTCTAGATTTCCATTATACTTCATTATTGGAATTTCCTCGAGCAAATCTGTAAAAGTGTCAACAGCTAGCTATGCACACTCTTACAAAATTGATTTTCTTTGCCTCTTTCGTGGCTTGATCCAAGCACAGAGGTCTCCTTATTAAACTTGCAAAATGATTTTGATCTTTAGTTGTTCAATACTCTAATGGTATTTCATGAATTCATATGCGCAATGAAATATTGGTTGATTTGAAGTCATTGAAACTAACTTCAAGTTTCCATGGCTAAATGAGGAAAGGTTTGTTGAAAATGTGCCAAGGTCCAGCCTTAATAACCTCAATGACTAAATTAATAACATCAAATTTAAAGGAAAAGATGTCTTCATAATCAAAACGACATCACTCAGAATAAACTGCTTCTAATTTCCAAGCCTAGGTTTTCATAGCAGTAAATGACACCTTCTTATCAAGGAAAAAGCCTACCAATGTGGATTGCCACTTTTGGATTCTTGCTTACAAGATGGATGATAGAGGACAGACAATAAGTTTGTCAGCTGAGGAAGAGGGTGGAAAGTAGGATAATTTGACATCAAGGTTGAGGTTACTGACCAGTTGCACCTATATATGTTTGGTGTGGAAAGAAGAAACAAGTGGGAGCTCAGGTTTGTTCAGCATAGTAGTAGAAGGAGGGGAAGATTTTGAGATATTGGTGGTGTGTAGGAGGTGGCTAGAGTGGGGGATGTGAGTGGCACGAATAATTCAAACAAAAGAAGGGTCATGGTTGGACTGTTGGTTAAAAGCATAGACTGATGGATAAAGAAGACAAGAAGAGGGAAAATGATATAGGATGCAAGACAAGGATGAAGAAGAAGGATTATAACACATACAGGTGAAAGCAGAAGCATAAGAAAAGTGAAGAGTAATCACCCTTAGCTGAGTACATACCTCTTAAGATAGAGAAAATAACTGACTACAAAGCAAGATTACCCTAGGAAGCAATAGGTGAAAAGAACCAGAATATAGAGGGTAGGAAGATAAACTATTAGAAGATCAGTAGCTATCAACCACCATCTTGAACTACAATTACTGTTCATTCAATTATCTCCACCATCACAACTTCACAAACCAGTCTTGTAGAAGCAGCAGCTAACCTGTGCTGTAGATGAGTTAATATTATTAGTTGACTGTTTTAGAATTTCACTATTAAGTTAGTATACATTAATTCCATTGGAAATTTTTAACTAAATTAACATAAAATATCTTCATTTGATCTATTCTCCCTATCTAATAAGCAATAACTCTTTAAACCCAGTAATTGTCTCATAAAGTAAAATTTCCATAAACAAAACATTACACAAGAGGAAGACAACATAAAACACATCAAATCATAACAAAAGGAAGTATTGAGTGCACAAGAAGAGGGAAAAGAAGTGAAATCTTTTAGACAAAAGAAAAAGGGAAAAGAAAGAAGTGTTTTAATGTAACTAACAAATGTTGTAAATGGTATGTGACTGTAACCGTGTGAGTCCAATCCAAGCACACGGTGGATTGCTTTTAAATTTTTTTGTAGCTAAGAAAAAGTAATCCAACGAAAGGAAAAATGCCATTATTTGAAATGTATTGGACGACATTGAACAATATTTATTACAGATTATAGTGAAATGTTTTTATTACATATACCATAATGACATGTTGCACAGTTGTGTATTATAACTTCCGTCTCCTTAAGTATTTGGTCTATTAACTTAAGACCAAGAACTTTTTGCTAATTCTAACAGAAAATCTATAAATGCAAAAGATTTCATTGATGGAATGATCACTTTAATTCCCAAAGGTTCCTAATACTACAAATTCCTTAACATAAGAGATTAGATTACAGAAGCAATTATTTTGTCAAGATCCTAATACAGACTTTGCCCCAGTTTAAGTTTCTCATAAGTTAACCACGAAGGATGATCTCAAAGTCTTGATCTCCATATCCTAACATCATACTAGCAAAAAAGATCCAACTTTCTTGCAACATAGTTTTGTCTTTGATCAATGAAAATTGTCACAAACTAGTGTATGCAACATTCCTCCTACTTTAGAGTGACGATTGACAAGGGTGTTACTGGCAGCGTCTTGTCATTGACTAACATTATGAATGCTTCCCAGCTTACTCTTGAACCTAAAAATGAGTGAACCATTAACATCAATCACCGAGAAATCATTCTCATTGACACTCACGATCTTAGTGGAAATTGTGAGCTCTACAGGGATTTCCGTCAAACTGTGGCCCAATCACCACCACCGGCGACTCCATTGCCTCGCCTATAGTTATTGCAAAAACAGGATTGCTTGGATCCAACACCCTTCATAAAATATTTTGGAGCCAAGACAACCACAATCGGAGCCAAAATAGGGGTAGTTTCGTAACCAAAATGATAAGAGAATAAACAACAATTAGAGGAAACAAACTGGTCAGTTAGGTTATCAAATAAAAGAATTAGGGGCATTTTTTTAGCTACAAAAATATTTTCGTAGTGAAAAATGTAACTGAAAGTTGTAATAAGGGACATTTTTATATTTTATATATGAACAAAATTTTATAGGTAAAATTTTGTTGCTACAAAATTAAATTCACAGATGAAAAACATAGCCAAAGCCTATTACTCACGAAAAATATTTTGTAGCTAAAAACTTTTTACTAAGAGATTAAATTTGTAGTCAAAATACGTCGTCAAATCTTATTAACTACGAAAATCAAATGCAACATATTTTAAATATAGCTTATAGTTTTTAAAAAACCTACAAAAAATTTTATGTTAGAGGCACTATTTCAATAGGCTACGATTTTAAAATTTGTAGTCAATTAGTAACTTTAAGCTATGAATTTCAAATTGTACTAAAAGAAATTTTATTCAAAACTCTTGTCTATTAATATATCTCATTATGTCAAACTTTTACCATGCAAGTTTAGAAATTTAGAAGGAATACTACAATTTAGTTTTTATATTTAATGTATAATCTATCATATTCTTGTGAAATTCATCTTGTTTTTTCATTTTAATTGTTGAAAAACAACTAGAATGTCTCTTGGTTGCATTAGCTTGGGTTTACATGAATGCTAAATAAGATTCAAGAGAAATTTCAGTGGCAGCTAACTTTATTATTTTGTGCTTATGTCAGTCTTATTACATTTTTAATTCTATTTCCGTATGAATTGCCATAATTAGCTTAAAATACATGCTTAAGCGTTGTCCTTTAAGTTCTGTAACATGTCAAGTGGAAATTGTTTATATCATTTTCTATCTTGTACATGCATATGCACATCTTTTTTATACCCCGCGAGCTAATTTATAGATTTAGGGAATCGAAACAAAAGGTAGGAGCAAGAACAACATATATGGAAGTTGGTGCTGCAAAATGACTTCCCATGCCTACCTATTCAAATCATTTAAATATTGGACAATTTTGTCATTCCTCATAAATTTAGACAATTATTAATTGTATTTTTGAATTCTTAATAACTTATCGGTTAAGTTACGTAATTTGATCCAGACAAAGATAATAAAGTGGCCCAATAAACGATCTAAACCAATGGGTCAAAGTCCGGGAGAAAAATAGATCTCGAGTAGTGTGGATTAGATTCATATTGAGCTTGTGATGGGGAAGCCCGATATGGAAGCTATATATAAAAGTTAAGATCTCCTGCAGTTACTCATATCATTCGTAAACATACGGGTCCTCTGACCATTTAAGAGCGCTTATGTCTTCAGAAAATTATAGAAAGGTGTTAACCGCGTGTCCATAAATGTTTTCCGTAAAAGTCCCAGGAGATTAGAGCTCATTTTAGCCTTGAAAAGTGCTTCGGAAGTTCAGATGGAACTAAAATTAGGTATTTCATGTTTCCTTTATTTTTAACCATTTCATGAATGATCTGGGACACGTAATAAGGTCTACCCTACATGTTACATGTGGCATCAGAGCGATTACATGATCGAATTGCCGAAAATGAAGGTTTTTCAGTTTTCATCTGTTATGGTTTTCATCAGTTTTGATTCGTTTTTTGATTTTTTTTGCATATTTGATTACGTAAAAGCGGTATACATAAAGGGTCGAAAATGGGCTAAAAAGGGCAAAAAGGGGTTCCGAGATTACCAGAAATTTCCCTCCCTATCGGAGGGTGATAGCCCCATCAGTGCACGTGCTCGACGATGCTACCGCCATTGGGTGGTTAAGGTTGGCGCACATGCGCCAACCGCATCCACCTACGTGGTTCCACGGGATGACGGACGTGTGTAGCATGTGTGTCACATGGCCCAATACCCCGCGAAGCTAAGATAGTGCATGCATCTGTCACACCGACACGTGGACGAACGGAATGAGGACATTTACTCCATGCGCTGTATAGTGCAGGTGCGTATGGGAGTGGGTGGCCCGTGCAAGACACATGTTAGAAGCATTTGGCGAGCGTCCTTACATAGGATGACGTCGGCTAATGTCAGCGCATAATGTTGCACTAACGTCAGCACTATAGTGATGTTGATGTCAGTACCTAAAAAAAAGGAAAATTTTCAGAATTCCCATAAAGGTACCCTAGGTCCTTTTAGGTTAGTTTCCAGGTTGGGGGGATTTTTAAAGTAATTTTTCATTTTTTTTAGATTTATTACATTGGTAATTGGTTTCCGGAAAAGTTTGTAAAGCTTTTTAAAGCTGGTTTTGAGTGCATTTTCGTGCTCTGAATTGTATATAAAGGAGACATTTAAGGTTTCGTGTCTCGTGTGGAAGGTTTGGTATTTGGGAAAGTACGATAGTCACTCTCATTGAGAATTTGTAAATAAAGTTTAAAGACAATGTTTTCAGTACTAATATGTGATTATTTGACTGTGCATTTAGTTTTTTGCATTTATAACTGATTTTCACATACATTATGCCCATATAGAATGTGAGGATGACATAAATATGTACCCTTTGTGTTTGTGGTCTTTTTGGGTACTGGTAAGATTGTAATTACCACAATGGCCTTGTAAGTCAGTGTTTGGATTGTACCACGTGCATGTTAGGGGATGTCTCTGGTCTCATGTTTGGTTATTCTAGCCACAGGTGTTGACCTTATATGAGATTTTGAGATGTACATAAAAACATTAGATGAAGGAAAGTTATTGCTTGAACGATCTACTCACCTACAGGTGGTAGTGATATGAGAGTTGATGGTTTATACTATGATCACTTTTATGTAGAGGTTTAACTACGTATATTATGTATTCGGCCTACAAGTGTTTCATAATATGTGCGATCAGATTCTTTGTATAGATACTGTTATCGCTGTTGTATTGCATTTAAACTAATTTTTACGTTATCTTTTCTATCTTGCAGTCATCTTTTCTGTAAACAACAATGCTATCACGATTGAGACCTTAATGGTTTCAATTTCAAGAAGTAGAAGAAAAATGTAGAGTTTTCCCTGCAGATGGCTGACGTCAGTATGGTGATGCACATCAAGAGACCTTCTCCACTTACTGATATCAGCTCAGAAGCTAATAAAGCAACTATGGCAAAATGGGAACGGTCAAATAGGATGTGT
Source organism: Erythroxylum mucronatum (assembly GCA_027563825.1). NCBI lineage: Eukaryota > Viridiplantae > Streptophyta > Magnoliopsida > Malpighiales > Erythroxylaceae > Erythroxylum > Erythroxylum mucronatum. The sequence goes on from JAOSBP010000005.1 coordinate 16,074,684, forward strand.
TATTTGACCATCAAGAGGTCGATCCTAGATCACTAAGCGGATTCCCGGATGAGACCATAGCGAAGGATTTTATGGATGACATTTTCCAGAGATACAAGGTGTCTTCTCATGCGGAGCAGAGCACCTTGATTAAGGATATATTCTCTATGAAGTATACAGGAGAAGAAGGCGTTCAAGAGTACATTATCAGGATGGTTCACCTTCAGACTAGGCTGAAGGCACTTGATGTAACAATTCCTAATAACCTCGTAGTGCATCAGTCACTAAATACTAAACGACCATGTCATTTTAGAAATTTAAAAGGAAAACTGCAATTTAGTTTTTATATTTAAAGTATATTCTTGTGAAATTCATCTTGTTTTGCATTTTGATAGTTGAAAAACAACTAGAATGTCTCCTAGTTACGTTAGCTTGGATTTTCATGATTGTTAAATAAGATTCAAGAGAAATTTCAGTGGCAGCTAACTTTGTTAATTTGTGCTTATGTCAGTCTTTTTACATTTCTAATTCATTTTCTGTATGAATTGCCATAATTAGCTTAAAATCCATGCTTAAGTATTGTCCTTTAAGTTTTGTAACCTGTCAAGTGGAAATTATTTGTATCATTTTCTATCTTGTACATGCATATGTACATCTTTTTTATACCCCACGAGCTAATTTGCAGATTTAAGGAATCGAAACAAAAGGTTGGAGCAAGAACAACTTACATGGAAGCTGGTGCTGCAAAATGACTTCCCATGCCTACCTATTCAAATCTTTTAATGTTGGACAATTTTTTCCTTCCTCATAAATTTAGACAACTGTTAATTGTATTTTTAGATTTTCAATAACTTATCGATTAAGTTATGTAATTTGATCTAGATAAAGGTAATAAAATGATCCAATAAATGATTTAAATCAATGGGTAGACGTCCAAGAGTAAAATTAATCTCGATTAGTGTGGATCGGACCCATATCGAGCTTGTGATAGGGAAGCCCGATATAGAATCGATATATAAAAGTTAAGGTCTCCTCCACTTGCTCATATAATTCATAAGCATACGGACTGTCTGACTCGTTAAGGGCACTAACGTCTTGAGAAAATTGTAGAAATGAGTTAACCGCATTTCTGTAAACGTTTTCTGCAAAGGTCCCAGGAGATTGGAGCTCGTTTTGGCCTTAAAAACTGCTTTGGAAGTTCATATGGAACTAAAATAAGGTATTCTGCATTTTCTTTGTTTTTAACCCTTTCATGAACTATCTGGGACATGTAATAAGGTCTACCCTACATGTTACATGTAGTATCAGAGCGGTTACGTAATCAGGTTACCGAAAATGAAGGTTTTTCGGTTTTCACCCATTATAGTTTTCATCTATTTTTAATTTGTTTTTCGATTTTTTGTGTATATGATTACGTAAAAGTGGCATACATAAGGCAAGTTATGAAAAAGGGTTAAAAAGGGCAAAAAGGGGTTCAGGGATCACCAAAAATCGCCCTTCCCGTCGAAATTTTGTGTTTATGTCATTCTTATTATTTTGTGCTTATGTCAGTCTTATTACATTTCTAATTCTATTTCCATATGAATTGTCATAATTAGCTTAAAATCCATGCTTAAGCATTGTCCTTTAAGTTCTGTAACCTGTCAAGTGGAAATTGTTTATATCATTTTCTATCTTGTACATGCATATGCACATCTTTTTTATACTCCACGAGCTAATTTGCAGATTTAGGGAATCGAAACAAAAAGGTAGGAGCAAGAACAACATATATGGAAGCTGGTGCTGCAAAATGACTTCCTATGCCTACCTATTCAAATCTTTTATATGTTGGACAATTTTGTTATTCCTCATAAATTTAGACAACTATTAATTGTATTTTCGAATTTTCAATAACTTATCAATTAAGTTACGTAATTTGATCCAGACAAAGGTAATAAAGTGGCCCAATAAATGACGTAAATCAATGGGTCAAAGTCCAGGAGAAAAATGGATTCTGATTAGAGTAGACCGAACCCATATCGAGCTTGTGATATGGAAGCTATATATAAAGGTTAAGGTCTCCTACAGTTGTTCATATCATTCGTAAGCATACGAATCCTCCAACCCTTTAAGAGCGCTACGTCTTGAGAAAACTGTAGAAAGACGTTAACTGCGTATTCGTGAACGTTTTTCGTAAAGGTCTTGGGAGATTGAAACTCGTTTTGGCTTTGAAAACTACTTTGGAAGTTTAGATGGAACCGAAATCAGGTATTCTGTGTTTCCTTTATTTTTAACCCTTCCATGAACAATCCGGGACAAGTAATAAGATCTACCCTACGTGTTACACATGGTATCAGAGTGGTTATGTGATCGGGTTGTCGGAAATGAAGGTTTTTCTGTTTTCATCCATTATGGTTTTCATCTATTTTGATTCATTTTCGATTTTTTGCGAATCTAATTACATAAAAGTGGTATACATAAGGCTAGCTCTGAAAAAGGGTCGAAAACAGGCAAAAAAGGGTTCTGGGATCACCGAAATCACCCTCCTCATGGACCTCACGCAGCCCAATACCCCGCGCCTATCCCTACACGTGGATAGACGAGATGAGGACATGTGTCAGAGCGTGCAGAAGCATTTGGCGAGCGTCGGCCGATGCACGCTTGCCCCTTGGCCACGCGTGGGGTGACGTCGGCTGACATCAAGGCACAGTGTTGTGCTGACGTTAGCGCTACAATGATGCTGACATCAGCACCTAAAAAAAGGAAAATTTTCAGAATTCCCATAAGGGCGCTCGGGGTCCTTTTGGGTCAGTTTCCAGATCAGGGGAATTTTAAAAGTGATTTTTAATTTTTTGGATTTATTACATTGGTAATTGGTTTCTGTAAAAGTTTTTAAAGCTGGTTTTGAGTGCATTTTCGTGCTCCGAATTGCACATAAAGGAGATACTTAAGTTTTCGTGTGTTGTGTGGAAGGTTCGGTATTTAGGAAAATACGATAGTCACTCTCATTGAAAATTTTTAAATAAAAGTCTCAAATAAAGTTTAAATACAATGTTTTCAGTACTAGTATGTAATTATTTGACTCTGCATTTGGTTTTTTGCATTTATAACTGATTTTCACATACATTATACCTATATAGAATGTGAGGATGACATAAAGATGTATCCCTTGTATTTGTGGTCTTTTTGGGTACTGGTAAGATTGTAGTTACCATAGTGGCCTTTCAAGTCAGTATTTGGATTGTTCCACGTGCATGTTGGGAGATATCTCTAGTCTCATGTTTGGTTATTCCGGCCTATCTCTAGTCTTATGTTTGGTTATTCTGGCCACAGGTGTTGACCTTATATGAGATTTTGAGATGTACATAAAAGCATTAGATGGAGGAAAGTTATTGCTTGAATGATCTACTTACCCATAAGTGGCAGTGTCATGAGAGTTGATGGTTTGTACTCTGATCACTTTTATGTGGAGGTCTAACTGCATATATTATATATTCATCCCACAGGTGTTTCATAATATGTGCGATCGGATTCTTAGTATAGATACTATTGTCTTTGTTGTCGTGTATTTAAACTGATTTTTACATTGTCTTTTGTATCTTGTAGCCACATTTTATGTAAACAATAATGTTGTCATGATTGAGACCCTAAATGGTTTCAATTTCAATAAGTGGAAGAAAGATGTGGAGTTTGCCCTGGAGATGGCCGACGTCAGTATGGCGATGCACATCAAGAGACCTTCTCCACTTACTGATATTAGCTCAGAAGCTAATAAAGTAGCTATGGCGATCTGGGAACGGTCAAATAGGATGTGCTATTTGACCATCAAGACGTCGATCCCAGATCATCTGATGAGTTGATTACCTGATGCGACCGTAGCGGAGGAGTTTATGGATGGCATTTCCCAGAGATATAAGGTGTTTTCTCATGCGGAGCAAAGCACCTTGATTAAGGAGCTATTCTCCATAAAGTATACAGGAGAAGGAGGCATTCGATATTACATTATCATGATGGTTCACCTTCAGACTAGGATGAAGGCACTTGATGTACCAATTCCTGAAACCTCATAGTGCATCAGGCACTAAATACTCTCCCTCGAGACTTTGAGATGTTAGCTACCTCCTACATCTCTCAGGATAAGGCCTAAGAAATCAATGCCTTGATTTCCCGGTGTGCTACAGCGGAGGAAAAGAATAAGAGCTCTCCTAATACAGCCATATTTGTAGCTACCAAAGGCAAAGGGAAGGCTAAGCCCCAATAGCCTAAGGGTAAAGGTAAGAAACCTAAACCCTCTCCGAAGATTCAGACTAGACAGTCCAGCATTGCTAAGGGGCCACATGACCTAAAGGGTATGAGGTGCTTCTTCTGTAAGAAGGGGCATAAGAAGGCCACTTGCGAGAAGTACAATTTGTGGAAGGTTAAGCAGGAGCTGTCAGGTAACTCCTCGGCCTATATGATTCATGAATCTAATGTAGCTATAACTACATCAAGTTCTTGGTGGTTAAATAGTTGAGCTTCTAGCCATATTGCTTCCATAATATGGGGGTTCAGATCTAGGAGAAGGCCAACTAAAGGAGAAGAGAGGTTGATGGTCAACAACAATGAAGAGGTGGATGTTTTGTATATAGAAGATGTAAGTTTGAACCTTGATACGGGGTTTGTATTAGTTTTACAAAACATGTTTTATATACCGTCTTTTAGATGGAATTTGATCTCTATATCAGTTTTGGATAAAGAGGGCTATCATTTTGTATTTGATACTTCTGTTGTAAATACTTCTATCAATATAAGTCATATCAGAACTGCCTTCTTATCCTACGGATTATATAGAATGTGTCTTACTCTTAACAAAATGTATGTCTCTTCTTATGTTGCCGAACCTGTTACTTGAAAGAGAGCCTCCATAAAGGAAACATCGTACATGTTGTGGCATAAACGTCTTGGCCACATTTCCAGGGAGAGGGTTGAGAGATTGATAAAGGATCATATTCTTCCAACTCTAGACTTCAATGAT
>JAOSBP010000005.1:16084028-16101821 GCA_027563825.1 Erythroxylum mucronatum
CCCTTTTCAAGAGTATTTAAACTGACTGTATTTTGTTTAGGTTAGTTGAAATGGAGAAATCGTAAAGAAGCCCTGAATACCTGACAAATTGGGACAGAATTCTTTGGCCAACCAAGGAAAGGGAAACAGATAGAGTATAAATTTGAAAAAAAAGAAGAAAGTGGTAGAAAATTACTAACAGTGAGCTAGAAGCAATAATACTCATAAACGTAAGAACATAGAAACAAGCAACACTCTAATTAAACCAACAAAAAACTGACACAAAGGACAGACAGATGCATACATAAATAAAAAGCAATAAAACTAAGCATTGAACTCTTCCTCTTTGTGTGTCTCAATGGTGACATCACAAGTAGGAAAAGCGACACAAGTGAGGACCCAACCCTGATCCATCTGGTCTTCATCAAGGAAGCTACCATCAGACTGATCCACCGAGCCTGACACTAATTTCCCAGCACATGAAGAGCAAGAACCAGCCCTGCATGAGTATGGGAGGTCAATACCTTCCTCTTCAGCATGGTCAAGAATGTACACATCATCTGGGCATTGAATCACTTTCTCTCCTTCAGGAGTGATAAGCTTCACGTTGTACGTTGCCATTGCCTTAATGCGTCCTCCACGCGCGCCTTTCAGCCCAAAAAGTGGCTGCGGCCTCAGGCTAATCGCCGTGTGGCGGCGAGCAAAGGAGGTGCTCAGCATGGCACCGGAGAGGGTGGCTGTTGAAGCCATTTTTGTGGGCTTAGATTGCTATGAGGAGAACACGGCAAAAAAAAATGGTAGGCTAAGATTATATGGATGAGTTGATAAAAAGGGATGGCTGGCTTGTGGAAATAGTGTGGTTGAGGAAGAGGTGTCGCATAAAAAATCTGCCACGTGGCATTCATTTGTGGTATGCATTATCTTCTCGCGTTATCACCACAAATACGAAAGAGGCTCATCGAACTTGTGGCTTACTGGGCTTGAGATTTTTCTCATAAATAAAACGTTTTGAGATAAGGGCTTGCCTCAGAATGCCCTAACATTAAAAACTCTAATAAGCCCTGTTTTCCCCCATTCAAAAAATCTCACAAATCCTATATTCTCCAAGAACTCGTGCGTGGTGTGAGAGGCAGTGTCAGTAATAACGCAGAAACAGTAGTGGGAAATATAATGACAGTTGCAGGATACATGACATGAGTGAGGATACTGCCTGCCCCAATATTAAAAATTTTCAGAATATATACATATATATATATAGGCGCCAGCCTCTCAAGCTAAAATTTTTTCAGAATATATACATACATATATAAGCGCCAGCCTCCCAAAACTAAAATCCTGAATTTATCGCTAATAATTCGGATGAATGGAATGGATTAGATGGATAAAAAGGAAAAGAACACACGAGTATGATTTTCTTTTCTTTTTTTTGTCTGACGAGGAAATTTATACGCTCATCCGAGAGCCAACAACTCAACTAAAGTAATTTCGTATTGATAAATAGGATATACCACATCACAGATGGCATTGCATGCCTTTTAGCTTTAAGAATTGTTTAATTGAAAATTTACTTAGACTTAAGTGTACAATTATCCATTTGTAGTGTATCATCAACTTCAACCATAAAACTAAGCAGCAGTAGGTTTTGGCTGGAGGAGACCCGTAGAACATTGAGATTTTGGGGGGAAGCACTTCCTATCATCAGGATAATAACACTTTGTGAATAATCAAATTCCACCCATATAAGCGTCGAACTAGAAGAAAATGGAAAACTACTCATAGGGGCAAGCAAGCAAGCTGGGTTTACATGGTGCACCTACTCCCAGATCATCAATACTAATAACAAAAATGACAGACGTTGCATTGCACGCCCTTGCATCCTCATTTATATTTTCGCTAAGTTGCACAGTAGGTCAACAACCGCCAGAACTGTCTAAATTAAGGCTTCACAAGCAGGAAAGAATTATAAATTTTTATAAAGAAAAAAAATAAAGTTATGTGGAGGGAGAAGAAGTAAATTCCTCCCCTCAGAAACCCTGTTTGATTCTTCTCCAGAAGTGTCATATTCAAGGTTTTTCTCCGCAATATTATCTTCCAATGCCTCATTAGGCCCTTGTTCAAGGTTAGTCACACTTGATATTTCTGTAGATCCTCCTTACAAACAAATTGGAGCCCAGGTAGCCAACAGCCCCTACACATTCAATGAACATGTTTTATAAGTACAGGAACAATACACTTTGCTCTCATTTATGCCCTGGACATGCCATTAGTTAGGCTCTAAACTTTAAAACTCAACGCATTCAGTATAGGTAAAAATTTATGTATGAGCTCATAAATGCATAACCAGAAACAAGAGAATATAAAAGATCCAACTTATGCAAAAGTAGAAAAAAATTTCTCAAAATATATAACATTAAATTTTTAAAAAAAGCAAGAAGAAAATTTAGAGGGCTCAAAACAATTGAAAAGAAGTATCTGAACTCACCACACAGAATTCCTAATCCAAGACAAAACATCAATGTGTACCCAAAATAGAAGCTGGTTTGGAAGAAGCCTGACATCTTTGTCTTCACATAGTAGTAATATATGGAGTAGAAGTAGACATAAACAGCTGTTGAGGCTGCAGAGAAGAATGATGTCCACTGCCAGTGATAGTTCTCAGCATTGAGTAAGAAATAGGTTCCCACAATTGTCACACATATAGTTACAATTATAAGAATCAGGAACACAAGCAGCATAAAGCCATAAACGTAGTAGACCTGTCAGTAGACACAAGAAACAAAATTCAGACATACATATTTCTTCGATCAGTATCAGGAAAAAGGTACACAAGATACATGTATATCAATCTGTGCATTGAAAACACCAAATGTTAAGAGCAAACAAGCTTGCATTAGTTACTATAAGCTTTACCAATCTGCAATTTCAAATAAGCTACAAAGTTTTTCAATTCTCATCATAGTAAAACCCTTAGTAGCTATAATTAACAATCTTCTTAAGTGAATAGAGTAAACATATTACTTCATTGTCTCATTCTATGACCAACAAACAGCCTACTGTCACAAAATAACAGAACTTACTACTTCAATAGTATGTGACAGAAGGTCAGGAAAGCCTTCTTCAAAACGAATATGACGTAACTTGGTTGCTGCTCCTATGTAAAATTGTTTAGAGTGCAGTTGTGAACATTACAACTATCAATATAACCTATTCTCAATAATTTACTCTCTAGTAGCTACACATATTAGGGTAATATACAAACAAGAGCTCCAAATGATTTTGCAGTAACTTAAATAAGCCAAAACTTCTAGCACACACTTCATATTAAAGATTTTTGTCCTCTCATAATAGACAATCACCAAAATTTTAATGAAGGATTGAATTTAGAATCCACAAAATTAAGAGATGGTCGGTGCATATGTTGTCAACATCACTGTTCAAACTAAATGTCGAAAGAGAAAAGGTCACCTTGTAATTCCAGAAGGATGTAAATACGAAGTACATTTCAATAAAAATGCTGCCAAAGGGTAGTAGTCCTCCCATCATAGAGACTATAGATGGTGTCAAGTACCATTTCTTCTCAGGGATAGGGCGTGGAATTGTCTTCACACGGCATGGATTGTTTGGAGCACCACTCCAATTTCTTCCAACAACTGTACCAAGAAGTGCCAGAGGGAAAGAAATAAAAGCCCAAATTATGAAAACCACCACCATGGTGCCAAACGGAATGGCTGCTAGAGAACCATAAAATATAGCAACAGTGTTCAAGATGAACCCAATCCCAAAGCACATAAATGGGAACAGAGAGGCTGTGAGAATCATTGACTTTATCCAACTTTTTCCTGAAAAACAATATCAAATAAATCAAATGATAGTATACATAGAAAGATAAACCAGATAACTAATAAATAAAGAAGCATACCCCCATTGCGGGAATACATCCCTCCATTTACGTAACCAGAAACGAATGAGGTGAGTGCATAACATACAATAAAGGTCGTAACAATAGCTCCTCTCCTGGGGAATATAAATAGCATGAAAGAAACATCAACATTAGTTGCAATTTTATCAAGAAACACAAAAACTACAGTTTATAGAAATACCAAAATACAAATAAAACATTAACCTACCGCCAACTGATAAGCAATTACACAAACAATGAATACATGTGCACACAAAAGCACATGTGTGTGTCTATAAAATATACCTACAACCTCAAGTGTTATCTACGAACTTACCCTACATACAACGTTCCGATGATGGCCATCAAAATGACAAGAAGCACAAGCAATGCTAGCTGCGCACCTGTTCCAACAACAGCTGACAAAATAACTAAATTGCGGGGATGGCGGAAAACATCACCATGAACAAGTTTCCAACCAGATTCCTCACTAACATCCCTTTCCTGAAACAATGATCGCCACCAAAAATAGATAAAACAATAATTTCTTTTGAAGATATATGAGTAATCAAACAAAGGAAAATCAAGGAAATCAACTACATAAAATTAAACACTGCAGTGGAATTGAGAAAATCAAAAACAATTCTCAATGAGCATATAATGCCAAGAACTCAATACTAATGAAATTCAATTCCCAAGATATGCATTACCAGAGACTCTAGATCATCATCCTCTCGAGCATATTTTGCATAATCGTTTCTAAGAGTCCTCATCAATATCATTGATACCAAGCCAGTGAGAAAGATGACCATCATGAATGAATTGAAAATCGAGAACCAGTGTATCTGCGTGTTAAAGGATGCATTACAATTCAAAGTGAATGCCACAAGGAAATTAAGCAGCAATGGAACATTAAAACAATAATTTTACATGGTGTTACAAAACAAGAAGTAAAATAAAGCACACCCGGATGGAAGGAAATTCAACAAGAAATAATTCTTACCTGGTGCTCAAAAAAGGGGTAATCCAAGTAGACATCAAATCGACGTGCAAAAGTGATATTCGTGGGAATCCACTTAATCGAATAAGTCATGTCCACTACCCTAGCAGCTTCTAGAGGTTTTGGGCTCTCCTGGGTGAGATTGACATGAATAATCTGCAGGAAGAGGGATACTTGAGATTGCTAATACAAGTAAACACCAATAAAGAAATTAAAATTGGCACTTAACGAACCACAGACCTGGTCCTTGTTATATCTAACAGTTATACTCTTATGAGTGTACAACACATGCTTGCCATTGTCACCGTTCTTATCAGGATGCAACTCACCAACAAAACCTAAAATATCAACACATGTTCAAGAATGAAATACAGATCACAGATCACATAATTGAGAACGAATAAGAAATTGGCAAAAACATACCCCATAATGGCAGGTCATCTGAGCTTGCAACCACAAGGTGATAGACGAATCATCAAATAAGAATCAAAGGGGGAAAATGTGTAAGTGCCTCAAGGAAGAACAAGGAAAAATTAACATGGTTTCTAACAAAAGAACAAACTTATGTCCAGCAAATAAGTATTGGAAATGCTCTGTTTACCACACATACATGCAAGCAGGTAGAGGGAGAATAACTTTCTTCCCTTTAGGTTGCTGTTCATTTGAGCAAGATAGCAGGGGAAAAAAGGTGAAGACAAAAAATGGATGGTTGAGAACAAACACAACTGAAATACGAACATCACTCTTTCGACAAAAATCTTAGCCTAGTTGTCGTATTCCTAGCAAAGCAATTTCTTATTGTTAACTAATGAGTAACACTAACTGAGCTCATGTTACAATTAAAACAAGACGCCTGCAATTTGATTTAGTATAATTTCTTAGGAAAAACATATTAGTAAAAGTTTCTGAGGTGAAAACCTTGGACAACATTTCAAACTGTTGAGTTGACTGAAAATATATCTAAAGATCTCTCAACTCAAAGTTCAAAAACATTTCTATTATTCTAAAACATGTCATCAACAATATAGTTATAAGTATCAGTTCTGATTTTTAAGCAATGGCAGCATTAACCGCATCATTGTTTAGTTTAAAAAGGATGTTCCATTGTCTACCAAGATATTTGAATGGAATGGTTTAAATTTCACAGTAGGGTTTTAGTATTATAATCTAAAACCTGAATGTTCCAAAACCTTATGTTACAATATCAACTCATATATTTCAAACACCAATTAGAATACTATTATCTACACTACCCTTTGGAATACAAATCAAAATTAAATATATTACATACCCATGAAGAACTCGAACCAATAACTATTCTCAATTGCATCCTTAAATTGTTTGACCTTCGCTTCATCAAGTTCAAGTTGACAAATGGTACCTCTCTCCACATTCTCTGTAATGGGAAGCAAAATTATCAAAGAAATCAAAAGCAAGACTGCAAATACTTTGTAGTGACAAATTGAAGCTAAGGGAAGCTCAAATATGACAAAAGTACATACTCCGGAATTTTATATCAATCTGGCTGTCAATAAGTTCATTTCCACCAAGAACTTCACCAAGACCACCCCACTTGTGTGCTGCATTGCCATTCGGGTGGCAAAATGGAAGGCTGTAGTAGTTGTATGTTTCTTGTGGATTGTTGTAAGGACCAACCTTGTTCACCCATAGGGTAACTTTGTCATCCGGTTGATACTGGAAAACAAAACGTAAATATAAAGAACAAAAAAAGAATAAGTATTAGTACTGCCAAAACAAATATTAGTAGAACTCTGCATAAATAACAGAAACTATAAAAAGAAAAAAGAAAAAGGAGAGAATAGTACCAAACTAAAATATCTGCAGAAGGTATAGTTCAAATTATAGCCAATGGTGAGAAAGCATACAGAATAACAACAATATTCACCTATAGAAAAAAAGAACCCTTTTTATTTTAACCAGAAATTTAAAGATAGTGTAGAAAATGCAACAGGGAGGGCCTAAATTGGCATGAAGAGCACGAATGTCATCATAATTCCTAGCATAATTCTTTTAAATGGAATGATTCCTTTTGAAACACTTTCTTATCATAGATAATGTTATTTTGATTTTACGTGAACTTAACAATCCAGCAAATGGAAAAGATTATCTCAGGCAAATACCACAGAATTGAAGAGAGCCATGCATGGTGAATTTACAGGAGTCTGCAGCATCACATAACTATGCAAAAGATAAAGGAAGATTCTCAAGTATGAAAAAGGACCCTTTCCAATTGAACAAAATAGACACAGACTGTCAGAAAATGTAACCATCTTTAGGCTAGTCTAAACATGAGAACAACTTACTTGTACATATGGTCTGATTACATTCAAATACATGACAAAAGCAGACGAAAATGAGTGATAGTGCTCTTTTGAAGCCATCAAAACAAAATTTTCAAAACTGACGTTTCCAAAGACTAAGGTCTAAGAGTCAGATGTAAGAAGTAGAAACTGATTTAATTATGTCAACATATATATCTTAATAGTTGACCTTTTAGGAAGAAAGTATTGGTGCAGCAAATTGATGTCTATAATTTTTAAGTTTACAACTAAAGGAAAGGTCTCTTGCTAGTCAGTGGAGGTAATATACACCTCTATATCACTGTGAGAAAGGAGCCTTTGAATGAGCTTATGAATTATGATCTCTAGATATAGGAAGCCTACCTCAAATGCCTTCACCAATTCCATAAACAAGTTACAAGAACGTGTGCTAAATGATGGGGGAAAAAAAACAGAGCATGTAACATCTCATAACCAGATCTAAACCAAAAGAGAAATGGCATAAAACTGCTACCATCCTTCCACAAATTGTGCCAACGCACTAACAACGAGGTATGTCACATGAATCAGCAATAGAAACCAAAGCCCTAACTTTGACGACAACAACAACCAAGAGGATGCACAAAAAGCAAAGAGTGAAATGAAAGGACTAACAGATCTGAATCAAAAAGAAAGAAAGAAATTTAAACAGTAAACCTTGTGATCGGACTCGGAGGCAAGAACGGGAGAAAGCAGGAGGAGGAGGAAAAGGAAGAGGAAGGGGAAGGTGGCAGGAGGTAGAGATCGGAAAGCGGAGGAGTACATGACGACAAACGGGTCTTCTGTTTCTCCCTTAGCTCTCGAGCTGGCACCTAGCAGGTACGGTACAAACAAGTAGTAGCCGTAGCTCAGCTGTGATTTGGATTTGGATTTGGATTTGGTGGCTAAGTGTTATGTAAATTGTTCCCGACCTCGTCTTCTAGATTTGCGACTTAGCTTCAATTTCTTTTGTTAATACTTCTCTAAGAAGTAAGAACACGGACGAAGAACGAACCTGGGAAGTCACACACTTCTTCTTGGCTGGCCCAATTTGACCTTTTTTTCTAGCCCAAGCACTGAACTTGCTTATTTTCTTATTTCATCAAGGGATGATTTCGATTCCATGCGAAGATTCCGCGGTTCAGATTCTTTGTATAATATTACGGTGTTTTATTGTATTAAATAAATCTCAACTATTTTTTTATGTAGGTTTTATATGAGTTTTGTGTGAGTCTCACAAAATAAATGACTAAAATTTTATGAGATAAAATAAAACAAAGTAATATTGGACAGAAAATTTGGAGTCAGATTCTACTTTCTATTTTTATATAAAATTACAATTAAGTACTTTATAACTCATATAATATAATTAATTATAAGTTAGTTAATAAATATCATTTTCAAATTTCTTGGTATCAAATTATAAATAATTCTCTGTTTTACTACCCTTTTTTTTTATATAAACCATCCAATTTTTGACACTACGTGAGTGTTCGACTAATCCGGACTCGCTACGGGAGTGCGGACGAAGCGGTAAAAATAATGTATTTACATGTTTGGTGTAGAGTATAGACAGAGACAGATGAGTTTGAAAGTGAGCCAACCAGTACCACACGTTGGCGTCCCCTTTCACTATACAGAACAGAAAAAGACCGTGCTAAAAATTGGTGGACACGAGTTCGCACCTGTCTCTTACACTGCCTGCCCCGTTCTCTCTTCCTCATGATCAACTGCAAAGCTTCAACCTTCAACCTTCAAACTCCCTCTCGTTGTAATACTGATTTGTATGTGTTTCTAGCAAGTTTACAGCTGAACCAATATCGTTGTGTGCCTTGGCAACGTGTTGTTTGCTCACCTTCAGTTCATGGGACCCAAAACTGGCACGCAAAGAGTTACAACATGCGAAAGAATGGAAGTGCCATTAACTGTAAAATTAAGAAGCTTCATAAAGCAGTAGCAGAAGGAGAAGAAGAAGATGATGATGATGATGATGATGACAATGACGAAGGAGAAAGAAAAGTAAAATGCCAAGTAGAAGTGATATCGTGGCGGGAGCGTAGAATTAAGGGCCAAATACTCGTCTATGCCAACCTTCAATCTGTCTGGAATTCTCTCACTGACTACGATCGCCTCGCTGATTTCATTCCCAATCTTGTTTGCAGGTTTAAGTGCAGTTTTCTTTCTTTGAATTTGCATGCTTTCTTGAAACCATTTGGTAGACGCAATGTGAGGCTCATATGTCTGCTTTCGTATTAATTGTTTGCCTTGGGGAATGACCAGCTAAGTTGTTCTTGTTTAGGGTTATAGTTAACTTGCAGTTGTTGTTACTTGATTTTGTTCAGTGGGAGAATTCCCTGTCCACATTCAGATCGGATATGGTTGGAGCAGAGAGGCTTTCAAAGGGCACTTTACTGGCATATTGAAGCTCGTGTTGTCTTGGATCTTCAAGAATTTTCTTATTCTGTAAGCTTCTTTAGCTGCCTAGTTAGCTTGAGCATACGCCTGACTCTTCAACTTGCTCTTGGCGCCAATGGTTTTCAGGATAAACATGAACAAAAACCTCTATAATGACTGATAAACTTTCTCTCCTATATCATGGTTCTTCTAAGAAGATCTGATATCCTTGAGGAACGCCCTTTGTGTTTTTATACTTGGAGCTTTGGCCCTCAGAAGCTGCTACTATTAACACAATGTTATAAAACCAGTGAATCTATTCTGATAACTGGGTAGTGAATATGCGATAAGCATTTCTCATTAAATCAGTTCTTTTAGTAGATTTTGCTTTCTTTGATTTGGTGATCATAATAGTTATCATGAATTTATCCATCTTGTTCTTGCACATTCACTTGATCGTCATATCGCAATTTTAAATGACATGCCATGATTCTGGTCAACAATCATAAGCTCTGTTCTTTTATCCCACAGAGACTTTATGGTTGACAATTTAGTTAACCCACATGCTGGCTGGTTTGAATATTAAGGTTTTGCATACCAAAAATACTTCCTTCCTTATTGCATCTTGCTTCTCATCTGGATGAGGTTAGGCTTACTTTTTATCTTTCATATCCTCAATTAATTTTCAGGCCAACCATCATGAACTACACTTTTCCATGGTTGATGGGGACTTTAAGAAGTTTGAGGGCAAATGGTCACTAAATTCAGGGAGAAGGTAGATCCATATACTTTGTACAAACTTCAATCTGCAAAAGCCTCAAGTGAATTTACTATTCATGGTTTCTATCTTAGATACCTTCTATTGCAAGGTCCAGACTATTCGCTCATGTCCCATTACTAGTGGGTATGGGGGTTCAAGTAGCAGTTACTAGCACACTAGTCTTGAGCCTTTCTGTAGCACAGAATTTTGAGGAATCTAGCTAGAAAGACTTTCTCTATGGTTACATTCCCAAACTTTCCATGTTTTAGGATGGTGGTGAAACTTGTCCTCTTGCACCCGCTATAAGATTGTTTTCTAAAATTAATTGTTCACTAAAAGATGCGTACAAAATAGTTTCTAGAAAGGAACATGATTGTATTGATGGAAACTGTGTTTTGTTAATTCTTTTTGTAGTTGAGAAGTTTAACCCAGGAGCTGAGAACTTGTTGTTCTCCTTATGGTAGTTATAGTATGTGATGGAATTTTCTTGGTTTGTTACATGACCAGTGGAACAAAATGATTAGTAGATGTTGGTAATATTACTCTTTCCCTCAATTGGACTACTGCTCTCAAACTAAACTCCAAATGGGACAAGAAGGTGTTCATTCTTGGGTTAGGAAAATTATACAGCCAATATGGAGGACCAGGAACAACTTGATATTTAACAGGAGCAACAGAAGTCAATAGAAGAAGCAAAAGACAAATTTCTCCATAAGATGAGATAATTGGTTATAGCAAATGACTTGAGGGACATAATTTCATTAAGTGTAAAACTAAAGCTCTGCTAGATGATTTAGTGACCAGCATTTTACTATCGGCTATCTGGGTTCCTTTCCATTGTTATGTTTGTATTTTTGCATTACTTTGTTAAAATTAAATGAATAAATTAACTTTTGAAAAAAAAATACTCTTTCCTACATATCTGCAAAAAATACTCTTTCCTACATATCTGCATTCTTATGTATTTATCTGCAGAACTGTGCATGCCATCATCAAGAAGTTGGATGCAATCGAAATCTTCATTATCTGTTGTTTTGTTATTTTCTTTTCTTCCTTAATGTATAGAATTGAGCCCTGTCAAGCTAAATTTTGATTTTAGATTCAGTAAAAATTCAAAGCTGCAAAATAGGAGAAAAAGTTATTTGTCTTAGCTTGTAAATTTACATTGGCATGAGATTTGAGTGAAACATTCCAGATATAACTGTTATTTCTTACAAAAGTATCTTTGTTTGTTTGCATGTATAGAATAAACTCACGGTCAAAAAGAAAATTCAGTTTCAAACTTCCTATACTGGTCAGCAAGAAAAATTGTAGATAGCCCAGATTTCTTCTGAGTTTTCATCCTGTACAGCATCTTCATTTCTGTCTCCATATAGTTGACTGATTTTATCTGTCAAATTTGATTTGTTGTTATTGCTATACGAGATCATATTCATGCAAGTTTGTTTTTCATAAGATGGTGTGAATTGTTGTACTTATTAGTGTTCACTCAACTATTTTCTGGAGTCAACTTAACTCTGTTATACTCTCTTCAGTATCTATTGATCATCATATATTTGCATCCTTTATATATTTCTTTGTCAGAAATCAAATTCATTTGGATTTCAGAGAATGAATTGTGTTTAATCTAAGCATAATTAGATAAAGCTTTAGTAAATCTCCTTTTCACCAATTTGAAATTTAATCCTACTTCCATTTGGCTCTCAAATTTCTTATTATTATCATATGTTTGATAACCTGGATCTAATACAGTTTTTAAATAATGAGCCAAAACAATTCCACATTTATTATGCAAGATTGGCATCATCATGTCTTACTCCTTATGAGAAATTATTGTTAATAGATCCACTCATCGATCACATATGAATCAAGTTATTGTTTGAAATCCTGTAAAAATTGCATTCACCACTCTTACTGACGAACTTCTACAGATTTCAAGTATGGTTTGTCTATGTGATCAAGAAAGTTAGGCTCCAAAAAATTAGAGCAACTTCATAACATGCAATTGGACTGATGAACATTTGGAGTTAAAATAATATTCTACTTTTAGTTTGCTATTTTACCTTAGCATCCAGATCACATTGTCAACTTGGAAACAGTATTGATGTTACTTTTTATCAATAACTTTTTTTAGTTCTGGAACAACCATGCTATCATATGAAGTTAATGTGATTCCAAGATTCAACTTCCCAGTTATTTTCTTAGAGAGGATCATCAGATCAGATCTTCCTGTGAATCTTCAAGCCTTGGCTTGTAGAGCTGAGAGAGACTTTGTTGGCATTCAAAAGGAAGCAACCACAGAAATTGGAACGTCAAAGACCATGATTGCTTCCCCTGGCCTTAGTCCCAGCTCAAGTACTGGTCCAACACCATCTTCAAGTGAGTTGAGTAGTAACTGGGGTGTATTTGGACAAGTTTGCAGACTTGATCGGCCTTGCGTGGTGGATGAAGTTCATCTTCGCAGGTTTGATGGCCTATTGGTAACTAACTTTGCTGGTTACTCTGACCTGACTTTGCTCTTCCTGTGAAATCTATTCTTCTTTTTGGAGTCACTGATAAAATGGTTTCATGCTGAAGGAAAATGGAGGGGTTCACCGCTGTGTCATTGCAAGCATTACTGTGAAAGCTCCTGTTCGTGAAGTATGGAATGTTCTTACTTCCTATGAGAGTCTTCCTGAGTAAGCTTAATATTCCTCTTACCTAGAAGGAGTACCGATATCTCACTCTTTGTTTGAATTGACTGCATCCTCTACTTCTTTTATAACTGCTTTAGAAGGATCCAATCCATTTATGTGCAGTATGTGGTCATTCTATTGTTACATAAGACTTTGGTTGTTCACTATATGACTATGTCAATTTAGTATGAGTTGCCATCAGGCCTTTACTAGTTATCCCTATCCGTAGAGGGAGCCTCCTTAATATAAATAGTAGGAATAGGTCTACTATCTCCATAAGATGGGTACTGCTCCATTGATTGCAAATAGTGGAGTGAGTTTGAGGGGGAAAGAGAGGATCTGAACATGATTGAAATTTTGAAGTCTCAAATCAGAAGCCCCTGAAGAATTTTAGTGATTTGGCTTTACCCTTCAATAAATTACTCTTTATTCACCAAAGAAGCAAAATGGCATTAGAGTGACATAAATGAAGAGGCATATAACCTTATTTACATCAGTTATCTGACAGCGATGACCTATATCTGCTTGAATCAATTCAAAGATCATGACAGTGACTGAACAATACCGAGTTTTATGTCCTGCAGGATAGTTCCAAACCTAGCCATCAGTAAGATTTTATCACGAGAAAACAACAAAGTTCGTATTCTTCAGGTAAGAGTAGGTGCATTTGCATATTTAATGGTCTTTATTGGTCACACGCTATTTCTCAAAAATAAGTTTACTTTTTTCTTCCACGGGTTTGTAATTAGAAGCATATTGCATTGATGAGTATATGACCTGCTCAGAACTTGAAAGTGTATTATGGGACCAGATTTTGTACGAAATTAGAGGCATCATGATGGGGTTAGATATAGCAGATATAACTGAGAAATGAAAACAAGAATCCAATCTGTGGTTATAGTACTTGTTCCTGGTAGACATTCATCCCCATGTCATACTCAATATTTTCTAGTGATAGAAGATACCTATGCCCACAATGGGTACTTGTTCCCTCTTACATGAATCCAAAGCGGTTATTTTCGCAACATACTAATTGATTAGGTAATTTTCTAACTATCCTAGCATGAGGGTAAGTATTTTCTTTTCCAAGGTTAGATTATTACGAGATATTATATGACTGTCAAGACATACTTATGTGGATATTACTTAACAAAAATGGTTCACTTGACAGATTAAGGTTGATATAATTTTTCAGGAAGGATGCAAGGGTCTGTTGTACATGGTGCTTCATGCACGTGTGGTTCTGGATTTATGTGAACAACTTGAACATGAGATCAGTTTTGAGCAGGTTGAAGGGGACTTCGACTCATTCCAGGGGAAGTGGCTTTTAGAGCAGCTAGGAAGCCATCATACTCTGCTTAAATATAGTGTTGAGTCTAAAATGCACAAACATGCATTGCTTTCGGAAGCTATTATGGAAGAGGTACGAAAAAAATATTTTTAGTAGCCTCCCTTTGCATTTAGGAATCTTGTCACTCTACTTCATTAAGTTATATTAAATACAGCTTGGTTATAGAATAACTTTAAATTACTTTTTCTGTATCTAATGGTACTCTTTTCAACCCACACCAGACTTTGAACACAACATTCAAAGATAAGCTTTTCCTTGCTTTACGAATTTTACATACCAATGATGATGCCTCTTACAATAATAATAATGGGAAGAGTGACAAGGAATACACATCTGTCGTCATGTCTGAAGGGTGAAAACTCTTATTAGTCATCTGCATCCAAGAAGAAAAGTTATACTTACAATTACAGATCCTGTTTCTAGACCATGGTAATTTATATTGGGAAAAAAATTATTTTCTGAAATTAATGACTAGGAGCATCAAACAATGAAACCATTATTGATTGGTGAAAATTGTCAACTTATAGGTAATATATGAAGATCTCCCATCAAATCTATGTGCAATTCGGGATTATATTGAGAAAATGGAATCCGCAAACTCTGCAGAATATGCCAAGGAGCACAGTTGCAGCAGTAATACTGAGGGTGGTGAAGAAGAAGCTGAGCAGGTGACTAGCTATGATAAAAATTCAAGGCAGAGACCTAGAGTGCCTGGTCTGCAAAGGGACATTGAAATCCTAAAATCGGAACTCCTAAAGTTTATTTCGGAGCATGGGCAAGTGGGATTTATGCCCATGAGAAAACAACTCCGTTTGCATGGTAGGGTGGATATTGAGAAGGCAATAAATCGCATGGGTGGATTTAGAAGGATTGCAACTTTGATGAATCTCTCCCTTGCTTACAAACATCGGAAACCCAAGGGATACTGGGACAACCTTGAGAATTTGCAGGATGAGGTACAATCCTCCTCCTCCTCCTCCTTTTTATTCACTCATTCATTATGTTAAAGAGACTCCAAAAACCATTTTTATAAAGAACTGGATTATTATATAGATTAGTAGATTCCAGAGGAGCTGGGGAATGGATCCTACATATATGCCAAGCAGAAAATCCTTCGAACGTGCAGGTACATTGAAAAAAAAATGCACAACTTTCTATTATTATAATTCTTGCATGTAATCTTTGATTCTTAGGACTTTGTATTATTATTATAGTAGTGCATAATTCTTACATGTAACGCAGGGCGTTACGACATCGCCCGAGCACTGGAGAAATGGGGAGGACTTCATGAAGTTTCGCGACTTCTGGCTCTCAAGCTCAGACATCCTAACAGACAGTTCAATGCCGCTGTCCAAGACAAGAAAGTTGATCATCATTTTGCTTCAACTAGTTCTGTTGAATCTTCATCCAAAGCCGCTTATAATATTTCTCAGGATACTCAATCGTGGCTCTTTAAGTTGCAAAATTTGGACATCAATTGGGTCCAATAACTCATTTGCCTATGTATCTACTGCATTTAATATTTTATTTATTCATGTTACTTTATATCTTATTGTCAATTAATTGGTTATATATTTAATTAAATGCATTATTTATTTATATTTAACTAACATTGTTAAAGTTTATGGGATAAATATACATTACTAATGATTCTTTTAAATATAAATTGTATTGAAGTGGAAAATTATTTATGAAGGATTTATAAGAAAACTAGATTTCTCATGTTTCAAGTTTACATATATATATATATATATATATATATATATATATATATAAGTTTACATTTACTTCCTGTTAACTACTTTTCAATGTGTTAGAACCAATAGTTGAGCTTCATTGCTCCCTAGGGCACTACTCCCTAGAATATTAGCACCCCTCTGGAAATATGTCTTGTAGAATCTTGTTTTTTTCTGGATGGATTTCTTTCTCCTTGCTCTTTGCTTGGATGGATTTCTAAGTTTTCTGATGCTCTAGCTTACGAACCTGCATTCTTATTCAGAGCTAGTCTTATTAATATGTTGTTCATTCGTGCTTCCTTGGTATTTCATTTAATAAACTCCATCCATTTAATAAGTTCCTTTTTGATCGCTAGCTCTTTGCCGATGTTAAGGTTGATACCTGATTGTGACAATTTCTTAGATGAGTTTTTTATTTATTAATATTTCTTTGATGAGGTTTATCATATTGTATTTTCATATGTGGCAATCATGGCCTTTGTTTTGGAATAGTATGGCATTCCTCTCTTTCTAAAGAGTATAAATACAACTTAGTGCTATTTTGGATAAGGTATAGTCACCTTTGTGAGGAAGCTTTATCCTGCTAGATTATTCTGTGTTTGAAGAGGATAAAGCGGAAGAAGAAAAGGGAATGAGTGTGATTGTAGAAGAAGAACAGTAGTTTACCTTCTTACAGAACAAACCATTGGATTTAATTGACGATTTAGGGAGTTTCATCATTTCCTATTTTATTGACATTTTATTATAGAACAGAGCATTATTGAATTTACTGGGTTTTTTTAATTTGATCAATTATGTTCTTCTTATTATCTTGCAATTTGTGGCTTAATTTGGGCTACTAAAATGCTATAGGACAAAATGGGTGAAAACAAGGCACTAATAATATAATTAGGTTGATGGTAGAGGTGAGGAGTACGTCAAGCTAATGACATTAAGTACAAACGACTTGGGAGGCAACCCAAGAATTAGGATATGTTTTATTTTTTGTTTTATTTTTTTTCTTTATTATTTTTTTCGTGTTTATTTGTAGGAAATGAATTGATGGATCTTTATGGCATAGAGTGCCTACAAATTTCATCACCCACACCATCACCGCCTTAATCTCCATAAGTCTTCTTGCTTTAATTTTTTCTTTATTGTTATTTATTTTTATTTGTATTGTTTTTTTCTCGTAATAAGCAATGTTTTAAAAACCGAACCGGTCAGTGATCCGGTTCGGTTTCACTTAATAACCTCTCTATATAAAAACTGGAGGGTTCAATCTTTTTCGGTCGAACTGGACCGGTCCGGTCCTGTCCGGTTTTAAACCCTTGCTTCTCCCAACTCCCAACTCCCATCTCCCAACATTCTCGTCAACGATGGCGTCTCTAGCTTCGACGACAGTCCGACAGATTTTTCGGAGAATCGAATTCTTTCCTTGCCATCACCGACCATCCCTAACTCTAAAACAGCGCAACCCCTTTCCAACAGAAAGGGTCTTGCATAGAAATGACATAAAAGCTTCGAGCGCGAGCTCACCCACTGGTTCCTCATCGCTAGGCCTATACTCTGCCCACAAGCTCGAGCTTACTGTACAAAACGTGGATCTGGTTCTGAAGGAGTTTCGGCCTTAGCCGGCAAGATGGAGAATTTGGTAGCCATAGAAACAGTAACACCAACCAAGATTGCGGCTTTGGCAAGAT
>JAOSBP010000005.1:16112203-16143717 GCA_027563825.1 Erythroxylum mucronatum
TATTGAACAACAGTGGACAAATAAGAGAGGATGATAGATAGTTACAAAAGGTGGACATGATCTTTTTAATATAAGAAGAAATGAAGTTTGAGAAGGATTAGTTTATAAGAGGGACTTTTTGAATATGGAGTTCTACTCAGTTATAGAATGAGAAAAGACCTCATGGAGTCTAACAACATAGATTTACTACAAAACTATGGCATCTCCAAGAACTCAAAGGCAATAGCATTTATTTCAATATGAAGCCTATAAGAAAGATAGTATAGGGAAAGGCTAAATCAGCATCAAAGAATCGCGTTTAGATTTTTCATGGTACTCTCTAAATTTTACTAAAGCATGAGTTTATCAGTTGTAGAATAGACTCGTCGAGTAATAGTCCCAAATCCATAAACTAGATCACATGGTAAACAAGGAATGTTAATTTTGTGAACGTGAAAATTGTTCGCATATATTGTTCATGATGCAAGTGTTCAAGTATGGAGCAACACCCAAGAGATGTTTGGTGGTTGGTAGACATTTCTCTTGACACTTTAATACTCATAGTCAACTAACATGTGTTAGAATAAAAGCAGCCAATGAATAGCTAATGAGTAGGTTACTGGGGATAGTCCAATTGGAAGAAACTTATTTTCAACGTAAACTTGAATGGTTTAATTTATTTAAATTGTGATGACGAATAAAAATTGGTTTTATTTTCTTAGTGATTGATTTTCCTAATTAGAAGATAATATTTTTATTTTAGTTTGTTTTTATTTCTTTTTCTGAGAGAAGATTTAATAATAAGAATCCTTATGAAAATAGGATTCTATTTCTATTCCAAAAATTTAGTTAGAATTCATGTTCCATAGAATTGGGATTTCAGGACTTCTATGATATGTGCAGGCTTCCGTTTCAACTTTTCAAGGAATAAGATGGACTGATTCTCAAGTTATTTGCTTTTATAGACTAATTTTCAGGTGTGATACTTACTTGATCTATATTTAAATATTAGGAGCAATTCCTAAATCCTAGAGGTGATTCTAGAAACCTATTAATGTGTTTTTGTTTATTTCAAACCCTAAGAGTCATTCCTAGATCTTGATGCAAACCATAAGAGTCATTCATTCCTAGTTCTTGATGCAAACCCTAAGAGTCATTCCTAGTTCTCAATACAAACCCTAAGAGTGATTCTTAAAATTATCCCTTTCGTTTAATTATTTATGTATAAATTCAAGCCCTAATTCTTGATTCTAGCACTACTAAAAGTTCCAGCAGCCTAGTTTTATAATTTATACTACTTCCATTAAATTGTTTGCCTTTCCATTATTCGCCCTACATCAAAGTTAAGTGTCCATTGCCCAATCACTCGCACTTTCACAAATACGGAAAAAGCTAAAAAATGTAGAATGTATCTTGAATCTACAAAACAAACTGGACTTGAGAATACGAGTTCCAGCTAATGTAATTTTCCTATCTTATTAATATTACATCTGGACAAGGGGGACAAAAAGTGTTAAATGTGAACTTTGCCTCTTCTACAGTGATGCTAAAGCATATAGAGATGGAAACTTATATGCTTACAAATGTATGCTTTTATGGTCCTAGAGTTTTATCACTGTCAAGGGGAATTGCAACAGTTGCATAGGTTGTCACCTAGAAAGTCAGCCTTCTGAATCACCAGAGTTAGAGAGCTAATGGAGAGGTACTCATATGATCAGTATGTAGAACAAGGTAAGAGGGTTAGGGTTAGCATTTGACATGTAGGGAGAAATAATATATGACCAAAGGACTAAAGTAGGTGACACAAGTATTTAAAGTAGTTCGGCTCAATGTGGACCTACATCCACTTCTCACAGTGATCTTGACGTGCTTATTATTCTCATAACGCATTACAACAAGGGGAGTGATCCCCACAGTATATTTGAATAGGCCAGTTACCCCTACACCTATAAGGATAGAGACATTAGCACCCCAACCCCTTTAATCCCACATAAAGAAATAGATGTTCACCTAATTTCATCAAAGATTGAGGTCTAACTCTTAGGCCATTACATATTGACTTTGTAGATTCCTTATTCTGACCAACAATCATCAAATATTTTTAAACTTGGTCCACACACACACACACACACACACACACAAAAGAAACAATGTGATAAACCCTCTTTGCCATGGTATTCATCCAAGATCCAGAAAACTTCAAACTTATTACTGAAAACATATTAAACAACTCAAGTGCTTTCATTATGTTTTGGTTATTATATGACTAGTGTATTTGAACAGAGCATACTTTTCTTGAATACAAATACATTTTAACGTACCTAAACACGGAGAGAATAGAAGGACCGGCCAAAATATCTCCACTTGTAGAGACCATAACAGGATCAACTACTAAAGCTGTCCTGAAGTGTAAGACATGTTAAAAGCTACTAGAATTTCAATCACTGAAATCCTCATGGAAGAAATATACCTCGAACGGGAAAGTGTCTTAGACTTTGACAGAGAACATTGACAATACCAAGAGAAGGTAGCATGCCTGTTTTTACCTGAAAAAAATCAATGATCATTCCATTCATCAGCAATAAAATTAAAGATATCATTACTAACTGTACCATAATTTGAAAAATGAGACAAGCTTTACAGATAGTATTTATTAAATGATATCCAATAATAGGCATTCAAAAAGATTTCTCAGCACACACGAACGAATACCAAGATGATAATATTTTCTTTTCCTGTAGCATTGCTTCTCATTAAACCAGTTCAAGGTAGATTAACATGAATGTTTTCAATCAACGTACCACATCAACTTGCATATCAGAGAGCACGGAATTCAGCTGCTGGGAAACAAAAGCCTCGGGAACAATGTCAACTCCCTAATAACGACCACAAAGTGTCAAAATAAGATAATAAAAATATTGGAAGCATCTCACTATAATGCTTAAAACTTCGATTTGGTCATAAATCAAAGAAATTGAAGTCGGACAAAATTAACAGGTGGTAGCTCTGAAAAAGCATTCAATCCAAGTTAATGTGATACTAAACCCAAGTAAGCGAAATGTTATTTTCATGCAGTCGCCACATAAGGAAATTAATAACAACAAATCCAGTCTGGCAGCAACATGAAGGGGGCAAAGAGTAACCTGAACACCAACAGTATTCTGAGCAGTAACAGCCGTGATGACAGAGGAGCAATAAACTCCACGAGCAGCACAAGCCTTGATATCAGCTTGTATCCCAGCACCCGCACCAGAATCAGATCCAGCAACAGTTAATACGTGGGGTATCTTGATTTTGGTGAGGGGAACACCATACTGGTCCATTGACATGTACGCTTGAAATTGTAGACTTTGAGGAACTCTTGAATTTAAGAACTTGGGAACAGATTTGGAATTCTAAACAGAAGATCATTTGCGTACATGGAAATCAGAAGATAGGGCAACATAAGAAACACAGAACAAGAAGTCAAAAAGTGATGGCATACCTTGTTGGAGATGGGGAAGGGATAAGTGGATGAGAGGAATTGATTGCAGCAGCAGAAGGCCATGTCATTTGATGTTAGCTAGACATCACTCCGTGTAACACCAAAATTTAGAGTATTATGATAAAACGAACATGGAACTGTGTGTGACCCATGTTTGACCAAAATTTAGAGTACTATGATAAAAGGATGGGACAAGAGAAAAGAAACGAGGAGAGTCATCTAGGAGGACTAGAAATTGGTCCCAAAGCTAAGGAGAATTAACGGCACATTAATAAGAAACAATCTTGGAGAAAAACAAAATTACATCAGGATGAATCAAGAAATAACAAGATTTAAGCCTTGAGATCTCACTTCTCTTTCTATTTTTTCTTTGTTTTTCTAATATAGATTTAGATATGATGAATCATAAAGTTTATATTTTAAACTATTTTTAAATGGAAGATTCTTGTTTTAATAACTATTATTCGTGTTTTTATATTGTGTTGAATTAAAGGAACAAGAGTTGAAGATTTAATTATCGAATTCATGTATTAAGAACAAGATTTTATTTGTATGCTTAGATTGCAACATAAATGATGAGGGTTGAATGGGTTTCTTAAGAGAGTACTACAAATCTTTTTGAGTTAGGATAAAACTTATCATGACAATTTACAAAGAAAATTTATACATTCTTAGATAGTTTCGATTAGCAAAGATTATGGTCAATTCAACATAGGTATAGGGATTGTGCTTCTTGAGAGAGACTATAGTTGTAACTTAGGAATTATATCGGTCCAAGTAACTAGGATTAATCATTTAATCAAGATAATTCAAGCATGGTAAACCTCTAAGGGAATTCAAAATCTGAGTCTTATCTATATGGTGATTATTATTCTTATCCATTTCCTTGGACGATTAAATCTTATTTTGTTATTTTAGTCTTGTTTATTCTCTTTAAATTAATCATTTGTTTAGATAGATTAGATAATAGAAAGATAATTATTACTAGTAGTTACAAATCTCGTAGAATTGACTCGTGTTTGTCGATGCTAGCTATAACTACATCATGCACTTTAGGTTAAAATACATATCAAGCTTTTAATGATATTCCTGGGACTGTCATATAAGGAAAGCCTTATTTTTTATTAATATGTCATTTTCTTATTTGTGCTTTTGGTTTACTTTTACTAGTATAGGCAAATTTTATATTTATTTTCAAAACTCTCTTTCTTGATTTTATGTTTGTAGCTTATTTTTAGGATTTTTACGTATTTATTACTATATATACTAAACATAATAGAAGTATAGAAAGGACAATGTTCATTGGGAGATTATTATATTTCGTCACTTATAAAGCTTAAAAAGAGAGGAACAGTAACATATATTTGAAGCTCAATTGGTATTGGTGATACGCTATGACATTTTTAGTGCTGGCCACCTCAATCATGAATGCCAAGTACCTTATAAAGCGTGGCAACCATACGAGTAGCCAAATTGTATGAAAAATTGACCTTAAAAATTAAAATATACCCTATAGTAATACTTATAATCTAAGGTGGAGAGGATATCCCACCTTTGTATGGAATAATCAAGTTCCACATAGATTCCTGAAACAACTATAGTAAGAGGAGGATCAAAGAGTTGAGGAGACTATGATAAAAGTCATTAATACAATCGATGGTGGCAGTAAAGAATTGAAGAGCTTTTAGTCTCTATACACAGCATAGAACTTTTAATAAAGAGTTCACTGAGGGGGCCGACGAATATGACAACTTTAAGGGGTGGGGAGGAGCTCGAGGTTGAAGAGGAGGAAGAAGAGCATGAGTTACAAGTTGAAGAAAAGGAGGAAGATGTTGTTCAAGAAGAGAAGGAAGAGGAGAAAAAGTAAGATGAAGAGGAGGAGCTTAAAAAGAAGGTTGTCAAGGAATTTTTGACAGTCATCTTAATTATAGAGGGTTCTTATTTAATAAGCCCTAGTTTGGGAAGAAAAGTGGAAGGAAGCTGATGATTATAGATCCAAGTTGAATAAAGATCTTGTTGAAAAGTCCAACTAAAATATTCGTAAAGGCAACATTACCCCAAAATGCTAAATAGAGTTCAAATTTCACTGGCATAAGACAAATCTAGATGAAATTGACGGTTAGAAAGAATTTTCCACTAGGAGCCTAGTCCCATCAATTATTCAAGTTATCCAACTTGATTTTCGTTTCTAAAAGAGCAATAATAAAAGGCTTAGTCCTCAATACAAAATCCCTCCAATAAATTAAGCTTGTTTGGGCAATTCAGGCCATGAAGATTTTAAGAAACTATTGAAATAGTATTTTATCTTTACCTTTAGAGTCCTTTTCTTACTCCTCTAGTTTTTTTGTATTTGTCACTTCCATAATCTAATTTTTCTCTATAACCTTTTAAGTCATATTTCTTCTTCTTTGGATTTTGTGTAGGAAAGTAAGTTTTAAAGGTTTAATAAGATTAAAGAATGTCGATTGCATGTTCAATCTCTGATATTTGTGGGATTAGCCCATCTTTATGTTCCATCAAATTATTATAGAATAAAACCTCTAACCTAGTATAGAGAATCAATGACAACTCAAACCAAATATAAAGAAGTTATGTGCTATAAGGTAATTAATCTCCTAAATGCAATAAGTATATTTTTGATAGGTCTTGGGAAAGTCCTATACAGGTTATACCAAAGAAATGAGGCATGATAGTGGTGACCAATGAGAAGGATGAGTTGATCCCTACTAGGAATGTCACTAAGTAGATTGTGTGCATTGATTATAAGAATTTAAATGCTGCTACTCGAAATGATCACTTCCCTCTTTTTTTTCATTGACCAGCTGTTACAAAGATTAGTAAGACATAAGTTATACTAATTCCTTGATGGATACTCAAGATACAACTAAATTCTTATAATATCAAAAGATCAAAACAAGATAACTTTATGTGTCATTATGGCACTTTCGCTTATCAGAGGATTCCCTTCATATTGTGTAATACTCCAACCACTTTCTAACATTAGGTGATGACTATTTTCTCCAACATTATAGAGAAATCAATCGAGGTATTCGTGGATGGCTTTTTAATTTTTATTTGTTCCCTTAAAGTTTATTTAATTTTTTAATAAATGTTGTAAAAATATGAAAACACTAATTTAGTGCTTAATTGGAAAAAATATCATTTCATAGTACAAAAAGGAATAATGTTAGGACATAGGACTTTAAGACATGTGATTAAGGTGGATCGAGTTAAGAAGGAAGTTATCAAAAGATTGCCACCCTTTATTTTGTGTAGCTAGGAGTTTCTTTTGATATACTGGTTTCTATTGGTGTTTTTATAAAGGATTTTTCCCAAATTTATCAACCTTTATGTAATTTATTAAAAGAAGATGTTACTTTTGAATTTATTAAGGAATGTCTTATTGCATTTAATAGGTTAAAGAAGAAGCTAACTTAAAATCCTATCATGGTTGCACCTAATTAAAACCTTCCCTTTAACTTGTAATGCAATTCTAATGACTACAAAGTGCGGGTTATCTTAGGCTAAAAGTAAAGTTCTTAATGATGTCCAGACCAGTTATGTTACCACTAAGAAAAAACTTTTAGCTATAATGTTTTGCTTTTGAGAAGATTAATTATCTATAATGATCATTTGTCTTTGACGTATCTATTTTCTAAAAAGGATACCAAAATAAGGATAATTCTTTAGATTCTTGTTTTATATGAAATTTACATGGAAATTATGCATAAGAAAGGGTCAAAGAATTGTTGAGACAAGAGCAAGGATACCATATAGATAAGTAACCTATCGATGATCAATTTTTAGACGAGAAGTTATTTAATACGATGAAGCCCTTTAGTATGCAGATTTTTTCATTTTCCTTATCTTTTAAGTTTTTAAAGTAAATCTTCCTTATCATCAAAGTCAGAAATTTCTCCTAGGAGTTAAATTTTTACTATTACGAAGATCCTTTGTTATTCTAAAGATATTCTGATGAGTTATAAGAAGGTGCGTACTTGAGGAGGAGATGAGACAAATTTTACTTTAATGTAACCCTTCTTCCTGTAATGAACATCATAGTACTGATAAGTCTATTGCTAAATCTTGCAATGTTTATTTTATTAGCCTATATTGTTTAAAGATTATATGAGCTTTATGATAACATATAATAGATGTTAAGAGGAAAAGAAATACTGGTAGATGACAAAGATGCCTTAAGATATGTTTTTAAAAGTATATTTATTGGATTTAGGGGACTATATCCATCTTCATAGCAATACCTACATCTTGGTGGCAGTGGACTATGTATCTAGGTAGGTGGAGGCAATGAATTTTAATAACAACAATAGTGTCAACGTAGTGAAATTTATAAAAGGAATGTCTTATCCCTTTTTAGTGTACTTTAGGCTATCATTTGCGAAAATGGTATCCACTTCCAAAATTATAAGTTGAAGAATAATTTGAAAGTTTTTTTGCATTTTCAAGACTTTGACAACTTATCATCCTAAAAAAAGTGGTTAAGTTGAAGTATCTAACTAGGATATTAAACAATTTTTCAAAGAAAAA
Source organism: Erythroxylum mucronatum (assembly GCA_027563825.1). Lineage (NCBI taxonomy): Eukaryota > Viridiplantae > Streptophyta > Magnoliopsida > Malpighiales > Erythroxylaceae > Erythroxylum > Erythroxylum mucronatum. The sequence goes on from JAOSBP010000005.1 coordinate 16,120,215, forward strand.
TAGTCAACACTTTTAAGATGTATTTGGCATTGAAACTTGATGTTACTCTTTAGGCTTATATGAATGCTTTCAAAACTCCCTTGGTTATATCCCTTAATAGATTGTTATTTGGCAAGTCTTTAGGGATGGCAAAACCAGCTCGACCCAATTTTGGCCTGGTTTGAACGGGTCATGGATAGGCCACGGACCAACCATAGTCGACCTAACTAGACCAAGGGCCAACCTAGCCCAACCAGTGGCTCGACTATTCCTTCAAAAACGATGTTATTTTGGACTTTTTCTTTAAAATATATATATGACGGGTCGAGTTTGGCCCAGCTTTCCCATGGCCCGTCGAGCCACTGGCTGGTCAGCTCATGGACGACTGGGCCACCACGGGTAAGCTCGGCCCAACCTGTGACCTGACTATTCTTTTAAAAATAACGTCATTTCGTTATGCCTACATTAGGAAACCGAAAAGAGAGAGAGAAAGAAGAGAGAGAAAAGAAAAGGAGGAAGAAGAGGAGGATTCCGATGCCAAAGCTTTTTGGAATAAGTGATCTCCCGATACTGTTGCTTTCTCGAATCATCCGACCTTAGTTTCATTTCCTCCCTATTTACTTTTTCATTCATTTAATGTGTAAGATTGAGATAGGTTATATAGTTATAGATTTTGAGTTGTTAATGATGTTCTAACTTTACCTTCGGGATTTTGCTTATATTTAATGTTAGTCTAGTTGAATTGTGATTACTTAATTTAGGTGTTGTGATTGATTAATGTTTTTGCATATTTCGATAACAAACAGAGAGGGTGAACCGAATAAAAATGATTAGATTGGATTAACGAGAGTTAAGCGATCTAATTGACCACTTAATCAATCTAGTTAGTAATTTCATAGAGAGAGATCCCATGCGATACCCGATTATTTATTAGAGATCTTTCGAACTCATTAGAATTGTGAGTAATTTGTCAATTGAGATATTGCAAGTCCATAATTCGATTAAGGTTTACAATTTAGGGAATGATTATAACTCAAGAGAGAGTAATCAACCCTACGATCATCTAAAACTAACCCCCTATAAATACATAAAAGGCTAGGTTAACATTAATGATAAGTAAAATCCCCTCTCCCATAGCTTGATTAATGATAAGTAAAATCCCCTCTCCCATAGCTTGATTAATTCTCTTGACGGATTTCCATTGTTATGTTATTCAAATGCTACTAGTTTGTTTTGATTTAGTTTACTTTTTAGTTTAATATTCAAATTTAAGTCTTAAACAAAGCGCAACTTGAATTAAGTGGTGCCTAAATATAATCTCTGTGGGACGATATCTGCTTTTTACTACAAGTAACCATCCATATATTTGCGATTTTTAACGTAAAACAAGTAATTTGTTTTACAATCAACATATCCAATCAAAACTATATTAAAGATCATTAGGCAAGTGTTGGATCCCGTTTTCAGAACCCCACATTATCCCAAATCATTTGGCCTTTCGTCTAACCTATCGTCTGGTCCAATTTTGACCCTCAAGATGACAGAATCTATCCTCAAGGTCTTCTAGAAAGTTGTATATCTATGAGTCCTCCTTCAAACCGTCTAAGAATAACCTTGATCTGACATCTATAGAGAAAGTTATGTCAATTGTCCTAAATCGTCTGGCCTTTCGTCTGGAATCGTCTAGCCTTTCATCTGAAATCGTCTAGCCTATCGTCTTAATATGATAGAATCTATTTTCTCAGTCTTCACAAAAGTTTTAGATCTCAAAGTTCACTTTGAAACCATCCTAAGATGATCTTAATCTGATATCTTTAGTGAAAATTATGCCAATTGTCTTGAGATAGGTGCAATATGATTGAGGGCAAAAAAATCATGTTTGATTCTTTCATCCATAACCTTGTTATCTGACCTTCAAACAAAGTGGTTCTTAAACCAAAAGATTTCCAACACAATTCTTTCTACCTCTCCATGAAATTTATGGATTTTAATGTTGATTCAAAAAACATGGATTGAATCAAAGTAAGGGTATCGATTGGAAGAGTATGAATTGGATATTTTACTAAACATATTTCGATATTTTGATGATATCTTAATCAGTAGAGCTCCGAATGAGAGGATTCTTATTTCAAAATAAACTAGAGACACAGAGCTACAATTTGTATAAAGAAATCAAAATTTAAGTTAGTCCTTAAGACTTTTAAATTTAGGATGAAAGTTGAGTATAGTGTATTGTTTCAGTCTGAAAATGTTAGGGCCCTACTTTCATATTTTTGAACCAAATTGAATGATTTTGGTGTCATTAGCAACTTAAGACAAAATTCATATTTCATTAACATCAAAATAATAAAGTTTTACAAATCTTTTATGGCATTCCAAGCCACATTACATCATCATCTCAAATCTCAAATTATAAAAGATTCTTGAACAAATAAACTTGAAATGCGACTAAAACGTAGTGCTTTCCCAAAACCAACTCAAAGTACAAAATAGCAAATTTGATGTAATTCCCTTAGGCTCTTGATCATTTGATCTCTTAGCTATCATCTGAAGATGGGACAAAAGGGGGTGAGCTTGAAAGCTCGTGGGTAACAATTTATAACGAAAATAAGCAAAAACCTTTGAAAACATTTTCTTGTCATAGAAAATTCTCTTTGAGTTCATAAAGCACATGTTTCTCAAATTCTTATCATGCAATCAAAATCTCAACTACAAAACATGAATGCATCAAACTTGTTCACATAACATAAACACATAAGCACATTAGAATGGTTTGGGTGGATCCATAAACATGACGAACTACACATTTCCACATAATAGTCCTGTGTAGTCGTAAGCTTGAGGGAGTCCATGAAGGAGCTTCGTGCTACTAGCGAACAGGTGGAAGAAGCCTTTAACTTGGTCAACGTGCACGTGACATTCTTGAAGGGACCACCACAAACCCACATAACACATATTTCATAACTTGTAAACGTGTTGCCCAAAATGGCACTTTTTTGAAAACTTGATTTCATAAACTTGATATCCTTACAAAAATCATTTCCATTTTTCATTTCATAAATCAATAACACAAATCATATAGCAAACATGTAGCACATTCTCAACGCATTCAAAGAGCAATAAATGCAACATTTATGATGCAATTTAAAATATTTAACTTCCTTAATTCAAAGAAATCTTTAGTGGCTTATTTACTCTATTATAAATATGTGCCCACCTTGATTTCTTTGCTCAAAGACTTGCTCCAAATGCCTCTCCTCTTGTTCCTCTTGCCTCTTTTTGATCCCCTTATACAATAACAAAAATCCCACTCAATAGGGCTTTAAAATGAAAATCCCACAAAGCACAATCTCTAAAATTGGTTCTAGAATACTTAAACCCGTGCATTTTCTAAACTCCATAAACTAAAACCCTTCAAAAAATCTAAAAGATCCAAAATGATTTTAACTTGATTTTTCACCAAATGAAGAGATCTTTGGTTCATATGGAAGCTCTTCTCTTCCTCTACCTTTTCCCTTCTTAAACAACCTCAAAATCTATCTTAAAGGCTAAGACAATTGAAACCCTAGCTTGTTTTCTCTCCTTCTCTTCTTCTCTTCATATTTCTCTCTCTTCTTTATGACACTGTCTCTTTTTCTCTTCAATTTTTGTTCTTCTCTCTTCTTAAAATGAAAGACCACAATTTTTTCCTTTTTTGCCCTTAATGAGTCCAAAAAGTCCATTTTACCCTTCCTTATAGGCTTATGTTCTTTTAATCTTAAGTGTCTTGTCAAAAACACCCTTGAATCTTCCTATAACCTTAACACTTTAATTCCATTAACCCATGCAATAAATCTCACTAACTTTGAAAAAATTAAATAACTCTAAAAATTAATCTATCAAAACCTCATAATTTATAAAATCACGTTTAACTTCAATGAAAAAATTTTTAAGGGGCCAACAGCAAGTGCACCTATTATTCTTATAGTATGGTCTAGTGAATATTAGTGTCAATCCCATAAGGACTACAAGAACTTATAGTAATCGTATTTTGTTATACTAATTTAAAATAATAATCAAAGCAATGAATAAGAATGGAACAACCAGTAAATAATTAAGACTTAGAAGTAGAACCCCTTTAAAACCTTTCTATTCTTGAATTTATTTTGATTTAGTGATTAGCCCTAGTTTATTGGACCAGTGGAAATTCCAAAGTTACTATCATATTCTTTCTTAAGATATACAACCATTATCCCTCAGTTGATTAATTGAAATTTCTTTATAATTAAAACTCCTAAAAATGTATTAACTCGTTTTATGAAATCCTATGGTAGATTTAACTTTAGCCTAGAAGATTTATGTGGACTTATCTTTAAGATTCTCGTTAACTCTTATTATTCATGTTATGATTTATGCATACATATGATTTTTTAATCCCTACTTATAGAGTCTAAACTTGAATTTTAGCCCTATCTTATTTCAATTCAATCACAATTAATAATCATGAATAATTTATAACGTAACTTAGGTTAAATCAAAGAATCAATATAAAATAATAGTTCTAAGGTTCATCGTATCTAGGTCAATCCAAATTTAGTCTATACTTGAAATTCTTTGAATGAATCTCGAAGGAATCCTCTTCTTTGTTTTTAAAGTTTCTCCTTTCTTATACTAAGACACTTTAGTTTGGCTCTTTCTAAGTAATTCCTCATCCTTTGGCCTTCTTTACCCTTCTTAACATAAAACCCTATGATTTTCATAAAAGTTACTGATAATATGGAACTAATATCATACTAACATAGGTCCATATTACAAAAGTATTAACTTATTAACTTAAAATTAAACCTTAAATTTTATACTTGAGGATTTATCTTGAGAGTATGGGTCTTAATGACATAAAACTCTATGTTTTGGTTATGTTATGTGACAAATTCTCTAAAACATAGTATGAAGTAGTAGTCTACTATTATACAGGGGTATTGCTCCCGTAACATTATACTAAAAATTCTTCCACTTGGCTCCAACTTGCTCAATGTCTCTTTTTGATTAACTTTTCTCATAATGCGTTACATTATTTGAAACGCCAAAAAAGGTTATCTTAATTTTAGAAAGGTCATGTAAGTCTATATCAAGATTCATATTTAATCCTTAATATATGTGCTGAAGATAATTTGTACATAATTCTCTCTACTATGTCTACGTATAAATCAAAATAGACCTAAACTCTTACTTGTATATGGTCAGCATTACATATATAATTCTCAAATAGACAAAAATCTGTTAGGTTTTCTTTTATTCTAGATATAGAAGTGTTTAACCATAAATTGTCCTTGCAAATGCGAAAAATAGTCAAATATGAGGAAAAACTCTTTTAAAGATATCCTATAATGAAATTCTCTATTGGTGATTTCCTTTTTGAGATGACTTCATCTCTTTCTTTAATGAAAACAACCTTCAAATGTGTTTCTTAGGGTTTGCTTGGTAGGCAACAATAAACCCTAACTAAAACTAAAGCCTAAACTAAAAGAAGGTGAAAAATAATGCAAAATCCTAACTTCTACATTTTTTTATAAATTTTTTCAACATAGGCATTGTTTGGAATATGGTCGTATCCTAAACCATGTAACTTCTTTTCTAATTTTGGAGAGGGACATAGGAATAGACATGCTAGTTTCTGTTAAGTAACTTTTTACAATTTTTAAATATTTTTTCTCTTTTATTCGTAACACATCCTCCCTTTGTCCAATGCATCAAACTATTGAATCTGTTGGTTTTATTGTTTAAGAGAGATATGGGTAAGCACATAGCTGTGTGCTAGGTTATATTTAATTAAAAACTGGTATTTTCTTCATGTTTTGCCTTGCAATCTCCTTTATTATTGGTATAACATTCCTCAAGTAACTTGTTATATAGTTATCTAAAATAAGACAAAAAATTAATTGAACTAAAGTAATTTAGATATAAAATATAGCAAAATGATAAGAAAAATATATGTATTTTCATGCATATTAATAAGTTAAAAGGAAAATCACAGATAGGTATCTCGAATGCCTATATAAATACATAAGATGAAAAAAATAATACATACTAATATTAAACAAACAATAGATAAACATTGATCAAGTGAGGATAATAGTTATGGTCCCATATCTAAAGCCCACACCTCATCCTTATTCTAAACAAACACCCTACATTTAGCATGGTGTCTCTAACCCTTCTTAGATTGTTATCTAGCCTAATAATGCAATGTTAGCTTGTTATTGGTGCAATATGAACCTTTTGCATAACATGCACTCATTAGGACATATTGATGTACTACATGCTCTTTCTTAATAATCATAACCACTTTTTTTAGAGTGCACTCCATTGCACAATGTCTTAGTCCATAAAAATGCAAAAAAAAAAAACCCTAAAGGATATTTTATCTCCATCGGTACATGTATCCTCTCCTGGCTAAGTGATACACTTCCTTTCATTCAGAAAGAATTCCCTTGTATCCTTCCTTATGGGTCCTTTACTATTAGAACTAGCTCTTCTATTTCTGTATAGTACCTCCCTCTCTCAATACTTTTCAGCCCTCCTTGAAAAGTTTTTCCTTACTCACCACTTCAACATACTCGATCAACTCAAAAGACCTCACCTTATACTTCAGTCTAAAGTTCAGTCCCTTGATGAATCTCTCCCTTTTTGCATCTTTATCCTTTTTTTAAGTAGTTAGTGAACTTTAAATGTCTCAAATTCCCACTCATACTTCTCCATTATATAACTAGCCTACTCTAACTAATAGAGCTCAATCACCATCCTTTCCCTTACATTGACTAGCAAACACTTCTTATAGAGTGCAACTCTGAACCTTTATTAGGCCACAAGGGACGAAATTAGTTATTCTCAGTCGCTCGCCAATCATTTATTAACCCATTAAGTAGGTAAGTAGCGAACAATAGCTTGTTACCCTCCTTTGTAACATAGGTCATGAAGACCTTCTCCACCTTTTAAAGCCATTTTCAACCTCTAGAGTATTTGTAAAGCTCCCATTAAAAGGATGCCCCAATCTCATAAACTTTAATAACCTACAACCACATCCTTGAGAACATTCCTCTGATGTTGTAACTGAGGCTTGTGCAATTTGCTAATGATGGCTAGTGACTAGACCCACGATGTCCTCTCCTTTCCTACTATAACACTTTTTGATGCATATAGACCTATTTGACATCTAAAAATAAAATTTATACATAAACTTAAAGAAAGAAAATAAAACTTTACTACTATTAAGGTAAGACATAAAAACGTAATAAGTCTACCCCAACTCATCTTATTGTTTCTTAAGATCTTGTCCCTAACATTAAACGTATTTTAACCACCACCTAAGATACCATAACTCGTGCCTAAACTAAAATATAATGAACCTACATAAACCATCACACCTAAGGCTCAAACACTAAAAGCTTATCTTTAAGTTAAGACTAGAAAACTTGTCTAAACAAAATTCCAAATAATTCTCAAATTAACTAGATATTTCATAAATAACATCTAACATCAAATAGGCCATAAGTATCATCATCCAAAAACTTAAAAATTTTGCCTTTAATATCTTTATAATTTAATAGGTAAGAATTAAACTCTCTTTATCAATCATTACGATCTAACTACGTAAACATTATGCATCATATAGCTTCTCCTCTATGAGCTTCCAACCTGAAGAATACATATAGTAAGGTAGTGCAAGCCAAATATGAAGAATATGCAACAAACAATAATCAATATGCCTATTTAAGTTTACATATACCTCCAAACTACTTGTCAATGAATTATAATACACATACATATATAACAAAGTCATCTATAATACATGTAGTAAAAACAAGTACCACAAAATGTACATAGCCTTATATCCACATAGGGTAGGTATCGATTTGTACATCTTTATAGACATAATGATGTTTATCTCATTTTGACACGATCTAATATTTCTCAATTAATAGATTAATATCTCTCTCATCATATCATTGCATGATAGTTCCCTACAAATCACATTTCTTGCATCTTAAAATACAATACAATGCCCTTATAGGACCTTTATGTACATTAAGTAGGTATAAAGATCTCCGCATCAAAAAAATCTCATGTAAAGCCACCAACAAGCAATCACATGTAATGTTCGAATAAACAATTGATGTCTACATAACACCCATAATTACATAATGTACATGTCCCACAACTATGTGTCAATACCAAAACAATTTCACACTCATCACACGTGCTAAAATTTTTCCAAATATGATTATCATTATCTTGATTTGGGGTTTCCACAATTCTACCCATTTTTATTTAACTAAGGCATGCAAAAAAGTTAATTAACGCATAATTAAGTAATTAAACTGCATAATCAACAAAAATAATCAATTTAGAAAATCCTATTTGATAAATACTACCTATTAATTAGACTAAAAGTACTTAAAATTCCTTTTTAGTATATAAATTGTATGAAAATTATCGTTGAATCATGTTTGATCACCCTCCTCCTTATTAAAAATTACCATCTTTTAGTTCTTTTGTTGTCACTTCCTCCCTTTTCCTCTCCCTTTTTATTTTAATTTTCAAAAAAATGACCACTAAAATTATCAAGATTATTTTTGGAAATAATTTTCATGAACTCTTTATTGATCATTCACTTGATCAACATTAATTTTTTTTAAACAATGCTTTACATCGACAAATAATAAGCCTTCGATCAATTAATTGTCATTCAACTGGTCAATATTAATTAAAAATCACCTCAAACTCAAACATCCAAGTCTATTCACTAGTTAATCAAAACCAAAAGTAATATATGGAGGCATGGCATTGAAATATATATACTCAATAGTAAAATATCGATTAAAACGAACCTCTTTTATATATTAAAAAGCATGACAAAATCTAAAGTATACTGATTCACAAACTTAAACATCACGAGGTATAAAAGGCTAAACGAATAAAAAAAATCACATCAATATTCTTATTTTTATAATCAAATAAAAATAACGCATAAATCCTCCAATAATAATCGATTCTCTCATAAATAAATAAGGTGTAAATTTCAAATTCAATTCATGCATTTGAAATTGAGTAATTAGACATTTATTTGTGAAAATAAGTACAAATACCAATATATGTATTATTAAAATATAGAAGAGGTTTTTTTTTTTTAAAAGAAGAGGAATGTGCAAGCATCCCGCCCTTGACTGTAGAATATTTGAAGAGCGCGCTCTCCTCTCGTAGCTTTCCTCCAAAACTTGTATTCTTCTCTCTTGCAAATCTTAAACAGTGAAACCCTCCAAATTCAAGTTCACTTATCTCTGTCTGGGTTTTCACGTAACCCCTCCTCACCCTTTCTCATGTCCTCAAAATGTCAACGTTCAGTTTGATTGATACAATTGGTCTGCCGTGTTTTATGGTTGTATTTCATGTCATTTTCTCAGGCTAGGTCTGATGATGTGCTGGTTGGTGCCAATTGTCTCTCTGATAACAGGAGGTGTTTGACAGGGAAAAGGATGAAGCAAAAGTAGTTATTATCTCCTAATCTTTCTTGTTTTTCATTTCCCATTTCTTAAAGATCTATATATTTAATGCTGCATATATGTGTGTATGTGTTTGTGCTTTCTGTTATATATGCATTTCAGTCTAAGAAATTCAAGTGAGGAGAAGCTCCCAAAAGTCAATTGGTTGCAGCATGCGAGTGCCAATCAAAATAAGTTATTGAGTTCAAATTTCCTTTTTTCACTCCAAACCCAAAGACCTCCTGCTCAAGGGGCAATAACTATGAGGTATGTCGTATTTGTCTCGATAAGGGAAACTTGAGACTGTTGTTAGTGTGCCAGCTTTGTTTAACTTCCTCATCTCATGTTAATTATGTAGTTTTTGATATTTGAGACTTCGCCCATTATCTCTTATTCATCACCCTCCATTCCCCTCTTATTTTGCCTTCCACATAAAAAAATTGTCACTATTGGTCAATTTCTTTTAAGGGCTAGTACATCTAGTAACTCACATTGTCTTGGCGGACGCTTATTTCTTTCTTCTGTCACTTAGGTTACCCTCCTGCCAGATTCAAAGTTTTCAAAAGTTGCAGAATCCTCTGGTTGAAAAGGTAAACGGTTGTTGTAAATTAATAAATAATCTCTCCGTAAAAAGCTAAAAACCACTAGTGTCGATAATTCTCATCACGGCAATCCGTATTAATTAAGTTTATCATGCAACATTTTTTTTATTTTTGCAGGCGTGGTATGTTCTTTCCAATCTTCAGCTTTCTTGCAGGAACTACCCACGACCTGGGAAAACTGGTCCAGTCATGAATGCTAGTGAGGAGGTCTTGTATGGTGTTGGGCAAAAACCTATATTTCAAAACTCTTCTACTGTCGGCCATTATCCTGAGCAAGTGCGTCCACATAAATACTTTGGTGAACCTAACGAAATGAATAATGAATCTGCATACACAGAGCTTTCTTTTCCACCACAAAATACTAGAGCTGGCAATCATCTAAGACAAAGTGTGACTACATCATCACATTCTATTGGTATACAATCTAGATCTTTTTCTGGTTCATCAAGAGTTGATGTGACACATGCCAGTCAAACAAAAGAGCCTTCAGAAACTTTGATGGATTACATTGACGATGATGACTTACTCAAGGTAACTCAGTCACATGTTCATGGCAATGCTAATCTCAATGAAGCCTGTTTGGAGTAGACCTTGCATTGCAAAGTAGGAGTTCTATCTCTTGTAATAGTATTTTATCTTTGCCAATTATGTTCTGATCAACCGCACTAACCGGCTGTGAAATTTACCTCAAACGCTGTTGCTGTTTTGAAGTTTATGCTGATTTGTTTCACATTTGAAAGCAAAATATTATAATTGAATATATGTGGATCATGCAATTTGGATTTTTTGTTATGTTTTATAAACCAACTAATCAATCTCAAATTGTGATTTTGATATTTTCCTTCACAAAAGCTGACTTTGCTGCATTCTTATATCCATTTCAGAGTATTGATGTGGACCAAATAGCTATGGAACACTACCAATCTACTTGCACACCAGAGCCAACAATTGCTAAGTTTCAAGCAATAACTCCTACTGTAAACACTGCTTCTCTAAGGATGGAGAACATAATCTTGCCACCTGAATTGTGCTCAGAGTGTAGTCATGGACTTAGGGTATTTCTTTCATATTCACTTTCTTTGTCTTCTGACATCTGAATCTGTTGTCTATTTGATATGCCCCAAACTTATAAAACTGATACAGCTAGGTCATTGCCCAGAAGCTGCTAGTCATTTAAAGGAAATGAAGGATATGCTTATTGCAGTCTCTAATGAACTGCTTGATAATGCTTCCAAGCTGAGTCCAAGGCAAACAGAGAAGCTTCGCCAAGATAGGTTGCCTTACTATTTCCTTGCTCATTAGTTCTTTATATTCACTATTTTGGCCTTGTTATGCGTGGAAATTATTATGTTTAAAATATATTTTGTTGAATTGAGAACTCATGTTTTCTGTTATCATTCTTCCTCCAATAATGTCTTAAAAGCTATATGCAGCTCTGGAAAACCTGTACAAGAAGTATGAGTCTGAAATTAAGATATTCTTTGACCCAAGTTCCTAGTCAAGATTGATTATTTAAATTCTGATAAATAGGTGAAATTGCTTATTTGTGTCTTTTTTGCATTATATTTCTCTCTAACGTGGTTATTATAATATTCTTAAACATCGGATATAATTTCAAGTTCCAGCAGAAAACCTAAAACTGCCCTAAGTTCATGATATTCTTTAAGTAGACGGAACATTATGCCTTTTCTGCACATGATATTTAGGTCCAGTTTCCTATTTTGCTTGTTTTCTTTTGGGCCTTGTCTTAGGGTTGTCTCACTATTTGGGGGGAATGTGTTGATTAACATTAAAAAGAATCGAACTTTCTGATTTTGTTATTGTGGGTTCATCAATAGGTTACAGCTAAACAAGCAAATTCAGCTTCTTGAGAAACATGCTCTTGATGAAGAAAGAAATAAGTCTCATTTTTCTGCATCAACAATGACTCACATCTCCCAATATGAAACACCTCAGTCATCTACATGCAAAATAGGCCCCATAAGTTTTAATACCCAGATTCATCCACAATGTGAAGTGGTTGGTTATGGAAATTGGAATCCATCTTCACTTTCTTTCTCTTCCGTAGAGAGAGTTACATTTTCCTCTGGTCCTGTAGAGAGGGAGCCTTATATCCCTCAGTTTGTTAAAGTTAATTATATTGAGGGGTCAAATGACCCAAAGTGGAGCAGCACTGATTTCCCATGGACCAAAAACATTGAGGTGCTCTTTTCTATTGGATTAGTTTTCATTAACAAATTTTCACTTCTCCTAATTGCTGCTTGGTTGATTCTGTCTGTAGGCCAACAATAAGAAAGTTTTTGGCAATCACTCCTTTCGCCCCAATCAAAGAGAGGTCATAAATGCTACTATGAGTGGCTATGATGTTTTTGTTCTAATGCCAACTGGAGGTGGAAAAAGTCTGACTTACCAAGTAAGATTCTTGTGGACTTCATTGGCATTTTATTTCCAAGTAGAGCTGAAGCAGTTTGATTTCCTATATCCAGCATCTTCTTGTATTTTAAAATGGATTAGTCCATAGTTTTCTGATCTGTTAAGTTGCACCTGCACCATCAACTGAACAAGGTAAGTAATCCTCTCCAAAGGTGTCCACCAACTATACATCTCGAACATGGTCAATAGATGGAATTAGCTTATAACTACTTCTAGTTCTTTGACTGCTTGTAAGCTGAACATTAGCTTTTATATGGCTGAGGTGACCAATATAGACATTTGCTTTTGTATTGGCTTAACTGGTGCTTACCATTATGGTGTTTCTTATAAAATTCATTTTCATCTTTCAAAAAACAAAAATAAAAAGATTGTCTTTTGTTAAACGTGAATATATGGCATTAGGCAACCGTACTTTTGCAAGCTGGAAATCTTGATCTAACATGTTTTGGTGCTATTTTGAAGCTCCCAGCTCTAGTCTCTCCTGGAATAACCTTAGTAATTTCACCACTTGTCTCACTTATTCAAGATCAAATTATGCATCTTTTGCAGGTATTCTGGTTGCATTACCTACGTTGTAGTGCATTTACTTTTCCTGTGGTTACAGCAGCATTCTAATCTGATGGTATGCTTTCTTGTTTTCTTCTAATGTAGGTGAATATACCTGCTGCATACCTTAGTGCCAATATGGAGTGGACTGAGCAACAGAATATCCTCAGAGAACTTTGTTCTGATTATTGTAAATACAAGTTGTTATATGTCACCCCAGAAAAGGTTGCTAAGTGAGTATTGTGTACAGAATATAACTGTTTAGAGCAACTCTAGGAGCTTCAATTTCATTTGGTTATTTGTAACACTTCCTTTATTCTAACATACATTGAATTGATTAAAGAACAATTATATCTTAAATTTTATCCTTGATCCTCTGTATTTCTGCTTTTTGTGGAACCAGGGTTGGTTTTAAGAATATTGGGTTCTATAGCTACAGAAACTAAATCCTTTAAATTCTCTTGAGATGATACTGCTGCCTTGCTATTAATGAAGTGCAACTCACAAGATATGATATGATATAACTAGAAATAAAAAGCTTATTGGAAGTAGTATATTCATCATTTTAGAAGAAGAGAGGCTTGAGGTTGGAGGGTAATTGACTGTCTTTGTAGCACCTGTGTAGTTCCTGTTATAGAGATGCAATATCACATATAAGAAACAAGAAAAATATTTTATTGTTTGTATGCAATGTCTAGTTTGGTTTCTCCTAATTCCTGCTGTCCAATTGCATATTTTCTCCTACTGCTCTTTCTCGTAGAGGGATATTAGCCAACTGCCAACCTATGATTCCCACTTCTTGGAAGTTTAGTGTTCATCAGGATGTGAAGCTTAATTTATTTTTTAGTTCTGAAATCTTATTTGCCACCTCAATCCTATATCATAAATTATAATCTGCTCATAAGTAGCCGGTTTATTTTGTTCTGCTTCAAACTTTTCATCCTTGCAGGAGTGATGTTCTTTTGCGACACTTGGAACGCTTGAATGCTCATGGATTACTTGCCAGGATAGTGATTGATGAAGCTCACTGTGTGAGTCAGTGGGGACATGATTTTAGACCAGATTACAAGGTTGTAGCATATGTTTTCTTCTTATCTTTGCACCATAAATCTGCAGCTTTTTCATTTTTCCAAGCTGACTTCTAATGTCTTCAGGAACTTGGTGTCTTGAAAAAGAAATTTGAAAAAACTCCAGTGTTAGCTTTAACTGCTACTGCAACAGCTAGTGTGAAGGAAGACGTTGTACAAGCTCTTGGTCTCATAAATTGCATAGTTTTCCGTCAAAGCTTTAATCGTCCAAATCTATGGTATGTGTTGGACAAAGCTTAAATGCCACAAGAATTAAAAGCCATTACTCATTGCGAGTGTTGCAGGTACTCTGTCATTCCTAAAACAAAGAAGTGTTTGGAAGACATTGACAAGTTCATTAAGGAAAATCATTTTGACGAATGTGGAATTATTTATTGTCTTTCAAGAATGGATTGTGAGAAAGTAGCTGAAAAGTTACAGGTTGGTGTTTTTCACATGGCCTTTATTCTTGATGATTGCAAGTGTCCTTGGTCTAGTGAATAATTAGGGATGAAAGTGTTCTAGTCCTAAACCTTTAGAAATTCATATGATTCTATCCAAATTTCTGTTACTTCCTTTAATTAAGCTCAAATTCTTTTTACACACTTTTGAGTGACCTGTTTTTCATTGATTGACATCATCTTTATTTAAGGATACATGGTATTATATTCAGTTGCTTAAATCATACATGTTCTAACCATGCAATATCACCTCTACCTCTTTCTTGGCAACTGAGTTTTCTACTTCTCTTATTGTCGTTCTTTGAGTTGTTTTTTGTATTTTGTTGGACTTCTGTTTTCAGAGCTAAGTTTCCTTTTGTAGAATTCTCATATTTTGTAGTATAATCTAATACTACAATCTAGCATACTAAAATGATCTTCCTCAAGTGCCAATTTCACAAAAATTATGAGTTGATAGGAGAAATCAGAAGGATCAACATTGAGTTGTCAATGTTAGAAAATCTTTAGGATTTATTCTATATTTATCCCAAATATTGAGAGGTGTTGCATTTTTAGTTGGTTGTTTGAGACTGATCCATGATACACTTGAGGGAATTGAGATATTCTTCTTTTGTTTGTTTGTGGGTTAAGGTCAAGGATCCCCTTGAATCATATAGAAATGTTTGCTGCCATATAACTGCATCCTTATCTCTGAATTCATATTTGTAAAAATGGTATTTGAGATGATTTTGGTTGTTGCATAGGATTGTAAAGGCATTCTTCCTCACATAGCAAGATGATATTACTCACGGTAAAGCTAATAGTACATTATACTGGAAGGAACAAGGTTGTAGTGCTTCATATTATCTTTTTAACAGTGTTCAGAAAGAGTCGAGGAAGATTAACAAAGCCGAAGTGTACATGCTGAGAAGCTATTACAGAATCAAGATTCATTGAATTTGTGAATGAATAGTAGCTGCAAGCAGTCATGGCTAATGACTTACACAAATAGTTGATTTCTAAGCATCTATATTGCCTATCTCCTTAGAACGATGCAGGATGGAAATTTTCATACATCAATTTATGTTCTGATTCAACCCTGGTTTTTTGATGTTGTTTTAGTAATTTAAATAGGACTTTATTTAGTTCTTGATCTTGAAGCATATTATAGAAGCCTATTTTTTGCAGTTTGATGTTTAGGTCTGTCAGTTACTTTCTCATCAGATAGTGCCTTTGTCGCACAGGAGTGTGGACATAAAGCAGCGTTTTACCATGGGAATATGGATGCTGCCCAGCGTGCACATGTTCAGAGGCAATGGAGCAAAGATGAAGTAAATATAATTTGTGCAACTGTGGCATTTGGAATGGGTATGTAGTTAGCTTTTTC
This sequence comes from Erythroxylum mucronatum, assembly GCA_027563825.1. Classification (NCBI taxonomy): domain Eukaryota; kingdom Viridiplantae; phylum Streptophyta; class Magnoliopsida; order Malpighiales; family Erythroxylaceae; genus Erythroxylum; species Erythroxylum mucronatum. The sequence continues at coordinate 16,136,187 of JAOSBP010000005.1, forward strand.
CATTTTCTGCGTTAATTAGATAAACCACCTTAAGGATGTTTTTCAGGCATCAACAAACCCGATGTCCGTTTCGTAATTCATCATTCACTCCCAAAGTCCATAGAAGGTTACCATCAGGTAATCAGCATAAGATCTTCACGTGAAAGGTGTTGATTGATTTTTGTGATTCCTTATGCTAAAAATTTATCATTTCATTTTGTGGTAATTGTTAGTATCTTGAATTTTTGCCATATTCTCTAGGAGTGTGGTCGTGCTGGTCGTGATGGTCAGCGATCATCCTGTGTATTGTACTACAGTTATAGTGACTATGTAAGTTAATCATAAAGCAGGGATGTGTTTTTTGTATGTTGGTTTCTGCTTCATACGTAATTGTTTCTATCTGTTTGCCAGCTACTATTCCTATAAACAGTGTTTAACCTCTTCCACTCTTTTTCTTCTTTGAAATAGTCATCGATGTTGTTGACTGCTTTCCTCTCATTTCCTAGATACGGGTCAAACATATGATCATCCAAGGGCAGATTGAGCAAAGTCCAGCAACATCTGGTTATAGCCGCACTAATACAACAAATTCAGATAAGATACTGGAAAAGAACACTGAAAATATTCTGAGAATGGTACCTGATCTGTAACTGTCTTTCCACGGGCTAAGAATTTAATCTGATGTCCAGCAAATCACAACTTCCATTTCAGGTCAGCTATTGTGAAAATGATGTTGACTGTAGACGTCTTCTACAACTTTTGCATTTTGGAGAGAAGTTTGATACTGGAAACTGCAGAAAAACATGTGACAATTGTGCAAATATCAAAACTTTAGTTGAGAAGGATGTCACTGAAATTGCAAAGCAATTGGTACAAAGGCAGATTTTTTCACATTTTAGTTGGCTTTGTATTGCTAGTAAGGTTGTTTGATATGTCACTGCCATTTTTGTGGGGTTGCCTAATAAACATTCTACCTTTTCATGTTTAGATTGAGCTGGTGAAATCTATGAGGCAGCAATTTTCATCGTCTCATATTTTAGAAGTCTACAGGGGTTCCTTAAGCCAATTTGTAAGTCTGCAGTGAATTTTAGACATATATGCTAACATTGAGAAATGACTGCTTGGTTTTACCACTAAATTAGGTCAAAAAACACAGACACAACTCCTTGAGTCTTCATGGTTCTGGAAAACATCTAGCTAAGGGAGAAGCTTCCCGTGTATTGCGTCATCTAGTTACGGAGGATTTTCTTGTAGAGGAAGTCAAGAAAAGTGATATCTATGGATCTGTATCATCAGTGTTGAAGGTAACTTATCATTAAACTTCTTCTGATGCTACCTGCATCTTGATATTGGACTCGCTATTCCAACAAGTTGCCTTCTTCAATTGCTATGTTTAATGGTTTTTGTGTACATATATATTACATGATAATATTTCTATTGTGCTCATTTCAGATCAATGAATCCAAAGCGCACAAGTTGTGTTCTGGTGGTCAGGCTATCATATTGAGGTGTGTCCTAGTCATGGTTTAACTAGATCTTTTCAAAATTGGCCTAGCAATATTGAGTTGTGTCCCAGTCATGATTTTACTAGATCTTTTCAAAACTGTCCTAGCATGAAAATCCCAGTGGTCTGACATAAAATTTTAAGGCTTTGATATAGGCACATCGGATCGGGCTTAGGTTTAAGAAAACGGTAGGGCTAAGCATTGGCTGAGTAACAAAGTCTTAAGTTCAGGCCCATTCTAATATTTCTTTTCTTTTCTGCGAGCAGTAAAAAGCTCTTTTTGGTATACAGTTTTACTTTAGAATTTGCATTTTGAATTTGATATATTGGTAATTACAGTAACCATATCTAAATATGGTTTCAGTCATAAAATTTTAACAATATAAATCTACGATACAAAATTGAGAAACATTACTACTGTTAAATAGGCTAGTTTGTGTTTAAGGGGGAACACCATCACTGGGATCAGCCCGGACTTGAGCAGGTCAGGCCTTGCTCGAGTCTAGCTCAGGGGAGCCCATGTTCAAGGTAGTCCATTTAAATTATTCTGTTCTAAGCTCCTAATAGATACCATTTACAATTCATGGAACATATTCATGTCCCATAGTTGGTAGCTTCTCATTATATTCTCAATCCAATGGTGGATTTCTTTGCAATCTCTTTTAATTCAATAAAATGGTTAGTCATCCGATTTGATTTTAAGATACAAATTGAGTTGCAATCCTTTCAATTATGATGGTAATTTTATGTGGTTAACATTGTAACGAATTCTTTTTGATATCCTAAGATGCAAGAAAAATGATGCGAGAGTAAAATCAAGATCAGATATAGGAAATTGGTAGTATTTCCTTAATCCTTGTCGGTATTTGAGCTTGCAGGCATATTTTCTAGGCCTTTATCAGGACCTCAGGTAGGAATTCTTTCTAACAAGCTGAGCATGCATAAGAAACATGCACCAACTTTGGGGAAATGCTAGAGAGTTTGTTAGTACTTAGTAGCGTGTATTGCAGTACTTTTCTTGGTACAAACACCACACCAATGTTACACGAAGATTTCCTTAAGTTGTTATACTAGATAAGAGTGGAAACCCAACATCAGGAGTAGGCAATTAGTACGTACTTCATTCTTTTCAGTGTTGAACTTTTGCTGAGTCGATTTAATATGCTTGTTAATATTGATCCACTACAATTGTTTGATAGAGGAGTGTATAATGCAAACCAAATGGCTCGGGGGTTTTGCTGGAATTGATATTTTCTGCAACCGTGGATGGTTTAAACCAGATAATGATGGGCTTTGCAATGTTTGCAGTGAAGACTTTGTTGCCTAAAACTTTCTGACTAGAGCTACTAACATGCCACTTTTGGCTGTCCTCTTGACTTTTCATTAGATTTTTTTTTGGTTCAGTCGGATATTTACTTACAAAACAGACTTTTTTCGGCTTGATATATGACAAGCAGGTTCCCTTCCTCTGTGAAAGCAACCAAATTGAACAAGTTGGAAGCTACTCCTGCAAAAGGCTTGTTGATGCCTGGAAAGCAAAGTCCTCCTCCATCTACTGACACTCCTGCACAGCCTCAACCTGAAATGGATTTGGTATCCTTAAGATCTTTCCCCTAACTCTTTACTTGTATAAGTCAAATGAGCAAGCAAAGGTTCACTTTCTCTAAATGGTTGTGATATATCCCATTACAGAATTTATCAGCCAAACTGTATTCTGCTCTGCGATTGCTTCGAACTACTCTTGTTAAGGAAGCTGGAGAGGGTGTCATGGCCTACCACATATTTGGGTGAGCTCTCATCTAATTTCCACATCTAACCAAAAAACTATAATCCTAGTACAGTTTGTTCCAAGGAACTCTGCCTTGCAGAAAATGGAAAAGAAAACTTAGTACAACAAATGCTGATTAGTTTTATTTTCTTGGTCTAGTAATGCTACACTGCAGCACTTAAGCAAAAGAATTCCGAGGACAAAAGAAGAACTTCTTGAGATCAATGGCATTGGAAAGTAAGTTTTGGTTAGATTGTATACTGATTAATTAGCAACAAATTCCAATGAATTTTGGGCTTTGTATAGGGCAAAGGTCAGTAAGTATGGTGACCGGTTGCTGGAGACCATTGAGTCTATAATCAGGGAATACTATAAGATGGACAGAAATAGTAGCAGTAGCAACGAAAGTAATGATTCAGCAAAAAGGAGAAGAGATGAAAATAAGTCCTTAAATGGAAACGAAGAAGAGGATGATGACTTCACTAAGAGCACAGGTCGGTCAAAGAAGAGGTCAGCCAACAAGAGCAAAGATTCCAAGGACATGGGTTCTTGTAACCCATGCTTGGTTGATGATCCAGATTTTGATAATTCCAGTTTAGGACAAAATGATGCCGGCAGAATGCTGCCCTCTTGGTCGACGCAAGGAAGCAATGTTAAGGGCCCAGTCCAGAGTGTAATTGAAGAATATGCGTTCAGAAGACAATTTTCTTTATCCTAATTCTGTCAATTCCGCTTTTGAGTTTGCTTTTTGTAAGTTATAAGGTATGAACTGAGAAAAAACATCCAGTGTCCTGCATTCATGGCAGTTGAAATCATCAGCTGTAAAACTTGTTGCATTTTGATCCTTTACTGGAACTGAACGTGTGCCATATGGGGAAATTCGCCAAATACGTGGAGAAGAATCAGCTATGATTCCATATTGCATACTAGCTTCAGATTGCTGAAAGCAAGGAATTACGGCGATATGTTAATTCGATCTCTTTAATTATAACTTCACTCGATTCAATTAATCCTTTATGAAACATTAACTAAGATTTTGTATATATGGGAGTTGGTCGTATCAAGTTACCATCTTTTTTATTAAAAGCACCGTTAGCAATGTTATATTACACGCTACAAAAGTTCTCATTAGCAAGTCAACAATGAAGTTGTTCTTTGCAAACTTTTACCTCTGCCGCCCATTCAAAATGATGGTTTGGGGTCTTTAATTTAGTTTAGAGAAACTATAACTTTTTTCTGATTTCATTAATTCAATTGATTTTTTTTTTGCAATTTAAAAATTTGTGAGAACTGTTCATACTTTTTTAAAAGATTTCTTTAGATCCCTAATGTTGATTTCTTTTTGTTTGCTAAAAATGTTGGTAGAATATACAAAGGTGAACTTTTCTCATGTAAGTAGGTACGTAATAAGAGGTGATTAAGAATTAATAAACCAAAAAAATTATAGAGTCAAACATATTTATTTAAAATTAAAGAAGACATTAATGAGGCTGCATTGAAGCTATGTTAATGCCTTCTCAAGTAGTTAACCCAAAGTGGGAATATAGTCCACCTTAATTATTTCCTTCTACATCTTGAAGTTAAGTTTAACTTGCAATCCTCGACTAGTTCAGGTTCTTTATGCAAGTCTCAGGGAATACCTGATGCAGTTGTTACGTTTTTGTTAGTCTTTCAACTGAAGTCAGATGTTTTGTCTTTTAAATATTTTAGGAGAAAGTTGGATAATGTGAGTGTAGTGTTTTGTTTATATTCTAAGTGTTTGTCTGATTTAGAGCATGAATTCAGTCTTAATTTTATGTTTCCTGAGATGTTTGATGTGTTTGTTAGTCTTGGAAATCAAATAATCGAATAACAAGGATGATGGACATGCATAGGGTTGCGTAGGCAAGGTCATGATCGGTGTTTGATGTGTTTGTTAGTGTTGGAAATCAAATAATCGAAGAACAAGGATGATGGACGTGCATAGGGTTGCATAGGCAAGGTCATGATCGTGATACAGAGAAATTTTCTAGAGTCACAATTGTGATAGGCACTTCCCAGGGGTGAAAAGTGGGAAAACTCTAGTTACACCCCTAAGACCCTAATACACTATTTAAGAAAGTTAAACATACTAAAAAATGCAACAGCCAACACACTAAAGTGGATCAAACGTAGGCGATCAAGAAGAACGTCTAGGAATTCCAGCTTTCCAGATCAAGACCTAAATGGAGTTTTTCTTCTTTTCCTTTAGTTATTTCATGAATCATGATATTTAATCTGAATTTCAAGATGTTTAACATGTCCATGACTTTATAAATTTTAGATTAGGGTCTATTCTAAATTTATTTTGTGACTTTGTTAATTATTGATTCAATAAATATTTTGGTATTTGTGATAATTGTGCATGCTTATACTTGACAATAAATTAAGAGAGTGAGTCAAAAGTAACCAGATTAGATTATGCAACGAGAGTTGGCAATTTAATGATTCTTGCAATTATCAAATTAACTATCATTCAAAGAAAGATCTTGTGTGAAAAATTAATTATCCAATAGATAACTTCAGATCTAATTGAAAACTTTAGGGAAAATTTTACAAATCGAGAGGTTGTAAATCTGGAATTTTCGTACTCAATTAGGGTTAACTGATTAGGTCTTGAGAGAGATTAATTAATACGTTAGGAAATCTGGGATCAACACATAATTGGATCAATACTAGTTAAGGAAACAAAATAAAGAAAGAACAAGTCCTAAGCATTCATCCTTGATCAAACCCTAAATTAATTGGCAGCTCACTTCTTATTTACGTATTTATTTTGTTTTATTATTTGTTTCAAATTTTGTTATTTACTTGTATAAAAAAATCAATTTCTTGTTACCTTAGAAAAAGTTAGGTTCGAATTAGTTCTTTCTTAATCCTCATGGGAATGATATCTTTCAATACTATAGGATACGATCCGTATACTTGTAGGTGTTGAGAGTTTTGTTATTTATAAAACCTACTCAACAAGGTTTTGGAACCGTTGTTAGAGATTTAGTTTAGGACTATTTGAATTCCTTTGATCTAAGTAATTTTTGCCATTCTTATGTCCTTTTTACTGCATGAACATAAGAATTACTCTGGGTCTAAGCAAGATCGATGAAACTCCAGCTCTTGATATCACAAGACAAAAATGAGAAATTTGAAGAACAAGATGCCAAGAAGACATTGAAAGAACGATTGCGGAAGAATATAATTAAGGAGACTAGTAGCTACCCTAATGGATTTCATGAGGCCATGTTTAACGCTGCAAATCAAGGCATCACTTAACCACTAGTGTAAGCAACGATATTTGATATCAAGTCAGCGTTACTGAATGTGCTATAGACTAACGTGCAATTTTATGGGTTACCTAATGAAGATTCTAGCGCCCATCTAGGAAACTTTCTAGAAATATGCGATACCTTCCAATATAATGGAATGTCAGAAGATGCTGTTAGGATGAGGCCCTTTCCTTTCACATTAAGGGATAGAGCCAAAGCATGGTATCACTCTTTAAACCCAAAAATCATCACGACAAGGGATCAGCTGGTGTGTGCATTCTTAGACAAGTACTTCACTCTGACGGGGAAAACAAGATTGATAAAGAAGATTACAAATTTGTCGTATGAAGAAGGGCTAATTTCTATATTAGCCAAAGAAGTTAAACAACTTAGAAACAAGTTAGTACCTTTGGTAAAAGTCCTCTGGCAACACCATGGACTTGAGGAAGCAACATTGGAACCAAAGGAAACCATGCAAGCTCAGTGTCCGCAATTATTCAGATCAGGTATGAATTTCGAGGACAAAATTTCTTAAGGAGGGAAGAATTGTAACACCCCATGTTAGGGGTTAGAAAATTAAGAAATTCTAGTACATTGTTTGCTTTGCATAATTGAGTTTTCACTTATGTGCATATGCAATTTTGAACACGTACAAATATTTATACATGCATTCATTGACATTTTTCCAGGTATAAGTGATTTTTTTGTGTGACTAAAGTGTAAATTTTGGATTAATTATGTTACAAAATTTATTTGGTGATAATAGTTATTATTTCAGAATTTTGGTGACTTTTAGAAAAATTGATTGAAAATTTGAAGTATTTTAGAGTATGAAAAATATTGAAATAAGAGACAAATTATGTAGTGACAAATGGACCTATTGACCGTGCGTCGTAATGCTAATCAAAATTAAAATAACTAAACTACTACTGTAGCAGTGGTGAGTCTAGGTCGATCCCACAGAGAGTGCGTGTAAAGTTTAAGAAATGAAATTAACCG
>JAOSBP010000005.1:16167688-16178114 GCA_027563825.1 Erythroxylum mucronatum
CGAAAGAGGGCTTCAATATCTACAACTTCCATGAAGACCTTGAAAACAAATTCTGTTGTCTAGAGTGTCAAATTTGGGCCAGAAGATGTTTTGGTCAACGTAAGACGAAGCAGAAAGTCAACTAAGACGAAGCGTGAGACGAATTGAGGAAAACAGACGAAGCACAAAGCAGACAAAGCGAAAAGCAGATGAATCAAAGAGCAGACGAATCGAAGAGCAGACAAAGCAATAAGCAGATGATAGCAAGAAGTAGGCGAAGCAAAGAGGCAGACGAAGGCATGAGGCAGACGAATGTAAGAAGCAGACAAATGTGGAACAGACGAATGGCAAAAGCAGATGAATGGCCAAAGGCAGACGAATGCGAAAAAAAGCAGACAAATGCGGGGTTAACTTAAGATAAAGCAAAGTCAACTTAAGATGATACAATGCTTAAGACGAAGCGGTTAACTTAAAACGATGCAAAGTCAACTTAAGACGATGCAACGCTTAAGGCGAAGCGAAAGACAAGCGAAGAAAAAGTCTTAAGACGAATGACGTCATCACAGACGAAGCAAAAGTCTTAAGACGAAGCGAAAGACAAACGAAACAAAAGTCGTAAATGAATGACGTCATCACAGATGATATGACGTCATCACAGACAAAGTGAAAGTCTTAAGACAAAGTGAAATACAGACAAAGCAAACGGCTTAAGATGAATGACGTCATCACAAACGATGTGACGTCATCCCAGATGAAACAAAAGTCTGTACAGATGAAACAACTTAACAGACGAATGCATCCTTACAGACGATACACCTTCACAGACGATATGACGTCATTACAGACGAAGCATCTTTGCAGACGATGCATCTATGCTCTTGTGCATCTCTACTTATAAGGACCATATCTTTCAACTTCGATGTCCAAACTTACATACTTTATACCATTGGAAAGCTAAAACAAAGACCTACAACTTCTAGAAGACACCTTTCTCTAATTCAACCTAGATTAATCTAGAATTTCCCTCGAATTTAGAATACGAATTTTACATTCATCCATAAAGAAATTACAATCCATGATTAATCATGAACACCAATAACAGAACATACACATATTCAACTTCATTTTTTGTTTTCATTTTACTTCCATCTTTCACCCTAATTCTTCCCATTTCATAATCGCTTATCCACCAAAAACATGAAAAAAAATTATGAATCTATCCACATTTCTCATTCCTTGCTTTACTCTTGTCTATCATTTATAATTCAAGAATTTTCATCATTTGTTCTTTACTTATGACTAATCAACAAAATTTCTCATTTAATACTTCTAATCTTAAAAAAAGTTTGGGGTCCAACATAGGAAAACATACTGGAATTTCATTTTATAGGAACTTGAAGTATTGAAGTTTCCCCTAATGTTTATAAACTGTATTAGAGCTTATGTCACCACTACTTCCTTTGGCATTTTGATCAATGGGAATCTTAGCAAAAATTTTAAGAGATCCAAAGGAATTAGGCTAGGGGATCCACTCTCCCCCTACCTTTTCATAATATTCATGGAGGTTCTCACACTCTTGTTGAAGCACAATGTCTCCATAACCCTAAATTTTAAGTATCGCTTTAACAAACTTATATTTTTCATATGATCTCATATTGTTAAGCCAAGCTGATGCTAACTTAGTATCTATACCAATGAGCACCTTACAATGATTCAAAGAGCTTTCTGGTCTAACTATTAATCTCCAAAGGAGCTTCTTCATGTTGTCAGAAAGTGTTGTACACCTCTTAGATGAAATGTCTCAAATTACTGGTATGGCTAAACAAAACCCTCCTTTGCTATATTTAGGACTTCTAATCTCATCTCAAAGGCTTAGATGTAGAGAATGTTTTCCTCTGATAGAAAAAATTTAGAGAAGACTAGGTTCATGGATTAATTGGGCTCTTTCATATGGTGGAAAACTCCAATTGTTGAAGTCTATCTTCTCTTCTATGCAAACATAATGGTGCTCCCATATTTTCTTAACAAAAGGTATTATTAAAATTGTGGAAAGAATGATGAAGTAATTCCTTTGGGGAAAAAGTGAGATGTAGAAGGAGTTGCAAAAGTGAGTTGGAAAGATATTTGTTAGCCAAAGGAAATGTGAGGGCCGGGTTGGAGACAATAAATAGAAGTAACAGAATTTTAATATTGAAAAAGATTTGGAGAATCTTAAGTGAGAAAGAATCATTATGGATCAAATGGATTCACAACTCCACTCTGAAGGGGAATAGTCTTTAGGCTCTGAATCCTTAAGATATCTACTCATGGTTCTTCAATCAGATACTGAAATTGAGGGAAATGGTTCAACAACATATAACCTGCAAAATAAGAACATGAAATTTGGCCTTTCTATGGTTTGATATCTGGTGTGGTCAGGGAGCTCTTATCTATAATCAACAGGCTAAATTGTAGGAAATGATAGAGAATGGAAACTTATGTATAACTCCTGAGTTGATGAGGACCTACCGATTCCCCATTATATAAATTCGGATGATGATGACATATATCCCTAGCATGAACTACCTGTTGTAGAATTAACAAACAAGAAATCTAAGGAATTGATGTTTGGCACAAGTACAAGAGTAGAGTGAAGCAGAATGGTTTTTAAGCAAAAACCTAAAGCCTAATGTCAGCTTCTTGCTTTAGTTGACAATGTTGGATAGGCTTAGCACAATGGATAGACTAAAGTTCCTATCCATCCTTAAAGTTTGTGTTCTTTGCAATCTAGGATGAAAGTATGGATCATTTGTTTTTCAACTACAAGATCTCTAATAATATATATGGTAGAGGATCTCATCACTACGTGAGTGTAGTCTCGACCAAAGGGAGCTAGTAGACTTTATCCAAAGAATACTACATATGCCAAGCTCCAAGTAGGACAAGTATACATGGCGGCAATAACAGCATGTTTTCAAGAAATTTGGAAGGAAAGAAATTTTAGGAGATTTGCTGGAAAATACAGAAGCTCATGTAGTCTTAATGAGCTAACAAAAGGAAGCACAAGTGAGCAGGTTATTATCAATTAAATGGCAAAGAAATGTGGCAGAAGAGTGGTGACATCTCGGACAATCTAATAATCTCAAAACTTTGTAAATTAATACATTTCAGCCTGTGTTATAATTCTGTCTCCTAGTATTTTCAGCTGAAATGTAATGACTACAGGCTATGTGGTGTATTTGAAGATATTTTCTTACGAGTGACTTCTTGTAACTGACATCTTTTTTTTTGTATTTCCTAAATTTACTTAAAAAAAATGTGTACATCTTCTAGTTAAGGTGGCAAAAGTTACCCATCTCGCTGAAAGACGTTCCAATCTTCACCAACTTTCTCATCTCTACATGTTCAAAAAAGTCAACATTTTATTTCTTGCTTCTCAAAGCGCGTGTGACGGAGACTCCTCCAATTTCCTTTTTCTCCAGCATGTTTAAAGCGAGTGGTTTACAGGAGACGTGAGGCGAGTTTCTTGACTAAACGACCAACAGCCAGCCAGTGCACGACACAGAGTTTGACCAAAATTGGATTCTAGTTGAGATTCTGAAACTCCATCAGCACCACCTAAGGCCACAATGGCTGCTTGCTTCCAAAATCCAAACTCTCTTCATCTCCAGCCTCTTGGTATCATCATCACACACGGTCACAGACCATAATCGTATCAAAAAGATCGTATTGATTCTTAATCTTATCAAAGAAAGAAAAAGCCTAGATTTAGATGGCGAACTACTTGAATCTATTGTTTCTTTCACTACTTTCTTCTATGTCAACCCTTTGTCTTTCATATTCAGCTGTCACCTCCATTACTTCTCCAAGTCCTAACAAGACATCACCCGCTTGCCCTTTGGACCTCAGCTATGTTCTTAGAATCCCATGGAACAGAACACTTTGCCAAAACTACCGGCCACAATCACACGACAGAGCCCCCACCCAAGTCGACAACACCACCGTCACCACTGCCACCTGCTGCCAAACCCTTCTCTCACTCTTAGGTATTGGCTTTGCTGAGCATCTTAAAGAAACTTCTTTTTTCCACCTCCCCAACTTGTCTATGTCCATCTCTTGCCTCCATGATTATCAATCTAAACTGAGCTCTCTTCTCTTGCCAAGTGATATAGTCTCTCAATGTCTTGACCCTTTACAGTATGTTGTGACGACTAATACATGTGCCCATATACTGTCATCTCATGACTGGGTTGCGAAACTGAATCAGTCTACGCCAGTTGACTTGGCTTGCAGGCCCGATCTTACGGATTACACATCCTGCGATGCATGTGTGGCTGCTGGATTTAGGGTTCAGTCCATGTTGGTAGCAATTGATGGTAACACAAGTCATTCTAGAGATTGTTTCTACTTCACTGTTCTTTATGCCGCTGGTATTGTAAATGAATTTGGTCCTCAGAGTGAGGGTGCAATTTCATGTATATTTGGCTTAGACTTAGACTCAAAGAAGGGTTCAACTAGTAAGACTCATTCAGCTCTTGTTTTTGGTTTAACTGGGACAACAGTTGCTGTTATGGTCATGTTCAGTTTCTTAGGGGTTTACTTTTGGTATGTTAAGAAGCGGAGAAGAAAAGGGAACAACAATCTTGGCTTGGATATAGAGGAACCAGGGAGTAGGCCAAGACTGAGACCAAACACGGGTTCCATTTGGTTCAAGATTAAGGACCTTGAGAAAGCAACTGATAGATTTTGTAGCAAGAATTTTATTGGGAGAGGAGGATTTGGTATGGTTTATAAAGGCGTCCTGGAGGATGGGACAATGGTGGCTGTTAAGAGGATCATAGAGTCTGATTTTGAGGCTGATGCTGACTTTTGCAACGAGGTTGAGATTATTAGCAATTTGAAGCACAGGAATTTGGTGCCCCTTAGAGGATGTTGTGTGGTGAATGGAGAAGATGAGGATAGAGGGAGTGAAAGGTATCTTGTTTACAGTTACATGCCAAATGGAAATCTGGATGACCATTTGTTCTCTTCATCTGATAACCAAAGTGGAAGGATGGCGTTGACATGGCCTCAGAGAAAGAGCATAATTTTGGATGTTGCCAAGGGATTAGCTTATTTGCACTATGGAGTGAAGCCTGCAATATACCATAGGGATATTAAGCCAACAAATATACTACTAGATGCTAACATGAGAGCAAGAGTAGCTGATTTTGGACTGGCGAAGCAGAGTAGGGAAGGGCAGTCTCATCTCACTACAAGAGTGGCAGGAACTCATGGATACTTAGCCCCTGAGTATGCCCTTTACGGGCAACTGACTGAGAAGAGTGATGTCTACAGCTTTGGGATAGTTGTCTTGGAAATTATGTGTGGGAGAAAAGCCCTTGATTTGTCCACACCTCATGCTTTTCTGATTACAGATTGGGCTTGGTCATTAGTGAAAGCAGGAAAGCTAGAAGAGGCATTGGATCAATGTTTGTTGAGCGAAAAACTATCAAATTCAAACCCAAAAGTTATAATGGAGAGATTTGTGCTGGTGGGAATTTTATGTAGTCATGTGATGGTAGCTTTGAGGCCAAGCATTATGGACGCTCTTAAAATGTTGGAAGGTGATATAGAAGTACCACCAATTCCTGATCGCCCAATGCCTATTGCGCATCCTTCATTCTACGGCCACGGAAACACTTTCAGCATCTCTCCGACATTAAGTGGACCTCGGTTGCATACTGGAGATATGCTAAGGTGAGGATGGAAGCTCTGACTTTCATTCCATGCATTGACTAATCCAATTTAAAACGGTTGGATGGAGCTACTATCATCATATTGTCTTGCACAAGCAACGATGCAAATAAGTCAGCTAAGCTAACTTCAAGCATTTGAAAGAAGAATAAGCTTGTTTATGTTCCAAAAAGTGCTAAATACTTAGCTGGATGGAAGGTTGTGTAATGATTCCCATTTGACTAACACTTCCAATTTGAACGTCCAGGAATTCCCAGTCGACAACTACATGAAAATCTTTGTTTCCTTCTTGGATTGTACTTGTTTAATGTACAAGGCTAGATAATATGATTTTGGTAGATCAGGTCGTAGCAGCATAATGCTTCAACTCTTGTTCTTGTACGATGATTTTTTTCCTGTTGATTATTACTTATTATTAATAAATATTAATTAATATTATTAATTAATATTATTATTGGTGTTAGGTTTGGAAAGATGAGAGGCTATTTTTGACATTTTCAATTCTTGTCTATACAATAAGAATTTCCGTACCTCAGTTTTGAGAGGAAACTAACTGTCCTTGTCCTTTGAAGACGGAACGAAAATAAGTGAGGACAGCAAGCAAACAACACGAGGGACAGAACTTTTATGTCCTTGTTCTCCGTCCTCACCTCCGAGGACGCTAACCAAACAGTACGTTAGGGGACATTTGCATTCTTCTTTTTCATCTTCTCTCCTAATGTAACTGAATTTACATGGGATTAAGAGGCATGTGGACACGACACTTAAGTAACATTGTTAGGAATGACATTAACCAAATTAGTCCCAAATGACCGCAACAACAGGACCACCAATAGTCAAACTTATAATGATAATATCAACTTCAACTACAAACTGTTTATGAAATAAATTAACGAGACCTTCAAGTAAATAATAGATGATATAAATGAAATGATAGAAAATGAGATTTTATTAGGATCTATACCTTTGAAGACTGCTCTTCTGAAAGTTTTTTTTATAATAACAGATACAGATTAGGAAGAAACTTCATTAATGTTCCAAACAAATTTGTTTCTTTATATGAATATGTTAAAAAAATGCACCAATTATGTTTACAATCTGATGCAAAAGTTATTTGACTGAGTAATCTAAAAGTAAGTTTTCTTAATATTGGAGTATTTTTACCTAATAATCTCCATCACCCATTTATATTTTAAATTATAAAAACTTACTAGGCTACATTTTTTTCATCATAATTTTTCTCTTTGTAGATGATATAACAAAACGCCCTAAACTTTTATAATACAATTTAATTTCATTTGTCACTTCTGATTGCTCTTCAATAGGAAAAATATTTTTACATTCAATCATATTAAAGAGACCGCCCATAATATCATTTGTACATATGTCTCTACTATATAAGTAATAAGGATTGAGAAAATAAGCTACTAACTGGATCCTTTGAATAAGATGCTTATCTCATCGTCAGTTAAGAATATCTATATAAGGCTTGTATAATTTCTCTTTCACTTTAAAAAGACTCATAATTATTTTATGAGCTCTATACGTACCATAATATATATACTCCAAAGACGACGTTTCATCAGAGCCAACAATCCTCAATTACCTTATAAGCAGAGCCACTCGCTTCATAATGATCAAGCAAGCATTTCAAAATTTATTATCTAGAATAATAGCACAAACTTTTTTCTCCTTCACACTCTTTGATAACTTATAACTTGAAAAATGATTACTTGTCACTAATTTTTAAAGTAGTTATTTATTGTCATAAAAACTTTTCAAAGTAATAAATGTTGTTTTAAACCTAGTAGTGGCAGGACACACAATCTCAACTCAATTTTCTTACTATCTTAACTAAGAAAAAAATGTAATATGATTATATACAAAAATTTTAATCTTAGATGCACGCGAAGCCAGAGTAGAAGTACGGTACATACCATCAATATCTTTTAAAATAAGACTTATAGAATAAGCAGTGCACGAAGACTAATAAATATGCTCATATTTTAATTATAATAAGTACCCAATCGATACATAATTAGCTGCATTATTTGTAACAAAATGCATAACATGTTTTGGTCCAACCCACTCGACAATTTTAGAAAATAATTTAGATAAAGCATTAGCACCTTTTACCTTATTAGAAGTATCAATAGAGTTGATAAAAGTTGTTCCAATATTACAATAAACTGAGAAATTAATCAAAGTTCTTTTTCTATAATCAGTTCACCTATCTACCATAATAGTGCATCTTGTTGTTTCCTAACTATACTTATATGATCCACAATCAACTGAAATTCCTTTTCTAAATCTTGAAGCAAAGGCACACAAATCTCATAATAAGAAGATACCTTAAATCATGGGCCTATTGTTTTTGTAACATCTATTGTTTTTTCAAAATATGGTGAATTCAAAGCACCTAAAGGAATACATGAATGATAAAACCATCTAGCCCATGCTCATTTAGATCACTAGTTTAGAACCAAAAATAGTTCTTGGAGGAAAATAAGAATATATGTTAACAACTTTCCTTTTTTCCTTTATCTAATACTTATTATGCTTCATCATCTACGAAAGTTATATTATAAGCCTCTTTATTTCCTTTTTCTTTTTCTTCTAGTTGCTTTAAATAATTCCCAATCCTCTTACGTACATCAAATGGTACTTTTGTTCCAAGAAGTAATATTACCCTTAACACTAGTGAGATATTCTTTCATTTTATAAATTCCTCCCTTTTAAATATTCTATTGCAAAACATACAATTGTATTGGGTATTCCCATTAGATGTTTGAGAAGAAGAAAAATAATCTCATGCTAGATTAGACTTACCATGAGTAGAGGACACCAAGTTTATCAAATTTTTTATGATGATTTCATATTTTCTACTGTAATTTTAACCTAAAAATATAAAAATAATTTACAATATTTACCAAAATAGCCAAAAAAATTAAAAGATCTTATGCTTTTTACACAATAAACTGTGACAAGAATATTTATAAAAAGAATAAAATTTTCTATTTATATTACTTGACTCCAACAAAAATTGTGTAAGTTAATTTAAAAGTAGCCCATTGTCATGAAAAAATAACATCGATGACAATGAAATATCTATTTCATTGATGTTATTTTTTCATGACAATGGGCTACTTTATATTATAATAAAACAGTAATTAATGTCAATAAGTAAAATATATAGCTCAATCCACAAGTTATTGTATGGGTAATTATATTATTGTTTTCTTTGACTTATTGTTTTTAAACATAAAATTCATTACCAATATTAAAGTAGTCAATATTAGTAATATCAAATTAAATTTAATTAGGTACAATTAAAAAATTATACTCCAAATAAGATCAAAAGTAAATTATAGAAAAAATTAAGAACACAAAGTAATTAGATGGACATAAACATTTGAAAAGTAATTATTACTTAGATTGAAAGCATGTTGAAAACTAAAGAAAAGCATAAACATATTCCTCCAACCTTCTTTTCTTTATTGTTACCATACAAACAAGTAATTTTAAAAGACTATATTAAGAGTAATAGTTCTTGATGAAGACAAAAGGCTAATTATGTTTGTTATAAAATTTCATTGCTATATCCTATAAGTCTATATCTTATTATCTTGTTGAAACTAAAAAAAGTAATACTTCGTTGATAGCAAAAAGTAAAAAAGTAAGACTAAATTAGCAAAATCTCTTTACAAGTTATTAATACCTCACAGATAATTTATCAAGCATAATTACATCATCCAGATAAACCAAAAAAAAGGGTCATACATATAAACCAAAAGAAGATCCAACAGTATAATGGTGAACATAAACAAATCACACTCACTTATTAAACTTTGTTCCAGTAATTACCAAATTCTTATATATTTGATCGACTTCAAATGGCGAAGTGTTTACATAAAATCTTGCCCAAATATTATAAGTTTGTTTTTCAATTTATGGGCTTTATATCAACAAATTGAATACTTTAATTTTGTATTTATAACACAAAAACCGAAAATAGAGATCAAATTGAAATAAATTCCAAAAATTAAAGAAAACTAATTAATTAAGAAGTATGAATCAAAAAACTTATCTAGTCTGATATCCTGGTATCTAAGGCAACTACCACCTCCTAGTTAGCAATTAAAAACAAGATTTGGACCAAGGATAAGATGAAAGCTCCTAATCCTCTATGTGCATTATGCAAAATCCAAGTTGAAATAATACAACATTTATACTTTGAATGCCCTTACACGCAATCCATCTGGTATGGCTTACAACATAAAATGAAACTTCATTATAATGCTAGAAAGTAGGGGCATATTATACAATAGGTGGTCAAGTGGATCAAGGGGAAGGATAACGACTCAATTGTGCTCATGACTGCGTTCACTTGTTGTGTCTACATCATTTGGAGGGAAAGGAACAACAAGATTCTTTTTTTTTTTAAAATGAAAATTGATTAATAAGAAAAGAATGTTACAAGGAATAAACAAGGGAGCTCAAAAGAAAAAGTAAGTACAAAAATTGCAAGGAAATAAGAACTAGGCCTATCTAAAATTTAAACAGGTCTAACGAGAGCCGTTAAGAATCATATCCAAAGCTGATTTAGGTAAACTTATATCCTGAGTGTTGCGCGGATAATAGTGCTACAATGATGGGATAAGTCCTTAGCCAGGAGAATCTCTCGAATCTCTCCAATTAATAAGGATAGCAGACCATCTTTAGTGGAAGCTTG
>JAOSBP010000005.1:16187526-16215029 GCA_027563825.1 Erythroxylum mucronatum
AGGGGCACACTATAGTAAGTACCTAAGTTGAGAGAGGTTTGCAAATTAAAGCAATGTCATAGTCTCACTCACAACATATCAATATAGACTTGCTTCAATTTTTATGTTACAAGAAAATATTGAGATGATATGTATTGATTTTGTTAGCCTTTCCACTAAAGCTATACTACTTGAGTTGTTACCATCAAAGCCCAAGCTACCACCATTGAAATCATATAATGGCATGAGAGATCCATGTGATCATACGATTCAGGAAAATAATGGATCAATATAGAGCATTGCATGCATTAAAGCGTCAAGCTTTCATGTATACTTTGGCAAGAGCACCAAGAGACTAGTATTAGACAGTTTCCATAGGTTCAATAGTTGACTTTAAGCAATTAAAAGCTAATTGATGACTCATTTTGCTAGTAATTGTCATATATCTCACGAATTAGTAACTTTATTTGAGATATTCCAGAAAAATATGAAAAACCCATCTATATTACACCAAATGATTTAACAAAAAAGTTACAGTCAATCTCAATACCTTCATTTTGGCCATTACTTTTAAGAAATGGTTGAAACGCCACTAAGCGTTATGGAATTCTTTTCTAATGGATAAGACATATACCTTTGCGGATGTACAAGAGTGGAATATAAGGTATATCGATTCGAGGAAGTTGATTTACTATAGATTATCTAAATAAGTCCTACATAGTTAACACTACAAACAGCGGAGAACAATGTACAATTTTTTAAGAGTTAAATTAAAATTATAGACAAAAGCTTCTACATATACAAAAGCAAGACTAGGTTTAATAAGTACAAACAAGGTAATAAGGAAAGGTTACAATACATGCTCTACATTGGCTAGGTGAGTGAACAAGCAAAATATAGATCTCATTCCATCAAAAATGATAGTCCTAGCTAGTTTTGGATATGGGTCCCTCTCACATGGAGGCAGGTACGGATCCAGGGGGGCTGGCAGGGGCTATAGCCCCCCCAAGACTAAAAAGTTTTCAGAATATATACATATATGTATAGGCGCCAACTCCCCAGACTAAAAATTTTTCAGAATATATACATATATATAGGCGCCAGCTCCCCCAAGACTAAAATCTTGGATTCGTCGCTGCATGGAGGGACACCAAGTTTAAAAATTAAGGAAAGAAGGTGGGGTGCCTGTATAAGGCACTCCCCACTTCATACAACAACACGAAAAATTCAGAGAAAAATTAGAGCAAAATAATGCTCTGAAGTTAGGAAAGATTTTCTTAAAGAGTTGGTGAGTGACAAAATAATAAGGTTAGTAGTTTTAGGTCGAGAAACACCTTGTGAGCCACTATTTTAGTTTTATTTGTATACCTACTATTTGTAATAGTGGAATAATTATTTTGAGTTTTGTTCGTGGACGTAGCTCAAAATTAAGGGTGAACTACGTTAAATATTTTGTATCCATTTTGTTCATTTTATTTTTCCTTTTCACAAAATACAACGATTGCGCTCAACAAGTGGTATCAGAGCTGTGTTTTCATTTGAGGTATTTTTTGAAAAGAAACACATCATGAGGAGGACAAAATTACAACAAATTTTTTGGCGTGTTCTGTTCGAAAAGTTGATGTAAAATGAAAAAGGTGATGAATAGTACTTTAAAGTTATTTTAATAAATTTGCAAGGTGATGGCACTGTAGCAATAGTAACTGAGTCCCGCGGTACTATTTGCAGTATTATTCACAAGTTACTATTTACCGAATCCCACGGTACTATTCCAATAGAGTCCGACGACACTCTTCTGGTGAGCACTATTCACAAGTTACTATTTATCGAGTCCCGTGGTAAAAGTTTAAAAGATATCTTTTCTGCCAAATTTTGACATCCTGATTCCATCTTTGAGGTCGGTTTTCTCAAATTTGTCTTAATTTAATAAATAAGGTGAAGATAAGCAAAATTATCAATCTAAACGGTATGAACTACTGTATATGGCGAACCAAGATGAAGGATCTCTTGATGATTACAAAGATGCATTTGTCGATATTTTCGACAACTAAACTGGAGGAGATGCCCAACGAAAAATGGGAGTTTGAGCATTAACGAGCGTGTGGTTATATTCGACAGTTTGTCGATGATAATGTGTACAGTCATATTTGTAACAAGACTCATACAAGAACTATGTGGAATAAGCTGGAGCAGTTGTATGCTTCAAAGACCAGCAACAACAAACTGTTTTATCTGACAAAATTGATGCAGGTAAAATACCAGGAGGGTACTTCTGTAGTTGATCATTTAAACAATATGAAAGGGATGGTTGATCAGTTATCAAAGATAGACTTAAAGTTTGACGACGAGGTAATTGCTCCAATGGTGCTAGCTTCATTACCAGAGTCTTGGGAGACTTTGAAAGTGTCTTTGACAAATACTACACCAAATGGCGTATTAAATATGGAGTCTGTTAAAAGCAGTATATTAAATGAAGATATGAGAGGTAAATCATAACATGCAGCTTCTTCATCACATTCAAATGTTCTACTTACAAAAAATAGAGGAAAGAGATTTTGAAGGCTTTGGTGATCAGTTTGAATAATAAACATATTGCCCAACAAGTATTGTCGCCATTTCCGAACTGCTACAACAATATCATACATTTCCCTTTCATATGTGGGTGCTTTCTGCATCTTGAAACTCAGTTGGTCGCTGGGCTAAGCTATTGGTCATCCATTTTGACAAAGGACAACTCCAATGCCTGAGCCAGATGCATCAGTTTGCAAAATGAATGGTTCAGTAAAATTGGGCATTTGCAGCATTGGGGTAGTCGATAATGCCGGTTTCAGCTGGCAAAAAGTGTGCTCAGCTTCCAAATTCCATGTGAAAGAATCCTTGCTGAGTAGATTTGTTAGCGGAGAGGCAATCGAGGCAAAACTTGGCATAAATTTTCTATAATACCTGCTAATCCCAAGAAGCCACTTAAAGCCTTGATAGTTGTAGGCACGGGCCACTTCTGAATAACCTCTATTTTTTCAGGGCCAGCTGCTACTCCTCATTTCCAAATAATACGTCCAAGATACACAAAAGAAGATTTTCCAAACTCACATTTTGTAATTTTTGTGTGCAAAGAGTGCTTCCGCAATAGCTCCAAAACCTGATGCAAATCAAGCAAATGTTTGTCCTAAGTGGGACTATAAATCAATATATCATCAAAAAATACCAATACAGACTTCTGCAATAACGATCTAAATACAGTATTCATCAGAGTTTGGAAGGAAGAAGGGGCATTTGATAATCCAAACAGCATTACCCGAAATTCATAATGGTCGTCATGTGTACTAAACGCCATTTTATGCACATCATCTGGGTGGATACGTAATTGGAGATACCCCAACCGAAGATCTAATTTGGAGAAGAATAGTGCCCCATAGAATTCGTCCACGAGCTCATCAACAGTAGGGATCAGGTACCAGTCCCTCACCGTAACTGCATTCAAAGCTCTATAGTCAACACAAAACTGCCAAGTGTCATCTTTCTTTCTGACCAAGAGAACACGTAAGGAAAACGGGCTGGTGCTGAGACGAATAACTCCTTCCTACATCTATGTCACCATTGTCTCTATCTCTTCTTTTTGGAAATGGGGGTAGCGATATGGCCTTAGATTGATAAGTTTTGTCCTTGGTATAAGTGGAATGTGGTGGTCGAGCTCCTACTTAGGAGGAAGGCCGGAAGGTGGCTCAAAAATGATAGAATACCTATTAAGTAGCTCTGCTAGATCCGCCGCTTGAGGGCGAGCCCCCATGTTCACTGGAGTTTGCTCATTCAACTGTAAGACCGAAGTATACATAGCCGCTACGCCTTCTGAACTCACCATATGGTGCACTTGGTTTAATGAAATTTGGATAATTTAGGCCACTTTATTTCCTTCTAACACAACCGGACTCGTTTGCTATTGAAAAGAGAGCTTCATTTTCTAGAAATCAAACGTAACTGGGCCTAACATAGAAAGCCACTGGACTCCCAAAACCAAATCAGCCTTATATATTAAAAGCAGGTAAAAGTCAATAGGAAAAATGTTCTCACCGATTTTGACCAGCGATGCTCACAATGGCCGGAGCTAGCCAAGGTGGCTCCATTTCCTACAGTCACATTCAATGCGATTGTGGGCGTGATTGGAAGTCCTAATTATTTTCCACTCGGGTTTGCAAGAAATTGTGGGTCGATCCTGTGTCAACTAACACCTCTAACTCCTTACCTTGAATGAAGCCTTTCAATCGAAGCGTGGTGGGCCAGTGGTTGATGGCTATGCTGGCCCATATTCTGGAGGATCAGGGAGAAATTCCTCTAGTTCATAACTTGATTCACCCACATCACAATATAAGCAGAAGAATTGGGGAGGCTTGCACTTATGCCCCGGTATAAATCGTTCATTGCAGTTGAAGCAAAGTCCTTTTGCACGGTCGGCTGCCATCTCCGTTGGAGTAAGGCGTCTGATAAGAAGGCGTTGGATATTGATAGGTTTGGACTCATTAGAGTTTGGATTGAAGGGAGCCACAGTTTGAAGCGGCCGTATTGGAGCTAAACGAGGTAGAGTGCGCTAGGAAGCTGCGAGCTTGTCTTCGATAATTTTTGCCATACCCACAACTTGGGGAAGGTTAGTTGGCTTCAGCAGGAAAAGTTCTCTCTGTATTTCATCCCTTAATCTTGAAAAGAAACAATTTAGTAGATTTTGATTCAACAAACCTGTCGTTTGGGTGGATAATTGCTCGAACTCCGCAATGTATGCAGTCACCGACGAAGTCTGTCTAAGCTTGTAAAGAGCAGCTTCATGTTCATGGTTGGCATAAGTAGATGAACCAAAACGTCTTTCAAGATTCTGAGCAAAAGCTTCCCAGGTTAATAGTTGCCTTGTTGCGTGCATCCACTGAAACCAAATTAGCGCCGAGCCTGTCATATAAAAAGCGACAATCTCCAGCTTCATCTCGTTAGAAGTTCGATGATATACAAAGAAACGTTCTATCTGAAACAACCATCCCAAAACATTCTCATCGGAAAACATGGGTATTTGTAGTTTTGGCAGACGAGGAGTAGTAGAGGAGTGATAGTCACTGGTCAGGGGGCCACTAGGTGAAGCTTCACCCACAGATTGCATCATAGTTAGGCTTGAGCGATTAATAATAGGTGGAATAGCAATCATGAGCTCAAGGCGTTTTCCCAGTTGTGCAACCCTAGATGTTAGATCAGCAAGAGTTTTCTGAATGGAGTCTCACCAAAAGATGTTGATCCATGGCTGTCGTATGGTGATTCATAAGGATTTGTGAGGTTGTCTAAGTTTTCAAAACTCAGAGATTTTTGTCCAACTTTCGTCCAAGGTTTTATAACGAGTAGCCACTCCATCACCCATGAAGTCCCTCAATGAAAGAGGAGAGTTAAGAAGGGAGAGTAGAGGAGAGTCGAGAGAGAGAGAGGAAGGAACAGAGGAAATTAAGTAAAATTCATCCCCTGCTCCATTCATTCTATCAGGTACATACATATAGATAGAGTTCTGGCCAATATCACATTGGCCGCTAGTACAGCTCATCCTAGTAATTTCTAACTAATTCTTGGTATAATCCTTTAACCATTCCAGTGGCTGACGTACCTTAGAGCCTCTCATTCTTAGTTTGGCCAGTGCAACATAGTAGTTAAGGGTTCAACTAAATATTTAGAGACCACAAGAGGTAATACAACTTCTTAAAATGTAAATTTTAAATTCAAATCATATAAAACACCTGGGCATTGAAATTTATTACCTGTAAAGGACCAGCCCACTACAAAGTGTTAAGAGTGAAGGATGTGCGTACTAAATTTCCGGTAACAACATATACATTTGCAAGTGATAAAAACTATGCCAATGGCCCTATAACGGTCACTTAGATTTCCCTAAATACAAGAAAATGTTATCTTTCAAATTGATGGAAACTACTCCAGGGCACATCGAGGTAATAATAAGGTTCAGATAGTGAATAGTGCAAAATCTGCAAAAACTCAGGCTGGGGCCGCATTTAGGCCCTCGAAGGCTCGGATGTAGGGGTATTTTTCTTTTAACCAATTGACAAAATTTTCACAACTCTGCCTTAGACTCTACGTCTTCCTCCAGCGGCTTATCAGGTACAGAATTCTGCGCAACAGCTTCTTGAGGATCCACTGCCTCACCTAAGATTTTGGCAGTGAATCGTCTTGCTTCCAAGTCTAGGTCCACCCACTCTGAAATAATTCTTCTTGCACCCTGAGATAGAGAGAGAATAGAAACACATATATAATAATGACAACGATGCAAAAATGACTGCTTAAGAATATTTCTGAATCAGTTGGCAAGGATATGTTACCTGAAGTTTGGGTTCTTTTGTCATAGGATTGTTGCAAAGATCAATAGTTTTCGCCTTGGATTTTGTAGAATTACCACACCACGACTCACACCACAGCCACTCTTGGGGTAAAGAGAAAATGGGCACCGTATGCTGTGCATAGTTTGGAAGATCCTGGAAAAGGACATGTTATGCCCACAGTAAAGGGCAAGACTTTGTACTATAGAAATTGAATACACAAAGTTGAAGCCAGTAGTTATAGCGGCATATTATGAAGCCCTAACATGATCTCAAAACTTCGAAGAGAATACACAGTTCTAGCACATTATGCAGCAAGCAGGAATAGAAAGCATACAACTTCCTGAACGCCAAAGCAAGCAGAGATTAATTCTAATCTATAAAAATGACATTCTGAAACTTGAACCAACCAAGATGGGAAGGCAAGAAATAACATGATAGCAACATATTTTGACTCTGAATCTCATCAAAAGCCTCCAGTTAGCTTTCCAAAATGAGATAATTCTCTTAAAATATATTTGTTAAAAGCCTTCCAATACTTTCTTTTTGACAGAATTTTTACTCTACCGGAGTAGTTCCTAAGCCTATGTTTTGGGCCAATTCTTCTGATGATGAAGTTAACCTCTCAACATTTTAAAGTAGAACTCAACGTTATACTAAAACATTTCCATTATCCTAAAATGTTCCTTAGCAAGATAGCCTAATTAAGAATATGTGAGGTTATCATCCATGTAGCAGAGTACAGATTCAGCAATTTACTCAAGTGTATCCAGGTAATAAAAATATAGCAAATGTCATGATATATCCTTAAAGGACGAAAAGTCAGTAAGAAGTTATAAAGCAACAGCAAGCCCATAACTCACCTGATCGAGATTTGACAAACTATTTGGATCCTTGCTCAGGGTTTCATAAACTACTCTTAGATTATCACCTGCTGCAGTTTCTCGAAATTTAACCAAATCCACAACATATAATGCACTGCATCAAATATAGTAGATGTTAAACCATGTCTGGCTGGAGTATTTTGACAAACTAAGTTGAGAAGAAGAGCAATCAGTTCCCTACCTAATATGGTATGGTTTCCCCCTAAGATGTTCTTTCCAGAAACCCTAATCAGCACAAGGTAAGCCAAGTGAGCAAGCAGAGTTGGAATAGAAGATAACTGAATCAGGAACTGAGCAGCAACAAGTGAAACATTAGTTAGCTGAATAAGAAAATTAAGACATAATGCAATACATACTTGTCTCCAAAATCGATATCCATCCATATCCTTGTTATTGTCACAGAATGGTGTGTACGCATAAGGCCTTCCTTTTATATTCATGTCATATAGTTCTCCCATATCTGCTCGTACTACCTGATCTGCATCAACAAATATAACCTACACCAGAACAAACCAAAATAATTAATGCAAGGATGTGGAACATGAAGTTAGCAGCACTTTGAAAAACATTTCCATACCTTCTCCAAAGAAAGAGGAAAGATAACATCAAGAAACAAAATTTTATATGCCCAAATAATTCGCTGCTTCTCCTTCTGCTTATGCAACCATGTAGGCCATTTATAAGTGATCAATTCATATTCAAAACCATACTCCTGTGCCATATGTGGGAGAACATCCTGAATGTTTTTAACAGTCAAAACAGTCCATTCAGGTAAAAATTTAAAATAAGTTGAAGTTAGATAGAATCAGTTGAGATGATATAAAGTAAACCTTAAATACAGGAGAGAGATAGTTCTTTATGAACCAAAATTTCACCGGACGATTGGTATTCTTTAAGACACTCAGAATCATGATTTTAAGGAAGCGTTCATACCTGCAAAACAAGAAAACATCATTGCATTTGGGTTTGTACAAGCGAGCAAGCAAGAATTTGTTAATAAGTAAGTAAGTGAACGATCTATGGCATGGATTTGTGGCTAGTATGCTAGATCACCACACTTTTTCTTCAATATTGCTTTTTTAATTTATCGGAGAACAGATACAAATCACTCACCTAATGCATGTACCAGGTTTGGACTCTAGTAAACAGTAAACTACTTCTACCCCCATGGACATCAAACTCATATATCATGAACATTAAACAGAAGATGATCATTATTCACAAGATAATTCTCATTTAAAAAGTTCCAGAGGAAAGCTTTCAGGAAATTAAATCATCTGAACAAGGGACCAGGCGGGAGAAGGCATGAAAGAAAACAAATTGTGAGGTTCAAAACGAAGATTGGCAATTTGAACCCTCATGGTGCTGAAACGGTCAGGTTCAACTCTTGGTTATGCTCTTCAATTAAAAATCTAAGCTTGGTGAGAACAAGATTGTAAGCTTGACCCTGGCAATCAGCCCTGATTCAACCAACAAAACCACTCAATTCTATAATTGATAGCTGCATCAAGCCATAGACAGCCTTAAGTGCATCAATAGTATCTTTCCTTCTTGTTTGTTCCTGTTACTCCTCACATTATTGACAAATTAAAGCTCCGTATCTTCCACTAAATAAAGGTTCAACAAAAGTTTGGACGTTCAACCTCTTTTCCTTCTTTCTTTCTTAAATTGGAGGATTTGGCAGCAACATTACCCCTGGACTTCCACAGTAAATAGATATCTTTAAGTTTGGTTGTGTTTCAGATTCACAGAGTAGAGTACATTTAGAAAGAGATTTTCCTTATGCTTCCTTAAAACAAACATCATCAACTAATAATAAGTTCTCAAAAGCAGGTTTTGGTACCTAAGAGCATTGTTTTAAAGTGCTAGCAAAAATAAAGTCTTTATTATCAAGTATATGATTTTCCCTCTCGGGATATGTCGATCTGAAATAGTAAAATGTGGATGGATGTATGCACCATCTTAGACATAATAGCAACATAAGAGAGAGATTGATGTCAAAGATTTAATTCAATAAGATAAATCAACAAAGAACAGAAGACTTACAGATGTCCAGAAGCAACAGAAAAAATATTGATCATTGTTCCATGCTGCCCTTTCCT
Source organism: Erythroxylum mucronatum (assembly GCA_027563825.1). Classification (NCBI taxonomy): domain Eukaryota; kingdom Viridiplantae; phylum Streptophyta; class Magnoliopsida; order Malpighiales; family Erythroxylaceae; genus Erythroxylum; species Erythroxylum mucronatum. The sequence continues at coordinate 16,196,842 of JAOSBP010000005.1, forward strand.
GTTTTCCTGGAGGGGTGGATGTCAAAATAATCACAATTAGGAGCATAGGCATCAAGGTAAGTACACAAGATTGACCCTGATGTCAAGACAAATATATTCTGTAACTCAAGAAAACTTGGGAGCTAGTTCAAATAATATGTAATGATACCATATGGTAATTAGGTGAAATAAGCTTAAAATTAAAATGACAGCTGATATATCAACATAAATTTCCTAATTATAAAAAAGAATTCAATACAACTATCTTGTGATATTACTAAATCCACTTGCTCAACATTAAATACATGAAATATTCAATTCAGTAGTCCAGAAACGAAATGGGTAAAGTGCCAATAATTGGAAGACCAAAAAGAACACAGAAGACAGAGAAACATTATTAAAATGAAAGCTCACCACCGAATTCTTGTTAATGCTTTTTGGTGGGCCACTATTACCAATAAACCCAGAAGCCCATTTCAGTAAATTAGAGTTCCAACTAGTATGACTTCCCTACAAAAAATTTCAAAGCATAAAGGATGCACATTTTAAGTTCATTTACCTAAATTGGTTGAAATTTTGGACAAACAAAATATTTATTAGGAAAAATATAAATGAACTCACTTGAGCCTTCCCATGAGAGTGTTTATCAACAATAGGGACCAGCAACTTCTCATGCTCCATGCCCTTTTTTTTAATAACTTCCAAATGAACTACTTTACCCCTCAAATCATTTACAATGATACACTTTGACAAAGGCCTGTTTTCACTGCCACCAGTTTCTTCCTTCAGAACATAAAGATCAGAGCTTCGGCCCGGAGCAAGCTGCAGGTACCATACTCCCGGGGAAACTTTCATTTGCCAATATCCTAAATTGGCCATCACCAGAGTATCAACCAAGTGAGGTACATTCTTGGTTCCAAGAATGAGCTGAAGGCCTTGGGGAGGATCATGATCTTTCTCAGAACAATGACCTGTACAAAACAGGACATGAAATCAGGAGAGTTAGTATTCATAAGTTTATCTCTTCAAAAGCAACTGCAAATTCTGTGAAACATTGATCTTTAAGTTGAATGGAAGAGAACACCCATCTCACCGGTTAGAATAAGTGCTTCGAGTTCAAAAACAGCTTGCAGTGTCCTTGTGTCACCAACATTCTCAAGCAAAATATTATCCAAATCATGGCTGAAGCATTTGACCAAATGACAGCTTCTTAAACTTCAATACAATAACATGAAAGAAGTGGTAGTATCTCACTAACAAAGGAAAGAACATACACTGCAAGAACAGGCTCAACAAGCCATGGCTCAGGTACATCAAGATTCATGGTAAGTGTTTTTGACAGTGGCATATTTGCAAAAAAAGCTTTGGGTCCATTTATTGAGTAATCTGTACCACTGAAGTCATCCTGAGAAATGAAAGACCAACTAAGAGAAGAAACATAGTAACTGAAAAGTACATCTCAGAATCAGATATATACCATGGTTGGAACAACATATCTGTAGAAGTTCTTCAGAGGGAGATCCACAAGAGAACTCTGCAACAAATCACATCAGAACAGGAAATAATAATATGCAACTTTACTAAATAGATTAGCTTACCAGTGGTAATACAGCAAAAAAAAAAAGAAAAGAAAAGAAAAGAAAAACTACACATCATAGACATTGCCTTATCAAATGTAGTACAGGCTTCAGATTCTTCAAATGTAATTGAGTATCCTAACCATTCTTTTAATTTTAAACTGGGAGTAATCAGATAATTAAGCATCTATTTTTCAAACGTTCTACCCTGTTCAGCATAGAGGCAGAATCATATATTATTATTTTCAGGTTTTACGCCCTATTCAGAATGCATTTAAAACAAAATGCACGAGTTCCTAGGATTTCCTCAAAGATAAAAAAAATAAAAGATTAATTGGCTATAAGTTCATCCACCTCAAGCATTTTGCAATCAAAATGCAGCATCATCTATTGGTTTTCATTAACAGTGCTAGCTATAGGACATCCATTATGTTAACGTCTGGATTCAGATAGATTAAATGAAATGCCATATAATGTAAAAACCAAAGAAAATTATTCATCAAACTATTCCTGCACCAGATTACACCATTATAAGCAGAAATGATACCAAATATACAACTTATTGATGCCAATATAGAATTCCTTGTTGAAGGAGACAAAATAATGACAAATATACTCAAGATCTATAACAGCCTCAGTTCTTCTACAAGCCATGCGCAAAATCTACTGCTGAATTGACCACTACATTAGTTGAAAAAAATGACAGTGAATCAGTCAACCAAACAAAAATCATCCTGGACTTCAAAAGAATCAAAAATATATTTTGTTTACCACAATCAATGAATACTTTGTTACTTTATACAATTTTAATCTTTTCGGACTTTGTTACTTCGTTATTGAAGTTGGGTTTTTACTTATGTTTAGTTGATTCTTTGATTTTGTAAATCTGTGCTTCCATACGGTGCAAATCTTATATATCAGAAGCAAGGCAGTCAAATTTAGTGAACTAGACCAACCTTTGTCTATTCCTACCTCAAATTTATCCTATCTATCATTCTGCTCTGCCTAGGTTTTCGCTTATCTTTCTTCCACACACCTATGAAATGATGGATAATGTTCACAAATTCCTTAATGTTAATGGTCATATAAAGGTCCAGATACATAGGTAGACAAACATCTACATGGGATAGATCACGGCGATATAATGCCAAAGAGAAACTTGCAATTTTGTCTCACCATAGGATTCAGCACAATTCTCAAGCTTGGTTGAACATACTTCCTCAGAACTTTTAGGAGGGAAGCCACCCTCTGACCAATTGAACTTAAAGGATCAAGCACAGCATCAATATGAACACTAGAAGTTTCATCACCTATAATGACAGCACTGGACATAAAATAAGTCTTAAATGAGTCTCAATATTTTTAGGCCAAAATTCACTGTCAATCAGAAATTGCAGCGTAAGAGAATTTAGAAAATCTGATTCCATAGTTAAGAACAGAAAGGACGCAGCAGCTAATTCACAGCAATCCTAAATTTAATTCATAATTATCTCAACCCAGCTTCTTGAGCATGAAATTAAAATATGCAGGTATCAACTGAATTATGAAACAGGATTGAAATACTCGATTTGTAATAAATCAAAATTACATAAGATTGGAAAGGAAACAAAAGGCATTGCTCGTGATCTTAAACTAAAGATAAAAGACATAGATAGAACTATCATAAAAATAGTATCTTAAAAAAAAGGATAGAATAGAACGTATATATAAGGGTACTGAGACCCTCCACCAATAAGAAGGGTGTTTTGTAATACTAATTCAAATGTTTACTAAATGTGACCAGAATGGAACATCAGGGTTTTAAACAGATAATCAAAAAAAAGAAGGGGGAAGAGAAAAAAGTGTCAGTATTCCATCCATGAGTGATCTCCATGCATCATTGTGTGTGTGTGTGTGAGTGTGTGTGTGAGAGAGAGAGAGAGAGCTTCATTCATCATTCCGTTCTCCACCGTGCTGCTTCAGTTTGGTTGGCTTTGTCAGAAAATATTTTGATGAGTGTGCAATTCTGTTTTTGTTTGTTTGGCTTTGTCAACGAGTATTGGTGACAAGCCATATGTTGTACACAAATTACTTCTTGAAAATTCAAGTTTTAGTCGATTTAAAGATCAATCTGTTTATTGAAAGTTCCTGAGATGGTGTTATTCTAGGTGAATCTGCAATTCTGAAATTTTGTTCCAACTGAAATCTTGGAATTTCTTTAGTTCTATATCAGCTTTAGAAGAATTTAGTTGGCTAACCTTTTGGTAGTGACTGATCATTGCAGAAATTTCTCATTGCACTATGGCTACTGAAGAAGTTAAAGCATCTGATGAAAGTCATGAAGCAGCAGTTGAAGGACAGCTATGGAAGAGGAGATGCCAGCTTTAATAACTAACCATACATGTTTATTTGCCCCCATGTGAACAAGCTATTGGCTGTGAATGAGTATTTATGGTGAAACTAATTCTGATGGCTATTTAACTTAATTGAGGGCTCCATTGGTGGCTAAAGTTTATGCTCAAGTTTATGGCGTTCAATATTTGGATACTTTTTCTCTAATTGTTAAACCAGCTTTTCTTAGACTAATTATCTTCCTTGCCGCCATTCATCATTAGCCACTTTAGATGTGAAGGATGCTTTCTTACATGGAGACTCTAAAGTGGAGATATATATGGTGCAACCTTCTAGATTTGTTACTTGGAGAGAATCTATCAAAGTTTGCAAGCTAAAAATGTCTTTATATAGATTTAAGCAAGCTCTAGCATGGTTTGAAAGTTTAGGAAGGTGGTAACTCAATGTCATCATATCCAATCTCACAGAGATCATTAAATTTTCTCCAAGAAGTTGAGTTCAAGAATTATTATTTTTTATATATATGTGGATATGTAAGGGGATATAATCACTTAAGGAATATTTTCAAAAATAATTTCAAACAATTAGATTTATCAACAGACCCAAACCTGTTGGCAAACTCAATTACCTTGCAATCACTAGTCCCTATATAGATTTTCCAATGGGTGTAGTATGTCAATTTATGCATCTCCTAGAAATACTTCAAATATTTGAAGAAAGCACTAAAACCCATTGTGTAGTAATTATGGACATACTCAAATATATGGATACTTTGATGTTGATTGGACTATATCCCTAACAATTAAGGGTATCCCTAACAATTAACAGTCCACTACAGGATATCTGTATTTGTTAGGGTAATCTATTTTCTTGGTTTCTATAATCTAGTTTCTTGGAGTTAAGAAACCATTCACCCAAAAGCTTAAGTTGATGGGTGAGGCACATTAAATAGATTATATATTACTTCAATATGTCCCTCTCACATGCAAGAGTGGGAAAAACACAATATACCATAAATCCATCAATAAACACCTCACACTATGAACTCATTAGAAATGAGGATGGCACAATCTGAACTCAGTGACCTTTTCGTCTCAAGGCTATGATACCAAGTTCAATTTTTATTTAATCTCCATTAGAAGGAGAGGTTTTATATACAAGAGGGCTCTTTTATATAAACCACTCCTCCAAATAAAGGTTAATGAAAATTTTAATACAGTATCAAACCCACTCCTAGCACACATAGATGTCTAGTCTTGCAAGCATCATGTGTTAGATATCCATTCTAAGCATGAGGGAGTGTAGAATTAAGGATGGTTTATATACATGAATGATCACATAACCTAAGTCCCTAAGGTTTTAAGTTAAGATATGAGGTAAAAGTCCTCATGTATATCACTCTTCTTATGAAATAAAGGCTTCCGAAATTTAACATGGTATCAAAGCCTACCTAGTTCGATATTGAGCTTTCCCACAGATGGCCATTCCTTTGGGCACAAGTAAATCTTCAATCATTCATACTTCACGCACCAAATGTTCATTTATAAGCATGAGGGGGGTGTATTAGAGTTGTTAAATTCCCGCTCAATTAGGAACAAAGAGTAAGGATAGTTTACATACAAGAGTTGAACTACAACCCAATGCTTTAAGGTTCTGGGTGAAGATATCGTGCTCCTCTTGCAAATAAATCAGTCCTCCTCTTAAATGGATAGTAAATAAAAATTGAACATGGTATTAGAATCTCTCCAGTTTGATGTCGGGCTTTACCACAAATGTTTATTCTTGTGGGCATCCACCAATGTTTGTTCCTACAAACTTCACCAACCAAATGTGTATTCTTGAGCATGTGGAGGTGAACTAAAGTTGTTAAGTTTCCACATCAACTAGAAACAAAGATTAAGAATGATTTATATACAAGAGGATCTATAACTCAATGCCTTAAGGTTGTAGTCAAAGATTTGAGTCTCCTTGTATATGAATCGTTCCTTCTCTCCAAGATGGAGAATTATGAAAAACTTGACACTTGAATAAGTAAAGGGTAGCTTGTGGTTTATAAATCTAGTATTGAATCAAAGTATAGAGCAATGTCAGTTTATGCTGTGAGTTGATGTTGTTAAAGCAAGTACTTAAAGATATTAAGATTGAAGAAAGTAAATACTTAAAGATATTAAGATTGAAGAAAGAAAACTTATGAAATCATCTTGTGATAGTCAAACAACTATAAATATCACTTTAAATTCAATATTTCATGAATATACAATGCATATTGAACATGATTGTAATTTTATTAGAGAAAAGATGTAACAAGGATTGATTGACATGTTAGAAGTGGAGAGCAAGTTGTTGATTTTTTTTACTAAATCATTGCATGGGTCTAGGATGTAAGTTCTTCGTAACAAATTTGCCATCATAAATATGCATGCTCCAGAGGGAATAAGAAATAATGATTAATAGTTATAACAGTCGTTAACTATATTAGAACCATATTAGAAAGTAGCATAATTATAAATTGACTATATATAAAGGGTATTAAGACCCTAAATCAATAAGCAGGGTCGCCTTGTTACCAATTTCAATGTTTACAATTTATATATGTCATTTAGTGGTGGTGGCCAAGGTTGGGCTCGAGCCTTATCGTTTTTTAAAAATCGAGCCTCAGGCTGGGATAGCATTAGGCCCCAAAGCCCAAAACTTATATGGAAGATGACGTCTTTTTTTGGCAAAACGATGTCATTTTTCATTTTTTAATTTAAAAAAATTTTGGGCCAAGCCAAGTCTGGCTTGGGGCTGTGGCTCAAACTTGGGCTTTAATGCCTCAGGCCTGGATGGGCCCAGGCCAGCCCGGCCCAGCCCGATGCCACTCCTAGCCATTGATGTCACCACTTAGAAAAAGTATAGCTATCAAAAGTTTGATGTAGAAAAAGAATAACAAAGAAACATTTCCACTGTAAAGAGACAAGAACAAGCTCCAACCTGTTTTCAGCACTCAAAATCTCAAACCGTGCGCTTTCAGAACTTCGATCCCTTGTAGCCATTGCCGATGATACTGCCATGATAATGTCGCTAAAAAATTTGCTGCCAGTGCCATAAAAGAATTGCATAAATGTTTGAATATACCATGAGAAGTAATATCTCAAACTGCATATTATGCTAAACCACATATATGATGGGACGTTAAATGTCAAAATGACATTTAGAAACTGATCAGCATAAAATGACCTTTGTTGCAGAATCAGGTGGATTGAAGGCAAAACTATGGAGATTATTCACTCATCAGGAGTGATCCATGCAAATATTCCTTTTTTGTTTTGGTAAAAATCCATGCAAATATTCATTAAAGCTGCATTTAGCAAAACATTTCTACACTGTCTAGTCAACCAGATTAGCATCTGCTCCTTTTAACCACATCCATATACAAACAAGCACTTCCGCTAAATGGAAAGAACTTCAAATACTAAAGATGCAAGATTCATAAAGAATTAAAATTGGGATACGAAAAAATTAGTAGATCTTAAGTTTACAAATAAACACCTCAAAGAAGAGTCTAAACAATTTAAAAACTTACTCCACTGTCAAAAATTTGCACAATTTCTGAACATATGCACAATGAAAAGCATAAAACCGACACTCTGCTAAAAGATTATGCTTGGAAGAGGGAACATTGGAGGTGACAATAAAAATCTGAAGGACAAAACCAGCAAACCTTGTGAGCAAATCGGGGTCTATATCCTGCCACTGCACCTCTTCAATGATTTCCACAATGTGCTTTATTCTTTGTTTAAATTCTACGGACTCCAGAAGTTGTATATCGTGGCTCAAAATAGTGCTTTCATCACTAGGAAAAATCACCTGCCCCATATGAAAACAAGTATAAAATATTTGCAGCAAGCAGGCTTTCTTGCAAATAAAACAAAATAACTGTACAAAAAGTTAAATGCAGATGTAGCCGGCTCCATCATTGTTCATTCAGGGAAACGAAGGACACACCCTTCCATTTGTAATGACAGCATTAACGCCAGATTCTAGCCCAATAAGCCTGTATAAAAATTGTTCCACCTGCACATCATTGCCTTTTCATGTATCAAAGTTTCCAACAAAAATAAAAGATGATGCTAGATATATTGGAATTTATACCTAAAGATTAAAAAGGAAACAGAAAATATGTAATGTCTATGCATTCAGATGTAGAAGAATATTAGTGCACAAATAACTTGCAGGCATATACCTGATTCAAATGGTTCATCATCTTCTCAGCAGAAAACTCAGGAAGGCTGGATTTGTAAGCATTCAAAGGTAAATCATTGGCCTCAGCAAGCTCATAGACTTTCTCTATAAACGCTTCATGGCTTTCAACTGCTACAGAAGAAGCAACAATGTACTTTTGCTCATAGAATGAGCACAGATGGTCCAAAAATTTCAATACAGATTTTTTATGACTACATGATAACAAAGTAGTCAATAGTCAGCATAACGTACATTATGTCACATGCAAATAAACAAAATCATACATAAAGAATGTTACAAACCTATAAGTTGAAGCAGTGATTTCAAAAACCTTAGCTAAAAGGAGTTTTGGTAAATCAGTAACTTGATTGCCAGTAAATAGGAGACCTAACCTAGCAACTTTAGATCCACCAACCTGCATCCAGACATATATAGCAAGTAGTCATGACTAATTTCTGAGTAGTGGTAAATAGGAAAACAATGATTAAGGTTTAGATGTTTATTATAAACAATAACCAGATAACGGATTCCTTCATGAAGCAATTCGATGCCCTTCCTTGTCGTTATGTCAACAGCAAGAAGATGAGTTACAGGCTTCAAATCATTTATGGCTGAAATAGTTCAATAATTAGAAAGAATAAGATACCTCAATAAATTTTCAAAAGACCAAATTTTAGTGCAGACATCATATACCAGAAAGAATGAGATATTATGATAAATTTTCAAAATACAAAATTTTAGTGCAAACGTCATATTTCTCAACAAAAATTCTGCTTACTGTCAGGAGAATGCAGGTAGTTAATATCACTAATTACTGTCTCCCCAAGCATGGTTGGAGCCAAAGAAATAAATTTGGGCTTGGTCTTGCCATCTTTAATGATCTGTAGTTGAACATCAGCAGAAAACATTTGTGAAGAATACAAAAACAGAACTATGTACAACCATTCCAAATACAAGAACGTGGAACACAAAACAATTAAGGGAATTACCTGTGGATTATAGCGGCCAATACCACTTTCTGAAAGAAATTTGTCCAAGACATCAGTGTGAGAAGTTATATGACCATAGTAAACCTGCTCTTGAATTCTAGGGAGCTCATCATTCATGGCATTCATAAGAGTACCCTGTGGGGTGGGGGGGAAATCATTCTTGTGAGCTAAAGATGAGAAACAAAATTGCATCAATCAAACACCAAAAAATTAAGTTCCAATTCCAGAAAAAATAATCAGAACAAGCACAAGCTGAAACAAGCCAACTTACAAATTTTTGGCCCATTAACTTGACAAAATGTAAGGGAACTTATACCTCATGTGTTCTTTTCAAAAGAGAACTTTCAATCAAGGAAAGTCAACTTTAAGAATAACAAACACAAGCTTTGTCTCAATAGTCAATTTGCATCATACCGAACAGTTTGTATGAATTTCAAATGGAAGAGATCCAAGAAATAACAGAATTTCTCATATGCTGTAAACATAAGTTCAAGCAAAGAAATATCAAGTCAGATAAATTTTAGATTTGTTAGCATTACCTCGCTAGTATCAAGGACAAGGCCGTTCATCAAGAGACAACATCTCATCTTGCCCAAACCCAACTTATTAACAAACAGGGAGCTTCCTTCAGTCATTTCTTTAAAAGGTAGCTCCTGTTCTACTTTTAGCAATATATCCTGAGGAGGTGTTTTTGCCTTTGGCCTTCATAAGCATGGTTAAAACTTTTTAAAAAGGTCACATGACTTCGAAGGAAAATGAATCCAAAAGCAAAAGTAAACAAAGTAACAAAAATGTTTTGAACTCACAAGATAGTTTCCACGAATGCCCCTTCCACATGGTGAACTTCAGGAGCATCATCCACGAGATCTGCTGACTCGAGACGTAGCTTGTTGACCTGGAAATATTTGTAAAATAAACACTGCTTATTCATATTGAAACTTGCTAAAAGAATCCAAATACCTCATTATCCAACAAAGCCCAGCAACCAACATAAAATGCAAGCATGGTACTTAGGACAATCATTCAATTTAGACAAGGTCATGTCTGTGCCATTTAAAGTTGACCAATAGCTTCAAATGTTTTCAGTTCAAAAGCTTTTTTTTAATAAAAGTTCTTCGTGCATGTGGGATATTCAATGCTTAACTCTTGCTAAGCAGATCCTAAGAGAAATAACATATAAAGCAAATCCTTCAACACTCAAAATAATAGGTGCATTCAGAGCTCATAAAAAAGATTCTTTGAAGAAGATAGATGCCATTTCTAAATTGCACCCACATATACAAAGCATAGAAGAATTCTGTAATATAGATTCATTTGATTTTCAGAATTATCCAAATTCATTTGCACCTCTAGCAAATATCACCCTGTGGCTTCAAGTCCAAGAATTTTCCAACAGTAACCAGAAAAGGTTTACCTCTAGGCAAATAAAACATCTCATTTTTTTACATAATAATCATCATTCACAACAAAGCAAACTTTAGGATTTGAACCCAACATGCAGGAAATACAGGCAAAAAGTAAACAGAATGACTATATTGGTTCTATTAGACAAAGAAAAGTTGAAATTGTATATATGACTAAGATTGCAGCAAAACTCTTACATTGCTCAGAAATTGGAAAGCTGTTAACGTGCCATAATTTTCTTTGATATACACAAAAAGACTTATGATCTGCAAGGCAAATTGTAGCACTATAAGAATCATAATCTTAAGAAGCAATAAATAAATACACAAGTGTAGACATCAAAGGACTATCATCTGCCTATATACAAAGATTGATAGGTCAAAAAAGTAAGAATTATTAGAGAAAACACATTATTGTTTTGAATTCTATTCACTAGAGCACCTAGCAACACTTCTTTATAGATGTTAAACAAGGGTCAAGAACTATTCAGACAAGATATGTTTAAAACGAGGTGGCATACAACATATTGATTAACAATGTCACAAACTTTTTTAGGACAAAGAAAGAGTTTTTAGAAAGTACAAGTGTGTGTGTCATATTCATGAAGTATAGTTTCAATTTTTTCATTACTTTCTTATATGTAATCATTGGTTACAATATTCTATATAGAGAAAAAATGATTAAGCCACAATTACTAAATCTGTTTTACCATCACTTCGTACATTTGCATAAACATAATTAACTCTTCTGGAACTAGGATTAATAAAAAATTATCAAATAACTACAGTATACATCTTAATTATTCTACATCTTTACACATACATATATATGTTGGTATGAAAATGGTTAGGAATGAAAATTGGTTTTGTTAATTTGTTAATTATTTTCCTTAAATAAGGAATTAAAATATTTTATTTTTAGATTCTCCTTGTTCGCTTGGCATTCAAGTCAATTAAAGAATAATAACAATCATTGTCAGGGTAGGGTTCCACTTTTATACAGGTATTTTAAGTTAAAGTCCTTATTTACATAGGATAAGCATTAAGAAGGTAAAAGCTATATGGGATTGAATGTTTCAATTCTAAGGAAGAGGAGAGAGCTTTCAGCTTATGAATTTCAAGGAGAAAGTATAATGTTTTCTAATCTAAGAAGTGTTTCTTAGATTCTAAGAGTGATTTCTATACAATAGGTGTGATGCCTAGTTCTTTATTAACCCTCATGTGATTTCTAATAGTTGTTAGATTGAAGTTAGTAATTTTTAGGTAAAGCATTTTGAACATGTCTTCCTGATTTGACCTTAATACGGAAACTTTCATATATACTATATTTCATTTAGCTCTCCTTTTTAGTATAAGATTATGTTCCCTTTTCAATTTCCAATGAACATGGAAGCTGCCATCTGTCTGTTCTACATCATTAAGACACTTGGGCATATATACATAATGGGAAGAACGTGCTTGAGAAACAGTGAATTTAAGACCTAGAGTTTCTTTAAATAAGAAGGAAAATCAAGAGAATTAACGTCAAAGAACATAGAGGAAGCACATACCAAACTGGACAGATCGTCAGTTTGTCCATTCTTCATAGCAGAAAAATGAAGGCCATTGGGTTGCTTCTCAGTCTCCTTAATGAACTTCATAGAATATAGTATGAGCCCAAATCTTATGGGAAAGTTGTTCTCAAATAAAGAAAGAATCATATCAATGGACTGCAAGCGAACAAGAAAGAGTTATTTTCAGGGCTATGTAATAATTAAACAAAAGGGGAAATCAATATCGAATATCAGAATAATGATTTGCCTCAAGGCCACAACTGGTTGCTGGATCAAGAACATAAACTGCATGGAACAGGTTCTTGCGGATATAGCGTAGTTGCCCAGGGAAGACGGGCATCAAAATCTTCACAAAAAGGATTAGCATCATTGTCAGAAGAATATGCAAGGGTAGCAATTGTAGTCTTAAATAAATAAACTTCACAAATAATACATTACCTCGTTTATATTGCTCCGCCAGCGCCTATACATAGCATCTTCCTCCAAATTATTAAGATAATGAACATGGATTGAACGAAAATCAATGCGGTACATATTGGACTCGGGAGGAGGAAGTGTTGACAGAAGTTTCCTTATTGGGACAGGAGGGATCTACAAATATTAACAGTGTGAAGAATTTAATGTCACATGAAAATATTAAGACCACCAGCATGTGAATGTAAACAGAGACACTAAAAAATTAAGGTGTTGTACTCTTATGAAGACTAGACCCTTGGAGCCATTCCCAGGAAAGTAAGATTGGTATACAGAGGTCCACTTAAGCATGGTAGCCAATGCTCAGTCATGGGGGATAGTATAATGAAAGTAAGATTACAACAAGAAGGAAGTGAAATCAATCTGTTCTTCTTAGTGACATTTAAAACTCCTCGAAGAGTTGAACACAAAGTTTGACTTGGCTCTCAGTAGCAAAACACGCTCAAATAATACCAAAATTCAGTGAATTTCTTTACAGATTGTAACAGAGTATGATATCCTAAGTGAACCACTTAGTTGCAGTTCTTCTCCAGTAAACTAAACAAAATAACAGTGTTTACGTCCAATAGGTATACCAAATTAGACAATGCCATACTCATTATACCCATAAATAGAAATTTAGCGCTCTTCACCTTCAGTTTTGAAAATTGATCAGCTAGTGACAACTCTTGCTGGACCAGATCAATAAGCCTGTTAAAAAAGCAGGAAAAGAATATAATCAGCTAGCATTCAAGTACTATGTTAAAGCAATGAAATCATATAATTTTTAATGAAGGAAATTCCTCAGGTTGGGAAAATGCCAAAATTTAAAAAAAAATCTGTGTATGATAATTAAAAATGACATTTATCTCAGATGAATGTAGGCCCCACCAAGTATAACTTTTTGAGGGCCATAAAACTAAAAACAAACTGCTCATAATCAATTATATAGGCTAGAAAATAACTAAAAATACCTCTTCTTGATCAATAACTAACGGTTGCAACCAAACCTAACCAATCAATTTGTTGCCCATACTGCTTAAATTACAAAAAAGAGAACAAAGTAGCATCTATAGAGCACTGAAATCGAAAAGAAATAAGTGTCTGCTGAGCTCCACTATCAAACTGAGAACAAAAAAGTGTACAAAATACAACATAAAGCCATATTTTGAAAATGAAAACATACATATCCAGCCACAGAAATTGTCAATTGCAGCATTTTAGAGTAAGGAATGGTATCAACTATGCAGGCTTGAAATTTAGAAGAAATGGTAAACAATACTTTGTGATTCATTAACATAACCATCTTCTGCAAGGAAAAGAGTGGAAATGATTCAGTAAAAGAAAAATGCATTACAGGAAAAGGTCAATGTCTTCGATGTTGATTAAAGCACCATTCAGAGCCATCAAAGACTTGCCCGGAGGGATCATTCTCTGGTTTGCAGTTATCTCATCTTTAACTGAATCATTGAGCTGCAAAATTTCAACATTCAGCAATTCAGATGATGGAAACTACCAAATAACTTTATTGGGCTAAATACAGCTCTTATGGACATTATCAAACTTAGTATAGCATTGTGTTTATTTACCTTCATACGAGACAAAGAAGACACGATGCCAGGAAAATTTTGGTTGATTTCTTGCATTGACTGCAAAGGATCAGATGCCTGCACTATTCTTTGTGCTGTTTGATGTCCTAGATCTGTTTAAAAGAAAACCATCAGTAAGCGTTCAAGTGTCTTCAACTGTAAATAGAAGTGAAAACCTGTGGATACCCTTCAATTCCCAAACATCAAGGGTATCAGAAATCGTTGATGACAAAAGAAAGTCCCTGAAAGCCATTATTTCAGCTGTATGTTCAGGCTTACGTTCCTGCAAGTAACCATAAATAAATAACCGCCTCTAAAATAAGTAGGATGGTAGTTTGTACATCAAGAAGGATAATCAGAAAATAAGGTTCAAAATAAATAATCTTATGACAATTAGAGGAACATTTTTTAGCTTTAAGAGTAACTTTTTAACTCATTTTAAGGTTTGAAAGCAATAAGAGTTGTAAATGAAAAGGAGCTACAGTCAAAAGCAGCAAGAAGCATTTGATTGAATTATGAAAGTAAAGCTAATGTATGGGAAACGCAATGTGAAACATATTGTATGTCATAGCAAATCATACTAGATGATATGGTGAACATAACAATGATCAACATTCGAAGGATCATTTTTCTTTAAGTTCTATGGGAAAAAACATGTTTTCATTTGGAAAATAATAGGCAAAACCTTTGCAGGAGAATTTAATCAGAAAATGATAGACATGGTATAAATAAGTTTTTAAGGAAGACAAACCAATATTTTGGAAAAGATGAATCCTCTAACATCCTGGCTGAGATCTTCTATCCGGGGATCCTCCAATGTAACACCTGCAGTTTAACTTGATAACTTTCACGACAAGGTACCCAAGAAAAGCTTCAAACATGGGATGCAATCAACTTGCAGAATAATTTTACAAATACCACACCATGCCCTTAAATTAAGTATCAACCATTCAGAATAAGTGGTAAACAATGCAACTGTCACTGGCAATATCCAATAAAAAAGTCTAGGATACTAATTTTGTGAAAATATGTAGTGTATTCTACAGTTTTGTGGATAGTATTCAGATTTCCAAACAAGCTGAGGATTTAAACGAGATTTCCTCATTCAGCAATCAGAATCGCAACTGTATACGATATCATGGCTCATACACGATGAACTTTCGAAGTTTGAACATGAGTTTTAAACCAGAAACAATCACTGAATCGGCCTCCTTACCTTTCTTTATTGCACTGTCATCCATAGCTTTATATTCCATGTTCTTCAGAGCAAGCTCCACACCATAGCCACCCAAATTTAAGGAGTCTTTTGCACCAATGGCACCACAATAGCCAGCTTTTGTTTCACAGCCAGAGGGTAAAACAGGTCTAATGACATATTTCACTCTCCCCTAAATGTTTTAAAATTTGTCAGTATCAAAATTGTGACAATAATAATAAGCACAAGTAAATGTCTAGGAGGTGTGCCAGCATGCAGTGCTCACACCTACATAAATCAGAACCTCATTGACATGTTGGTTGAATTGTTTTGTATTGACCTTGATATAAAAAATGTGGAACCAGATATTTGCATCAAGATTTCCCACATCTTGCACAAATGTTAATGTAGGTGTGAGATTGTACATGTCTGGGTGTGGATATGAGTGTGGATATATAAGTGTTAATATGTTAATATACTTAGTTTAGATTCATATCAACAACTAATACACTCAAGTGAGCATCAGGCAGAACCTAAATTGGTCAATAAGAGACAAGAAATATATAGCATATGAAACATGCCAAGAGGTGAAGATAATAAGCGTTAACAAGGGGCATAAAATAGAAAACCATATTTCTCTTCAAATCTGCACAAATAATTAAGCAACTGTCAGATCAATGTGTCATATGGATGCTTGGGAATACATTCCATAACTGTTATGACTAAACTTATGATTTACATATAGAGTCTATGGTTTAATTCAAAGTTGCAAATGCAGCAGATGGCTAAAGTCAGATTTGTCTAACACAGATCAGAATGCAATGCCATCCTGACTCTTGAAGTTGTAAATAATAATATGTCCAGACCAGTTCTCTTAAATAACTTTTGAGAGCCTAAACAAGGCTACACCAACCATCCCGGCCAAAACTGAAAAGAGAAAAGAAAACCTGGCCATTAATAGGTAAGACAAAATTACAGCCATCTAAAGTGATAGGTGGTTGTATTTGAGTTGCAATTTTTCCCTAAAGTTTGTGGAACACTTAAATACCAGAGCAACCAAACTCCTATCCAAAGAAAAAGATTTAGGAAACAAACCTGCTCTATACAAATACAATCTCTTGTCACTATTATTTTGTATCGTATGCAAAAGGAATCATGTAAATCATTATTATGAACAAAGTAAAAAGCAAGCTCATCAATTCAAGCCAAATATTTAAGAAAAACATGAGCATTTTCCAGAGGCAAGAAATTCAAGCTGATGAGAAGCTCCAAAACTTAAGAAGAAGACCTCTTTGGCAGCTTCCACAAGGATGACATGAAACTGCCGAAAGCAATCAGTTCCTAGAGCCCCATACAAGATAGCTGCTGGACTTCCAGTGCGAGAATTAAAATGGACATGATCAAAATCAAATAGTTCAGGCTGCTGTATTGAGTCACCTGCACTGGCAACAGAAAAGTAAACAAATAAGTTTGGGGAGGGGTTCACTGCGATGATGAGAAGCATGTTGTATGAGAGAGAACGTAGTACTTACAGCCCAGCTGGACCGTTAAGCCAGGTTAGTAAATCTGCGGAGTCAAATAACAGTGTCTCCCCTACATCAACCCAACAGCATTTCCCACCAGGACTTCTGGGATTCACACTGACAATCAAATGGCCCGACTTTTTGCCATCATTATTCTCATTAATATCCGCAACTTCTCCACTGCCGTTCCTTGAGATACTATCATCTGAAAGTGGGAAGGAAGAGAGAGAGTCCTCCGCTATCTGACGGTAAAGAACCAATCTTGGAGAAGCTGACCTCAGTATAAGAGAGAATTCAAACAGCGAAGCCAATGGTTCACTTAAAAGTGACTTTCCATGGTTTACAATGGTTTTGATGCAATCTTTAGCAGTATAGGAAGAGGATGAATCCTTCTCAGTGTGAAGCCAGCCTTCAGTGAACTCCCAATAAAGGTCTTTCCATTCCTTAGATAGCAATTCACTGTGCCAATAAGAATGAAGATTAACAACATCAAAACAATGTTGAAAGACCTGACTGACAGGAAAGAAACCATTTGATAACATGACAACGCTCACAACAAAATACCAACTTAAAATCCTAATTCCCCAACAGACCACAGTAATTAAAGAATAGGGAGGGACTTATTACCCAGCTTCTAACAAGACAGGAGTACCCTCCCACTTGGCTCGGAGACCAACTTGAACGTTCTTGGGTTTTAGACTAATGTCTCCAACAACCGAAACAATCCCACCAAAACCCACAGACACTATCATCACATTCACAATCACAACACACAAACGGGATCCAAAGCCAGTTCCCATTTGGATGAATACAGAACAGGGTCGAACGGTTCAAGATGAAGTGCGCTTTTGAAGTAGATCCAACATTGACAGGTAGAGATTTTTGGGTGGGAAAAAGAAGACGGGCGATCGAACAGGAGCTAAGGGAGTTCGTGGTACTGCGAGGACACTCAGTGAGTCCTCTTGTTTTGAGCGTAGGTTTTGGTTGTAGTTCTGAGTACGAGACCCTATGGCAACGTCATAAAATGTCACGTGGTTGACCTGCCTTTGCCAACGGCTTCCCACGTCAAGTCGTCTGATGCACTTCTATTTTTCTGTTTTTTTTTTAATTTTTATTTATTATTTTTAGTTTTTATTTTTTCTAAAAAATAAAACCTATTTAATTGAAATTTGTAATATAAAAATTGAAAATAAAAATCTATTTAACTGAGATTTCTAATAAAAAAACTGAAAACAAAAATATGTTTGATTTTATTATCATGTTTTTATTTTTTAATTATACTCTTATGTGTAATGATTATAATATAATACATTATATTTTTAAATTAATTAATTATCATTATAACTAAAATTAAATATATGCAAATCAAATA
>JAOSBP010000005.1:16228207-16240204 GCA_027563825.1 Erythroxylum mucronatum
TGACAAGTGATAAACATGTACGACATGAAATCAATCAAGTGGATAATTTCTTAGAATTTTCCGATTCTAACGTAGAGAGGTTAATCCTAATTGCTACTTATGGTTACCGAAATTGAACGTCAGATTCTGTTAACCTAGCGATTGAATCAATTAATCTCTAGTAACGCTCTTAGAAACCAACAAATCCAATTAAAAAGACAGATCCGAAAATATCCAATGTTCATCAACAACATGAAAAATATCCAAATAATCTCACCAAAATAACATGTAACATGGGTCCCTCAACCAAGATAGGAAAATTAACAACTCATACTTGAATTGAAATCAAAAGAAATAATAAAAGGAATTGTCTCCATAAATTGACTTTAATAAAAATAATCGAAAATAACAAGGGAATTGTGCAGAAATTAAAAAAACAAGAAAACAGAAATTTGCAATAGCTAAAAAGTCCCTAAGCCTACGATACCACTCTTTGAAAGGTGAAGAGAACGTGGAAACCAGAAGAGCCAACCCAACAAGAAGATGCGGCAGCCCCTAATCCCAGGCCTACGAAGATGCTACTTGACTTTTGACAGAAAACAACAAAAACAAGAAGGTAAAGGGTCGGCAGCCAAAAGGAGAAAACTAAAACCCTATTCTAAACCTAATCTACGACAGCCAAGAAGAATATCCCCTTTTAACCCTAACGTGAATGTATATAAATCTGCGGCAATCACCATTAACTTCCTTCTTGAATTCAATCTCTTCATTATCTTGATTTGACTTTGTCCAGATTGATTGGTCTTCTAATTTCGGTGGGAAACATCTTGAAAAGAAGTCCAGCAGATCTTGGGCAATTGTGTTCTAATTGGAAACAAAATTTGGAAAATCTGCAGATTTGGGATTCTGTCCTTAGGCGTGCCCATGCCTAATATTTGAATTTCGTCCAGATTGGGAATTTTCGATTTTTTTTCTTTCTTTTGCCCCTTTTTGATCCTTTTTTGTCCTTAGAGTGTTGAAAACTATCTGTAAACAATTATAAAATAATTTCATTAATTCCAGATAATAATTTCAACACATCGACAATAATTACGTCCAAATATATGCAATTTAAATGACTTAACAAGAAAAAAAGGAAAGCTTGGAACTGTCTATGGTCTAATTCTTTATAATGAATTGATCCTCCTTCTGATTATTATTCTATGTGTAAAAATTCCCCCTAATGCTTAATTCAGTGACTTGGATATCATTTAAGAAAATTTCAGATCTTCACAAAAGGATTTGGAGGATCTAATTTTATCAGCTTCTTCACTAGGAAGCTAATGGAGTTGAAATCCCATAACAATAATCAGGGTGCTTTGATGTCTTAAGACAATACCTTTAGCTTTGACCGGAGATAAGTCCATTGATATGCATAACTAAATGTATATATCATTGAGATGAACATAACATTTTTCTGAGCTATACCCCTAACTTTCATGTGTTTCAGTTGGTCTATGGTCAAGGAATTGAAATATTGAATTTTGCTTTCAATGTGAAGGGCTAGGATTCGTTCGTTAGGATGAAAGGAGTAATTAGTGATTAACCTCCAATATTTTGGCAAAAAGCTAAGAAGGTTATAGTTATCTCTTCTTATATTAGATTCCAAACTACCTATAATAAAAGGCTTAATCTCTAAAATAAAATCTATAAGTGCCAGTTTATTAGGGGGAGTTTACTCCTCTAATATATGTTTTAGGTAATGGTTAGGTCGGCTGTGCTAAGCCCAGGCCCAGGACTAGGCCCACATGTCCACGGCCTATTCGCAGGTGTTAGTCTCCCATGCAAACGTAAAGACTTACGTAAAGACCTAAACCTAGCATCTATTCTATATATAAGGTACTATTTTCGCCAAGATACAGGTATGAGATTACAACCCTAATCTTCTCTGTTCTTAGCAACCTAAACCCTCTCATAAAGACTAACTTGAGCATTGGAGGGGCCTGCCGGAAGTCAACCACCGGCGTGCCTTCCATTGTTTTTGCTGGTATTCAATAGCAAGATCTGTCAGAATTATGGATCCAAGCAGCAACGTTCAGCCCCAGCAGAATCAGACTGAACCAGGTAATAATATTTATGTTTCTTAAATATAAGAAGAAGACTTCTTCTTCTTGTTGGATTTTCTTTTGGGAAACTAGTTTGAAATCCTTTTTGACCTCCAGGTGTAAAGAGTTACCTATATTATCTTCGATAGTTGCATCGTCCACACTAATTAGATCCTTCTTAACTAGAGTTGTGCATTGATTCTCAATCACTATAAACACTTAAGTTCTTTGTCCTTAGAGTGGATTTCTCTATTTCTATTATTTACACTAATCCCCTTAATAACTTCACAATTAGTGATATTATCATTGGTCGACAGGTTAACTTCATAGGAATTTTGATCTTTGTTTTCTTAATGTTCCACAAGTTTATGAAACTCATTAGTTTTGGACAGCCTCTGGGTTGGTTTCCATAGGTTGTTGGAGTTAAGCATGTTTGGTTTCTAAGCATAAGTGACCTTCACAGCATCTTTAACAAGCTCATAGTACTCGCTTAATTAGCCCTAGGATTGGTATTTCATCATCGAGACCTCTTATGGATTCTATCAGAACACAACTCCTTGCAAAGTTAATTCTTCTTATTTCAAACATGCAAAGCAACTTTCCCATAAAGCTAGCTAAAAGACTCAGTCTACTTGTTGTCCAATATTCCAAAGGCATTCCATCAACGGACATCTATATCAGTAGTTTACTTGATGTGTTCTAAATTGATTCCAATACGACATATTTGGAGTATAATAGGCTTATTATGTATATGTCATAATCTAGACTCAATAACTTTCTTTACAAGAGTAAGACGTGTAAATGTGAAGAAGAAAACATCGCCACAATTTACCATAATGTCATCTAACCCACATTATTTCCAATTTTCTAGAGCCTAATATTTTATAACCAAAAAGGGATGTCTTTTTTTTCTTTTCTGGGAAGTACCCAATGAGTGTCGCGTTCCATCTTTCAGCTCCTACTTTGAGAGTGTCAATCGAAGGAGCAACAATTTAATGCCCAGTAGTTGTGTCAAATGGGTAGTAACATGACTAGTTCTCAAGCTTCGAGTCACCAATTACTTGAACTTAGGTACACTTACAGGGGGTTTGTAGGTTTCATTACGAGTTAGATAAGGATTTGGACATTTGGAGGCCTGAGGGCGAATTGTAGGAGGAGGATTTGGACATAATGGATGGAGGTTAGGGGAGGGAAAAAATTTGAATACTCTAACATGTTACTGTTATTGGAAACCAACCAAGATTGAATCATGAGCGCAGCAAAAAAAAATGTTTTTAACAGTTTTTATTAGATTATGATAATTGAATAACTTGAATAGATAAAATGAATCATAAAATAAGAAATCGTACCTGATTCAATTTTTCTATTGAAATCATTTCAAAAACTTTTCGATGTGTCAGTCATAAGTTGTTTAAGTGTCTAGCTTCTAACAATATTCATAGAGCAGTTTCTTAACTCTTGAGAAGAAAAGTCGAAGTATTAGCTCCCTTATGCTAATTCCCTATTTAAAGGAAAAGCATCAAGGTTTTGTAATTGTTATTAACATTAAATACCTCAATTACAATTAAAGTCAAACTCTAATTATAATTAATTTAATTTTAATAAAATCAAATATCTCATATTGATCTTTAATGTTTCTCAAATTTTATAATTAAATCAATTTTTATTAAAACTAAATACATCAATTATAATTAAAGTCTAACTTTAATTATAATTAATTTAATTTTAATAAAATCAGCTATCTCATATTTGATCTATAAAGTTTCTTAAACTTTATAATAAAGTCCAACTTAATTGAAATTAATTTGTCTCTTTTAAATTGCTCTGTATGTGTGACTTATTAGTTCCTAATATATTAGCAGTCATTATAAATTATAATTCAAATTCATAATTAGAATCAGATAAATTAAAATTTTATTTAATTTATTTTTAATTCTCTAATTAAACAATTTATAATCATAGATCAAGCTTGAAGTCTAGCAACATGTCATGACCATATCAAGAATGTCAAAGTGGTTTGACTTAACCTGTCTATGTATGATTATAATGTATAATTTAATCCTTTTATCATCCAATGTTACAATTGGACAGAGTATGGATATAGTGCCTACTCTTATGTATCTAATCATGTTGGTTTTTGCTAATTAGTAAATGATTTATAATTGATATTTGAAAATACCTTTTTAAATGTCAATTCACTTTGGTCAGAGAATTCCATAAATCACTACTAATTAAGAACAATAAAACATTCTCTCAATTGTTTTAGAGTGATGAATCCTTTATGGACTTACTCAACTATCTATATATGGTTTATATTGCATCCAAGTACCATCGATTGAGTTATCTCGTGACAATCCATAAGCAACATCAAAACATAGTAGATTCTTACATGAGATACCTTGGTAATTTCAAGCCTAAGGATTAGTTATACAATCATCATTATGAAGAAATCCACAGACATATAAGTGATATTCCATTTGAGATCCTATTAGTTGGGTCTGTTCAGTGACTTATTTTCTAATAAGCACCCATACATTAGTTTAAATATCTCCATAATTTAATTTATAAGATCAATTACTTTCTTCATAAAAGGAAACATAATGTGGTGCTCGTTTTATTGTTCCATCAATATCCTGTCTTAATGAAACTACAACTATGAATATTTAAGAATAATACATAAACTTAGATTGAATCTCATAATTATGATCTTATCATAATTTCAGTGATTATTCTAAGAATTTTAACTTTAGTACTAAAACATCAAACGTAATTAATATAATATATAAGGATAAAGAATGTTTTTTATTAATTAAACAATAATATCATATATCAAATTGCAACTAATCTATTAGCTGCAAAGGCACAAACTAACAACTAAAAATGGTAAAATTGAGAAAAGAGATGAATGGTAGGTAAGGAAAGAGATTAATGGAGAAAGCAAAGAAAAATAAGGAATGAAACGATTAGCCAGGAGAGAGAAATTTAGCAAAGAGTTGGTTAAAGGCTTAATAGTATACAAAACATACATGTAGGCTGCTTCTCTCTAAAGCTTATCCATAGGTTGGACTTGGATGCCCACTTTTCTTTTTATAGTTGTTTGCGATTAATATATTATTTACTTTTTCCTAAGAAAGGAGCTTCTTATTATATCATTATGCCTCTTCGGCTGGCATCAATCTTCCATTTTTAGGGATGACTAGCCCTTGCTTTTTTTTTAATTAAAAATATACAACAATTTATTTTTTAATTGGATTCAGGTTTGGACTGCCTAAGTTCAGTCTTACGTGAGACCCAATTTTTTTACATAAAATAATGTTGTTTTACTTAGAATAATTGAGTTTCGGATCAATTTAGACATGACCTGTCCCATGAGCCAAAAATTGTCATCCCTGTCCATTTCAACTACTTTTCCAGTTATGTCGTTTTGCCTCTTTTAGCATAGCTCGTGAAGTTTCTCTATTCTGCAAGTAAATCCCTCCTCACTTGCCTTTTGGTTCATTTCATCTCTTTTTCCCATTAATCCAAGGTATTTCTAATTTTGAATTCTACCCCAAAATTTTATTTCATTTTCATATTACTACAAAAATGTCCCAAGCATAAAACTTAAATTTTTTCAAATTTGAAAAAAAAAGAATTCAAAGAGAGTTTTTATTTGAAAATTAAATATGAAAAGATCATATAAGAAAAGGTTAGTCAAATTATTTTAATTTCTGTAATATCAAGTATCTATAAAAATTTGTTAGATACTAATATTAACCTATGAAAATTAATTATTAAATTTAAGAATTATATATATATATATTAAATAATCATACTTGAATAATTAATATAGAAAATAATTTATTTTAAACTATTTAAAAAATTAAGAACTAAAAAGGGGAGTTTAGATTTGTTAAAGTTAGAGTCTAACTATAGTATTACCTTACCTTTAATATATCTTGAATAGGTTTACAGTATAAAATATTTCAAAAATTTAAAACATCACTCCTTACACTACTTATAAAGCATTTAAATAATCTTATATGGATATTGTTTGAAACCAAAAACTTAGGTGGCTACCATAATTTTCAAATAACCTATTTTTCGACTAATTTGGAAAAAGAGTTCTTTTATAAATTAAATAGATTGAAAAGTGAATAAAGTCAAGGATTAGAAGAATTGCAAGGGACTTAGCAAACAAATATGAGTCCAGATCCTCTATCCAATATTATGGTGTCTTATTGTGTCCAATAAATCTCAGCCATTTATTTATGTGGGTCCCGTATGGAGCCCGCATGGGTCTTACAAAATAAATGGCTGAGATTCTATGAAACAGAATAATATTGGACAGAGGATCTGAATTCAACAAATAGAGATTGTTAGGATTTATTTTTCAATATATCCTATGTTCATTTTTATTTTTGGCATTTAAATTGGACATGTGATTTTTCCTAATAACCCTTATTGATGTGCCTCAATTTGATGTGGATTAGAATTAGAAATTATCTCTAATATTATTTCTTTTTGAAGAAGTTTTCATGTCCACGGCAACTTGGGAAGGTGATGTGACAGCTGGCTTATGTGGCAAATAAAGTAGGTTTCTCTTTGTGTGGTGAGTTGCACAGACGTGGGGAGAGTTGCTGTGGCTTTCAAGTTTTCTTATGTGTGGCTGCTAGTGATTGTTTTCTTTAAGGCTGCCGCACTGTCAAGTTTCAGCCAATTTTTGAATAAGTTATATTTATGAAGTCTTTCCAGTAGAAGAGTGACGCGACTAAAGAGAGTTCGTGATTGAATCTTGGCTGTCGTGCATAGCAGTAGATCTTGCTCTTGTGGGTGATGTGCTGACACTGTTAAGTTCCTCAAGTGAGAAATCGTGTGCAGATGGTGTGTAGTTGCTGCTGCGTAGCTGATGCATATTCCCTCTTGATCGTTTGACGTTGGTGCTGAATAATTTTCGTTGATTGACAGACAATTGAAGCATATAAAAGACTTGGTCATAGATAAGTTTTCGTCTTTTGTTACTGTTATTTGGCTTATTTATGTTTGATTTCAGAATTGGAATTATTATATTCTTAAGGTTATTTGTCCGTGTTATTGAAGTAGAAATTGTTGAAGATTTAATTATTTAAGAGCTAATGTGTAAGATACAAGGCTATCTGGGAGATTCCTGCAGTCTCCCTTTCTGTGAAACTTACATCACTCAATCTTTCATGTATTAGATTCACTATCGACAAAAATTAGAAAAAGTAAATGAGTATATATGTCAGAAAGAATCTTTTAGAATAGTAAAAGCTTCATAACGTTGCTCGTCACTCAATTCGGATGGAAATTTGATTATGAATTTGATTTTCAACTTGCCTCTCTTTCCATCTTGTTTGGAGTTGGGCATTCCTTGACCTCGAATCACCTTTTCATAGCTTGGATGTATAATATCGTCGAATGTCAAGCACATCTGTCCACCTCCTAATAATGGGATGGTGACGGTGCAACCTGTAAGAGCCTTCACCAGAGGAATCTCAACTTCATGCTCCAGGTCATCCCCTAGTCTTCTGAACAAAGAATGCTTTTGTTCACCTATAATGAAAATTACATCGGCAGGATAATATCCTGGTCTCTCCTCTCCTTTTCCTTCAAATGTGATTTTTGTTCCACTCTTCCACCCTGGCTTTATATTGATCAAGAGTTTCTCCTCTTCTCTTTCAATTATTCTGCATCGATCAAACATGTCGTAAAATTTTCATGTATTTAAATTGATAAAGATATAAATGTTGACCAACATACCCATCTTTTATAACATCTCTAGTGATCACAATTTGCTTTACACATCCATGCAATAACTCCTCTAGTTTGCACTCTAACCGCGTTTCAACTGGTGGTGGTTTTCTCCTAGCAATGGATTGTGAAAATACGATTGGGGTAGAACTCCTGTGATTTGTAGTTTTCGAAATACAAGGAACTTCATTGTGCGAAGGAATACTCTTTTGATTTGAGTTTTTTGTCCACGTTGAAGCGGTAGTGCCATAACTAGTACTTCTTGGTAGGAAGGCCGGTGTTGGAGAAGAGCAAGAGCTCCTTTGAGAAAAAAAAGGCATTTCATTATCTGAATTAGCAGTCTTCTGGTTGGGACTCTTTGACCCTAGATTGTTAGTAGTAGTGCCATGACTAGTACTTCTCGATAACAAGGTTGGTGTCGGAGAAAGGCTTCTTTGACTTGCACTCTTTTTTATACGGGTGGGGCTTAAGGTAGATTTGTAAGTCTTTCTACTAAGACTATTCAATAGATTCGAAGGCTTGGAAAACAAACTCCCCTCCGTGTTTTTGGAAGCTGTCGACGTTGGCTCATCGCTTTTTCTTGTTTTCCTTTGTATCTTTTCATCGTTAAGAGCCTGTTCCCAAAATAATAAGAATTACAAATAAATAAAAAAGGACTAATGAATATATCATAAAAAACAGCACGCATATATTAGTTTTTGATACATGATCACATGGATGGTGTGGTGTTTCATTAGATTAGAGTATACGAGGGAGAAAGTAAAAGTGATGATTTACCTTGTAAGCTTCATTAATTTCTTGAAATTTGGCTTCCGCTTCAACCTTGTTTGACGGGTTTCTATCAGGATGCCATTTCTTAACAAGTGACTTGTATGCTCTGCACATATCTTTAATTGTTGCATTTTTTGAAATTCCAAGTACTTTATAAAAGTCTGCTTTTGGTGTACGAGGATGATCTTCCATAAGCGAGAAAGAGAGGAATGGATAGAAGGAAAATGAAAAGAAAAGGATTAGAAGAAGGTCAAAAGCAAACTCAACCTATAATGCGCGGTGTGGCACATAGAATAGAATCAAACAAAAATCACCA
Source organism: Erythroxylum mucronatum (assembly GCA_027563825.1). Taxonomy (NCBI): domain Eukaryota; kingdom Viridiplantae; phylum Streptophyta; class Magnoliopsida; order Malpighiales; family Erythroxylaceae; genus Erythroxylum; species Erythroxylum mucronatum. Next base: position 16,237,109 of record JAOSBP010000005.1, read on the forward strand.
ATAATACACCTTTTATTAGGTACAATATTTGACGGTAGCCTTTCTACGTTGCTGTCCCATATTTAGATAATTTGACTAATTCCATACATTGTGCTCCATCATATCTATAATTATAAGATAAGGATGATTGTGTTTATATATTATTACCACACTTTACACAGCAGTACATGCTTTCGTTGCTTAACCAAGTGCTTGGGGGTTCGAATCTCACCTTTAGGAATGCAGCAAGCTCCTGGGCCAGCTGTAGCCCTCCCATGTTGGAGATGTTCCCGCAGCGAAGGGATTAGTTACTGATTCCGTCGGTGGATACCCTGGGTGCACCAAAAACACTTTACACAGCAAGAAATATCACGTTAATTAAATTTTAAGTTAAATTAAATCCAAAGATGTATAATTGAAAGCATGCAAGTGTCCAGGACATATAGGCATTTTATCAAACACCTTATATTCATCAAATTATCATCCCATTATACCAACCAAATTCACATTTTCCCCCTTCTATCACATACATATCGCCATATAACGTGGTCAACCATTCATAAAACACCAAAATATAGAGAAAAAAAAACGAAGACAAAAACTCATTAATTCAACAACACCCATAGTCTATAGTGGTACCTCAACGAAAACCACGTTACTTGCTTGGAGAAGACAACCGGAAGCAAGACGCTGTGACCAGAAGTAGCACGGACGGGACAAGACTTCGCGCCGGAGGAGAAAAATCGATGGGGAGTTGGGGAAAAAGAGAAGAGAGCCGGGAGAGGAGCAACGGAGAGATGGGGAAGAAGGAGGCTATTTCGGTGTTTTAACCTAAACAAAACGACATCGTTTTGTTTAAGTGAATTTATGAGCATACCGATGGTAACTTCAGTCCCTAATAACCGTCGATGAAGTTTCTATTCGCCTTATTCGCCGACGGCATCCCTTCTATCGCAAATTTCAAATTTAAATTTTAGGTGTGCCGACGGAAATATGTTTCCGTTGCCAAATATTAGTAATCCATGACAATTGTACCAATCGACAACATAATTTCGTAGCAGTATATCGACGTCTACTATTATGTCGGTAACATTCCGTCGCTCTTTTTTGCCTAACAATTTTTCCTCCAAATTTGACAACGGACATTTGCAGCATCGCTATATTATGCGCAAATTCAAACGACAATAATTCTGTCGGTAATGTTCCGTCGCCACCTGACAGTTTTTTTGTAGTGTTAAATATATACATGATGATCAATCATATCATCATTTCATTTAATATAATAATTTTATACGAATCAATTAAGGAATTATCTCATGGTTAAGAAAGTAATAATTTATAACGTGTAATCCTATCCTTTTAAGAGTCCATACACTAAGGATAAGGTTCCTTTAATTATTTTCTTTTGTAAAATGAATGAAATATATTAACTAGCTAATACAAGAGTACGCCCGTTACTGAGATGACCAACATATCTATAGCTCTAAGCTATATCCATATTCAAGTTTACTTTACACAACCTAACAGTAGAGAAGACCGAACCTAGCAGATGGTTCAACAAACAATCAGCTTATAAATTCCATTTCGCTTTCATACGAGGAGTAACCACATGATCGACGATCTCCTTGCAATAAGCACAACTATAATCCAGTTAAGAATTTTATGTGCCAACTTGTGCTTGTCGTCTTCGACTTGCTTGTGTAATTGGTTTGGCTGTTTCTTTCCTCGGAGATCATGTATATGGTTGTTAAAAGTAGCATTCTCTTGACCAGCTCTAATTCCTTATTGGTTGGGGGACCATATAATTACATCCGCTGAATTTTTGTCTTTTAGTTGACGTAACTGATTAGCAAAAAGGGAGTATTTGTTGTAAAACTTCGGATTAATTTCTATCAATAATAACAAATATACCTTGCAAACTATTGCCTAGGTGAATAGAGTATGATCGATTGTATTGCAAAATCATATTAGGTAAATTCTCAGAAAATATACTAAGGATCACAGATTGCTCCACTTAAATTCTAATCTTCTAGACAAAATTTTCCTGTAAAGGCTAACATCTTAATTTTGCTTAATCACTTATGCTATTTGAGAGTTTGACTAGTTGGTTTATATGGTTATAAGTTTACTCTATCCTTTAACATCGTTTATATGGTTATAAGTTCGTCCTGTATTTTAACAAGTCTTAAGTTAGTTGTAGTGTAATTAAATAAAACGATCAATTACTTATCCTTGTACCTTAAGGTTATATTTAATTAGATGTAAGTTTTTAATATAATGGAATGATTTATAATAAAATTGAATATAAATAGATGTAATATTAAAAAATTGTTGTTTGGAAAGATGGAAGGGTTTATAATACAATATAATGAAATATTGTTTGGAAGAAAGGTTTATAATATAATATAATAAAAAGTTAATTATCATTTTATATTTTATCCTAAACCCCCTAAATCGGAGATTTCTCATTTTTACTATTTATGATAGAACGAGAAGAAATATGAAACCCTCTTCTTCCATCTCATTTCATTCCATTCTATTATAAACCCTCGTCTCAAATGATGGAATAATATTACATTTCATTTTATTCCATTAATAAACTCTCAATCAAACATAGCCTGAAGATTCAAAACTTTATTTCTAGTATGGAGTTTTATTAATTCAATTTTATCTTTTTAAAAATAAAAATTGATTTGTTAAGAAATAAATTAAATTATAATTTAATAGTATGATATAAATAAAATAAAAAGTAAATAAAATTTTGTTTTTAATTTTATTATAAATTTTAACGAAATATATTTTTAAGTAAGAACTAGAAAATGAAATAAAACCTAAAAAATATTTAAAAACGTGAAACAAAAAACAGGCTATTATCCCTTTTTGAGTTGTGCCGAAAGCAACAGTCGGTTATATATATACATACTACGTAAATACAACTAGGTCATTGTTCACCAAAACCCTAGCAGCACATATTTTCGACGGTTAACTGATTTCCAATCTCGGAGCAGCAACCATGGTTACAAATTTCTCACCCTCCACAGTTTTTAATTGAAAAGATTATTATCCTTTTATGTTTATTGTGGTGCTTTTTTTTTTTTTTTGTTCTAACGGCGGGAC
>JAOSBP010000005.1:16259967-16274116 GCA_027563825.1 Erythroxylum mucronatum
ATACCTCGAGTTATCTGAGAGATACCTCGAGGTATCAGCCTGTGAACTCGAGGTATCCGAAACATACCTCGAGTTGTATGTGGCATACCTCGAGATATCTGGACGATACCTCGAGGTATCAGCCGGTGTAACTCGAGGTATCTGGAGAGTACCTCGAGGTATCCGTCAGCATTATGGTTGGGAAAGTTCTTTGTTTTGAGGTTTATTCAGAGTAGTCAAGGTCTTAGACGAAATCAGCATATGCTCACCACCCAAAGGAGTCTATATGAAATGTCATGTTTAAGGTCTAAATAAGGCAAGTGTCCCAGGAACGGGCCCCCAACGGGCTCGCCGCCCGGGGCAGTCGGGCCTCGGGGTCGGGGTCCGACATATAATCCATCTTATACCTAACCCATCTTTTCTATTTCTTTTTAAATTCATGAATTCTCCTTTCTAAATACATGAATGATCATGAACAACTTTTCATTTAATAGTCCTAACTTACATAAAAGTTTGGGGTCCAACACCCGTAACTGAAACCATAATTCCATAGGGTTACTTGGGTCAAAGTGGAGGGTGGTGAAGAATTTAAGGGTGAGTTCTTCGTAAATGACAAATGAGAAATGCAAGAATTTCTCCCATTGAATTCAATTACCTAGGTTTTCCACCTTCTCTCTCAAACCTAATCTTTCTAAAATATCAAAATCAAAGTATCTCAGAACTACAATGGTTTTAGAATGAAGAGTGTGAAAACAATTACCTTCCACTTCTAAGAAAATTGAAAATGATGGTTCGTAATCCTCTACCTGGTTCTATTGTCTACACCTCAACACTTGGACTTTTCCTTTCGGTTGCACGCACTTGACCATCTGTTTGATGCGTGGTCCCATTAGTTTAAGAGTTGTGAAGAGTTTAGAGAGAATTAGAGATTTGAAGGTTGTTAGAAAGAAGTGAGAGGATAGTGAGGTTTTGAGTTTAGAGAGAGAGTGAGAGAATGAAAAGTGAATGAAAAATCAAGTTAGATGAAAATACATAGGTGAGGAATGGTTAGGAGGGGTAAAATTGAACAAATTTAAGCTGAAAATTGCATATTCCCATTTTTGCCCACGATCGTGGCCTTGTAAAATCCTGCAATTCTCTGATTTTTCATCATTTCCTCATTTCACTCCCGAGATCCTTCCTTAGCTTATTATTTACACCATTACCTTATTTTTCTTGCTTTCCATATCATCCTATGTCAAAATTGATCCTTAATTATTGCAATATATTTACTTGAAATTAAAACACACACAAATGGAATTCAAAACCTACAAAACATAAAAGATGAAATAAGAAATGATAAAAATCATGAGTTATGTCCCATGTAGCACTTCTTTTATTGTCAATAGCTCGATGTACATTTTTTGTTCATGGTGGTTTAAATGAGTCGTTCAATGGGGGTCTAATCATGAATTTCATAAAATGGTGAACCACCGGACTACTCTTGCTGCCATCTTTCATCTTTGGCTTCTTCCTTCACTTTTGCATGTTTGGTTGGGGTTGGGGTTGTCCGAATGAGTCTTTACAAGTGCACCCTTGCTCAACTTCTTAACAAGACTCATTGCTTTTCATAGCATTGACATGTTTGTGAAGATGGCCGTTAATTTTGGACACCTCAAGTGCCACCTTGTCATCTCCCACTCTTAAAATCAATTCACCCCCATCAATGTCTATAATTGATCGGCAAGTGGCCATGAATGGCCATGCAAGGATAATTGGTGTTTCCACTTCTTCTTCAATGTCCAAAATAACAAAATATGCGGGGAAGGTGAATTTGTCGATATTAATCTGAACATCTTTAATTACCCCTCTAGGATGATGGATTGATTTATCTGCCATGTTAACATGCATCCTAGTGGGTGTGATCTCGCCTAATTGTTTTTAAGAAGGGTTTCCACACTTCTAGTCAATAACGTGTCTACTACCTGGCTTATTTAGACTTCCAGGTTGTGTGTAGTGGAGGGGTGGTTCCTTGTGACTTGTTCAAATTTCCCTTCGAACCTTTTATAAACATCTTCCATGCCTCCAATCTTTTCTAAGATCTTATCTAACTTAGAGTCCATCGAGTTTGGTTTCTCCTATTCGAAACTAGGTGGTCCTTGAGGTAGGAACTAACCTCCTGCATTGTTCGACCAAGAAAAGTTTGGGTGATTCTTCTACCCAGGATTGTAAGTGTTCGAATAGGGATTATTCCTTCCACCACATCCAAATTGTGCTCCCATATAATTAACTTGCTCCACTTTATTGTCTTGCATTAGAAAACAGTAGATAGTGTCATGGTTGTCCTGTCCATACAGCTCGCATCTTTGTTGAATGGCCTTAACAAGAACTGAAGAGGATGCTTTCATGTTATTCAGTTGGCAGGTTAGGTTGTCAATCTTTTCTTTCATCTTTTTTATTTGGTCAACCGCTATAGCTCCCTTATGCTCTCAGAGGTTTAAGTGTTGTCTATTTTGTTCATTCGTCCACAAATAGCTATTACTGGCCATTTTTTCTAACAAATCCTCCGCTTTGTTAACAATCTTTCGCATAAGCAATCTGCTGAATGCTACATCTATGATACCTCTTGTGGGTGGATTGACTTCATTGTAAAAGGTTTGTAAAGAAATTCTTTTGGTAGGTTATGGTGTGGACACCTCTTTTGCAACTCCTTATATCTCTCCCAAGCCTCGTAAAGCTATTCCCCATCACTCTATTGGAAGTTCGCGATTTCTTTTATCATCTTCATCGTTTTAGTGAGGAAAAAAAATACTTTTCTAGGAATACATATACTATTGCTCCCTCGTTGTGACATTTAAGGGGCTCAGCGAGAGTAATACCAAGTTTTGGCTTTATCCCTCAGTGTGAACGGGAAAAGCCTCATTCTAATAGTGTCTTCGGACATCCCATGATATCGGAAGGTATTAAATATTTTAAGGAAGTTTACAATATGTGCATTGGGATCCTCGTTGGTCAGTCCATAAAATTGCACATTCATTTGAAACATGTTCAATAGGATCGATTTAATCTCAAAAGAAACAGTTTGAACTGGTGGTCAGGTTACTCCTTGATTGACAGTGTTAAACCCTAACCTCATGAAGTCCATGAGGGTTCACAACTGGTTGCCTTGATGTCTTCCTTGATTGAGCTCTTACGCTAAAATTCTTCTGCCATTGGTTCCTCTATTTCTTCTTCTTAGCATTTGACCCGTCAAACGGCTCGTTCTAAGAGAGCGATATCGAGTGCTAAGTTTTTCGTGATTCAATTTGTACTTCAAGTAACTCTTGCATTCATCCAATTGCATGGACACAAGAGAGGTGAAAATGCCTTAGACTATAAGAGCTAAACTAATCTTACCACTCCTCGGTAATGAAGCCAAAAACTTGGTGATAGGCAAGTTTTGTAACTTATAAACCCTCAAAATACTGCAAGTGCATAGGTCATGGGTGCAGTATGTGAGGTGTCGATCCCTCGAGGAGTAGTGAACTAATTCAATTTTAAGTTATCTAAGGCCCTAAGAATTATAAAAATGGAAATAAAAAGTAGATAGAAAAGAAAACATGTAAAGATAATTGGTAGAAGATTAATTTGTAAATTAACACGTAAAGAAATTAAATTGAGTTACACCAAATTCAAAATGAGAAATCACACAAAAAGAAGTTCCAAATTATGAGAAAGGGGGATTTTTCCTATTGTTAATGCTAACCTAGTCGTTTATGTGTTAATGAGGTGTCAGTTCTAGACTATCAAAGGGAGGATTACTCTCTCTTAAATTATAATCACTAATTAATAATCCCTAATTAGGTTAAATACCGAACATGTAATCTCTCAATTATGTACAACTCTAACCTTAATAAGTTCTTAAGCTTTCTAAAAAACAATCGAGTCCCACACTAGATCTCTCTCCGTATAATAACTAATTTTATTAATTGTGTGGTCTATTGGATCACTTAACTTTCATTAACCCAACCCAATCATTTTATATTTGATTCACTCTCTCGATTTATTACCAAATCATGAAGTTACAATAATTAATCACAACACCTAAATGATTAAACACAAAAATAACTAGATTAACATTAAATCAAGTCAAAATCCCTAAAGAAATTTAGAACATCATGATCAAACCCAAATCCATCAACATATTCATATCCATCTCAACATTTAAAGAAAAGAAAACAAAGATAAATGAAATACACTTTGGAAGGGGATCGGGATGCCTCGGTAAAGTAGCAAAAGCTGGCTCCTCTCTCCTCTTCTTCCTCTTCTCTCTCTTCTTCTTCTCTCTTCTTGGAGTTTTCCCAAAAGCAGCAGATTGGAGAGCTCCTTTAGGCTTTCTTCTTTATCCTTTTTATACTTTTTTCTATCTACACAACCTTAAGGTTTTTCATAGTTTGAAAAGTCCTAAAAGTCCCTCGAAAACTTAAATTCGGAAGGTCGTCCACATTTGTGCCATGATCATGGCACTTGATTTTCCTTTTTGTAACGATCGTGGCAGACCAGGCCACGATCGTGGTGCCTTCTTCAAATTTCCTCAATTCTTCGATATTTGCCCTAAAACACTAGCAACACATTAAGGCACCTCAAAAACATAAAATTGAAGCTCAATCACGTGCTAACCCACAAAACACACAAAAACACAAATATCTAACTAACATAATCCTAACCTAAACATGCACTAATCATTCAGTTTAATAACTAAACATACACTAAACTACATACTAAAATATTATGCAATCTGCCATTATCATTAATAGCAACCATGTGAAGTAAATAGTGATCAAAGTTCCAAAAGATAACAAGGCATAATAGAATCAAATGAAACCAAGTACTGGCATAAAAGAGTAACAAAATTCAAAGTTGACTGAAAAATGTATTGAGAACTTAATCTAGGTTAGAGTGTTGACAAGTATCTGCTAGGTTATGACTTCAGAGGGATGACTAAAACCTTGGTGGATGTTACTAAGTGTATATTTTAGCTTAATTGTTGCATCAAACACCTTAAAGGCCTTAGTCAATAGGAATCAAGTCATTATTTGTATTAGTTGGATTTCTTTGCACTCTAAAAACATATTTAAGTAATCACAATTTTTAATTTAAAGTGCTTTAGTTTCTAAAAAAATAGATTTAAGTAATAACATTATAATTACCAACCTTAAAATCGTCATCAATTATTATTATTTATTCTTAATAAGGTAACAACTCTTTTATTTTATTACTCAAAGCACTCAGTAAATTAGTATATAACTACCATCAACCTAACTAAAGATGATTAATATAAAAACCATAATCTTTAATTGATTGTAAAATATTTTTGTTAAGAAGCAACTAAGTGGTCATTATTTGATTATTATCAGTGATCTTTCTTATTAAATAAAGAAAAGTTTATTTTATAATTTGTTCTATTTATAATAATGACGATCAATATAAACGATTAAATGATGACCATCAATTTATTTCTTTTTTTAGGGGATCAATTTATTTCTTTGTGTAATATGATTACATCATCAATAAAATTTTTCTCTAGAATAAACTACGTTTCATCAACTTAGCACTCTACTTAAAAAAACATTATAATCAACATTTCATTTTGTTCGGGTCGGCTGTGCCAAGCCCAGGCCCAGGTCCGGGCCCACTCATCCGCAGCCCGTCTACAGGTGTTAGTCTCCCATGCAACGTAAAGATCTACGGAGAGACCTAAACCTAGCATGAATCCCATATATAAGGTAATATTTCGCCATGATACAGGTACGTGAATACAACTCTAGTTTCCCCTGATCGGTGACCAATACCTCCTCTAAAAAACTAACTTGAGCGTCGGAGGGGCCTTCCGGGAAACAACCCCCAGCGTGCCTTCTTTGTTTTGCAGGTATTCAGCAACCAAAATCTCACAGGGACATGGATCCGAATAGCAACGTCCCAACCCAGCAAAATCTGGCAGAACCAGTAAGGAATAACAAAAATCCCTATATCATCAGCTAGCTCAAACAGTTTGTCTTTAGAGAAGTGGGAACCCTCTATACTTAAGGTCACTATTAACACCTTATCAATAGTTTCCTTACTTGATTCCTCTACCAGTTCTTCCTCAACCTCCTCTGTCCACTCTTCTTCTTCCTGGATAGATGTTTTTGACTCATCTGTTACTCCTATACTTTTCTTTCTTGGATGGAGATTTCTTCTTCGTCCAGAAGCTCTTCTTATAATGTCACTCCATCTATGAAGCCAACTCTTGCCTTTTCTTCACTCTCAAATTCACGTCGCTCAACTTTCATATCAATAAAGAGTTCTATTAATTTATCTGTAATACTAGCTTCCTCTTCCTCTTCTTCTTCTTCCAGCTTATCTTCACTACTAAAGGTGATTGCCATTCCAAATTTATTAGGATATGTTTCATTAGGACTAGGAAAACTCCCTAATGGTTCGTTAGATAATATCTCCACCAATTGATCAATTTGATTCACCATATTCTGTATACAAGCCTCTATTTCCTAATGCCTCATGTTTGACTCTTAAATATACTCAATCATCATATTTTTAAGAGCAACAGTTACCTCCTCGCCTTTTTAAAATACATCTTAACTCATGAAATCAACTTTTGTCCCTTCTTCACTCTCAGACTATTGGAAGCTCAAATTATACTCATCATATGTAGGTGAAGATAATCTCTCATCAAATTCATATTGACTAGCTACTCTCTTGACAAGACGTTCCATTATTTTAGCTTCAATACTTTCTTTTTCTTTTGGAAGATCTTTTTGAATTGTCCTTCCATTTATGAAGCCAACCCTGATCTTTTCTTCACTGTCGAATTTATGTTGATCAACTTTCATTTCAGCAAGGATTTCCATTAATTTATCTTCCAAAGTTGGCTCATTATATAGATATGCTTGGTGCTATAAATATCCCTCCATCCATAATTATAAGAGTTGCTCCACTCTAAATTGTAATTGTTCTCGTATTCTACACCGTAAGGTTGATTATATGACAAGTTATTATTTTTAGGCTAACTTTGGACATAAATCTCTTTAATGTGTTGAAATTTTTATTTTAAATTAAGGGACTTGTTTCTTAATTGTTATCATGTGATTTTAAACATATGAGAGTTGAATTTGAATCAAAAAAATGCAAGAAAAGTAAAGGAAATTCAAATTTCCAGCTAGCAGAAAAGTTTTTGACTAAGCATAGGCACGTGTAAAGGAAAAGTTTATCACCAGAGTCTGATTTGGAAAGAGATTTAATAGACTGAGGATTCTATTTATTTTGGGAATCAAGTTGTTTTCTTTATGTGGGGATCTGCTACTTGATTTCATGGGGGGAGTGTATCTGTTCAAATAACTTTAAGAAGGAAGGATGACCACTCCCTTTAGACATCTTATCATTCATATCTTTGTTTTGTTCTTTCGAAGAGTCTTTCGTTTTTTTGGAAAAAAGGACAAATATGAAGACCAGACATTTTACTATTCTTCTGTCAAGTTTCATCACTATTATGAGTAGCTAAATCATTTTTCTTGGTTGGAGGAAACCGATGCTGTCATCTAGTCTATCTAAGATTTTCTAAATAGAGTTTATTTCAGTTACTAATATTAAGTGTCTTTCATATTACTTTTCATGATTGAAATGATTGATCTCTATGATGCGCAACTAGGAATTGATTGATTTAATTTACAGCCAGATTAGTATGATTTGATGTTCTGTTTTGCTAATCCAAAGTAGCAAATAGGATTACCATCTTTTACATTAGGGATTGGAAATTCTTAGGAAGTTATTTTTCTAGACTAAATACATATCGTTTGTGTATTGTCTTGCTTACTGATTCTCTTAGTTCTTAAAGCTATTAATTAATCAAACTTAAGATCGTATCTAAGATGTTGGTTAATAAGAGTAATTAGAATACATGTTTCTATTCATGTAATCCTAAGAGAGAACCCCATTTAATGAGTATTTATTAATGAACGTAATTTTGTATCGATGATCTATACTAGTTTGATAACGTAGGTGACTTGAAACTAAGGTTTGTTCATTAATTTTCCAAATTTGGTTATTTATGTTTAGTTTTAATTTTTGTCAATTTTATTTCCTTAGAATTAAGTTATCTAAAACCCCCACATTTGTTTTAGTTTTAACTCGTGAAATACTTACCAATAGATTCCTCATAGGAATGATCTCAGCTCTTCACTAACTACATATTTCATTATTAAAGTTGGTATTAATTTGGTTGTAGGTGACAACATTACTACATTTTGGCACCATTTCCAGGTATTTCTTGATGGTATATGTATGTTACATGAGTAGACAAAATAGCACAGTTGTTATTCGATTCAGAGATAGAAAAGACAATCAAGAAGTTACGAAAGCAGACAAAACAGAGACAACAACCACAGAAGAAAGAAAAGATGGTTGCAAATCATACCCTTCATGAATTAGTTTCCCATACGGACACTCAATAGCCCCATTGTTTCAATGTTTTAAATTTAGGGGATAACAATACCTTTGACTTGAAGTCAGGGTTGATTCATTTATTGCCAATTTTTTTAGGTCTACTAGGAGAGGATCCTTACAAGCATTTAAAGGAATTTGATGTGGTTTGTATAGGCATGAAGCCTACGAATGTAACTAAGGAGCAAATCAAATTAAGAGCCTTTTCATTTTCTCTCAAAGATGATGCTTAAGATTGGTTGTATTACTTCGCTGGTGAAAATGTGTAGATTTGGGCTTAAATGAAGAGATTTTTTTTGAAAAATATTTTCCAGTATCAAGAGCTACCAATATTAGAAATGAAATTTGTGGCATCTGACAACACTTGGGTAACACACTATATGAATATTGGAAAGATTCAAGAAGTTTTATACAAGCTACCCCTATCACTAAATAAACGATCAACTATTGATTCAATAATTCTATAAAGGTCTTTTGCTTACAAATAGGAGTATGATTGATGTTGCAGTGGTGAAGCTTTGGTTAACAAAACACCAGCAATTGCAAGAGATTTGATAGTGAACATGGCTTCCAATACAACATAAATTGCGATATGTTCTAGCCGTAGTTCAAAACAAGTGAATAAGGCAAATGTATTAGTGTTGGAAAAGAGATTAGACGATATTACATCTTTGGTGCAGCAACTCGTGGTGATAAAGAAAAAAGTAAGGGCGTGTGGAATATGTTTAATGTTGGGACACTCTGCTGATGCATGCCCAATTTTGCAAGAGGGAAGTGCAAAACAAGCCAATGATGTGGGAGGATTTGGTAGGCAAACTCAAAGGAAATATGATCCATTCTCGAACACCTATAATCTAGGTTGACATGACCATCCAAATCTGCATTAAGGGAACACTCAAGGACAACAAATTACTGCAAATTTCCAGTAATATAGGCAACCTTATGTTCCTAAACAACTTCAACAAATGGCACCAAATTCTGAAGGTAAGTCCTCTCTAAAAGATATAGTTGAATTTTTAGCCACTAACACCATGACATTTCAGCAAGATACTCAAGCTAGTATTCAAAATCTTGAAAATCAATTGAGCTAAATGACAACAACTATTAACTGATTAGAGGCACAAAATTCTAGAAAATTTCCTGCTCAAACATAAATCAATCCTAAGTAAAGTGCCAAAGCTGTCATGTTGCATAGTGGTAAAGAATTGAAGGAATCTTCTCTAAAAATATCCAAAAAGGAAATCGAAGAAAAAGCAAGAAAGGAAGTACCTAACCAGCTAAAAAAAGAAAAAGGAGAAAAAACACATTCAAATCTGCAGAAATTTGTTACACCACCCCCTTTTCCTAGTCGATTTGCCCATATAAAGAAAGAGAAGCAAGACAAAGAGATAATGGAGACTTTCAAAAAATTCCAAGTAAATATTCCTTTACTTGAAACCATTAAACAAATCCCTCATTATGCTAAATTTCTAAAGGAGCTCTGCACTTTGAAATAAAAATTGAAATTTGATGAGAAAGTACAATTTGGAGAGAATGTATCTGCAATACTTCAAAAGAAAAAGCTACCACCTAAATGTCAAGACCCAAGTATATTCACTATTCCCTGTAAAATTGGTGATTTAAGAATTGAAAAAGCTATGTTAGATTTGGGTGAATTAATAAATGGCATGCCTTATGATGTTTACAAGTCCTTAAACACGGGGCTCCTCAAAGAGACTAATGTAGTAATTCAATTAGCAAATCGTTTGAATGCTTACCCAATGGACGTGTTAGAGGATATTTTGGTTTAAGAAGGTGAAATGCTTTTTTTAGCTAATTTTTACATTTTTCAGATGGGTATTGAGGATGTATCCTCTTCAACTCCAATTTTATTTGGAAGGTTGTTCTTGAAAACCACTAGAATAAAAATGGATGTTCATGATAGATTGTTGACAATGGAATTTGATGGTGAATTAATTAAATTCAATATATACAATGTCATGAAATTTTCAGATGATGAACAACCTATTCTTTCTGTGGATTTTATTGACACTTGAATGCAAAAAAATTCTTCCTTAAATGGAAGAGATGAACTTGAGACAATCCTTGAAATTGGAGATGCATTGCAGTGGTAGTTATTTATAAGGATGTTGATGCCCAACAACGAACTTGAAGCCATGTTTTGCAATTTGTAGAAAACCAAGCAAATGGTGAAACAATTACCTTATATGGATTTCTCCCGAAATAACTCCAAATTATTGTCTTCGTTGATTCAACCACCCACATTGGAGCTGAATAATTTGCCTAACCATCTAAAATACATATTTTTGGGTAAGCAAGGTGCGTTACCTATTATTATCTCAAATAAACTCACTCCTTTGTAGGAAGAACAATTGATTCAGGTGCTAAGACAACGCAAAGAAACCATTAGGTGGATATTACCTAATTTAAAAGGCATTAGTTCCACCATTTGTACGCGCTAAATTTCGATTGAAGATGAAGCTAGAGAGGCCCTAACATCATTTAAATTCACCTATGATGGAGGTGGTGAAAAAGGAAATCTTGAAGCTTCTTGATGTTATCCCATTTCAGATAGCAATTGGGCAAATCTGGTCCAGGTAGTTCCAAAGAAAACTGGGGTAACTGTAATAGAAAATAGTGATGGTTAGTTAATACCCACTCGTGTTCAAAATAGGCGTGGAGAGTTTGTATAGATTATAGGAAGCTAAATTTGGTCACTTGAAAAGATCATTTTCTGCTTCCATTTATTGATCAAATGCTTGAAACACTTACAGGTAAATCTCACTATTGTTGTTTAGATGGTTATTCAGGTTATCATCAGATTTTGGTTGCACCAAAGGACCAAGAAGAAAAAACTTTCACATGTCCATTCGGCATCTCTGCCTATTGAAGAATTCCATTTGGGTTAACTAATGCACCAATGACATTTCAAAGGTTTATGGTAAGTATTTTCTCTAATCTTGTGGAAGATTATATCGATTTTTTCACAGATGACTTTACAATTTATGGAGAATCCTTTGAAACATGCATTATTAACCTTGAGAAAGTGTCTAAACGTTGCATTAAGACTAATTTGATTTTGACTTATGAAAAATGTCATTTTATGGTTGATCAAGGCATAATTTATGGTCATACAGTCTCTTCTAAGGGAATTGAGGCTGATAAGGCTAAGATAGATGTTATAAGATCTTTCCTTTACCCCGCAACTATGAAGGAAGTTTGTTATTTTCTTGGTTATGTAGGATTCTATCAACGATTTATTAAAGATTTTTCGAAGATTGCTTAAACCTGTGTAGATCGCTAAAAAAAGATGTGAAATTTGATTTTGATGAACCATGCAAAATTGCATTTGATAAACTAAAGGGACGACTCACTACAACCCCAATCATTTAGCCAACAAAGTGGGGCCTTCCCTTCAAATTAATGTGCGATGCATCGGATTATACAGTTGGAGTAGTTTTGGGTTAAAAAGTGGACAAAGTACCTCAAGTCATTTGTTATGCCTCCATGACACTTAACGATGCTCAAAAGAATTATTCCACAACAGAGAAAGAATTTTTGGCTGTAATTTTTAGGTTAGAAAAATTTCGGTCTTACCTATGGGATACGTGAGTGATCCTTTATTCAGACCATGTAGCTTTGAAATATTTGGTGACTAAAAAAGAAGCAAAACCAAGATTAATTCGGTGGATCTTACTCCTACAAGAATTTGAGTTGGATTGGTGCTGGAAAATATGCTTAGTATAGGTTTTGTGGTGATTGGATATGGAAGCTAAATTCTGGACTATTTTGATTTTAATTAGTTCAAATGGTCTGATAGAAAGTTGTAGAGGAATGTTTCAGCTTTAGAATGAGGTATAATAAGCTAATTTTTGATGTAGGGATTGTAAGTTATGACTTTCTAAAGTTTTGATATGGTTTAGGTTATATGTGGACTTAATACTCTTAAACAGGGCAGCCACAATAAATGGAGATTTTGAGCTAGTTAGAGATGGAATTGGCTTCTAAGTCCTTCATGAGAATTGTAGTATGTTTTCTAATCTTTTCATGGCTATAAAATATGGAATTTTTGGACAAAGATATAAGACGTTATGATTTTTGGAAAATTGTGTTAAGGTTGAGGATGATTTATATAGGCAGAAACTTTGGTTGAAAATTTGATGTGTTTATAGGATGAATTTGCTTCCAAGTTGCTCATGAAAATTGTAGAACATGTTTTGATCTTTATTTTGAAATAAAGTTTGGAATTTTTAGTAAAGGGAATGGGAAGATATGATTTTTGAAGATTGAGTACTGTTTTGAAATGGTCATGCGAAGGCAGTACATTTGGTTGTATCTTTGACACCCTTAGAAGTGAAATTGGTTTTTGTGTTCTTCATAAAACTTGTAGAGCTTTCTTTGCTCTTTCCATAGACACCAAATTTGCAAGAATTGGACTTCTAGATTAGAAGTTAGGCATGTTAGAAACAAAAGGGATTTTTTAGTTTTTTTAAAAAAAGAGATGAAAATAGGGGCGGAAGCTCGCCCCTCGCGAGGGCGACGCCTCGCCCTCGAGAGGAGGTGAGTTGGCTCGCCTTGCGAGGGCGATGCCTCGCCCCTGCGAGGTATTTTGGTTTATATATATATATATTATTTGCTTAATTTTGGATTTATGCCTTCTTTTAGGAATAACTTTTCCGTCCGATGTCCGATTGACCTGATTCTCGAGGCATCGAATTCGTGGAATATTTAATTTCATTTCTATATAAAATTGGGAATTTTTCGAGATGAAATTGACGTGGATTGATTGCGTCAAAGTGAGAGGACCGGGTAATTATTTTTCTGGTCCTTGTTTTATTATTTTTTGGGCCTATAGAGATCCGAATCTAATAATTTTGGTGTCTTTGGATTTCTAATTTTTAGACAAAATTTTTGTGATGAGAATTTTTGGAATAATGCCGGGAATGTCACGAACATGCATTGTACACATTTTAATTTCTACATGTGCATTATTAAATATTTCTGACTGTACAGAATGTGATATATGTGTATTTGCACTGTCATAGAGGCGCAGTTAGAACGTCGAGCCACGAACGTTGCCGAGACTTCCAGGCATTAGCTTCGGAAGCTATTGGTGAGTAACCTAGATGGTTCTCTCATTTATTATATGTTTACTATGGTGAATAATGGTGGGTTTTGTGATTGGTTATGACTGTGGATTCCGGACAAAAGGTCCGATGTATTGGGAGCAATGACATAGAAGTGTTACTTGTTTGTGAATCTGTGAATTACTTACTTTGATGTGTTAAATTGCGACACGTGTATTACTCGTGATATGTGTTAAATTGTGACACGTGGATGAATTGTGACATATTTACTGTTAAACTGGGACATATGCATTTTATACATGAATGTATGATCAGATAATGACAGTTGTGACCGGAGCAGCCACCAAGAGCTAAAAGCTCAATGTATTAGGGCCTCGAGCCCACAGTGATTCAGAGCCACAGGCTCACCGATTAATGAGCCCTAAATGAGACAGTTATCAATGAGCCCTATATGGGAAAATTATCAATGAGCCCTATATGGGATAGTTCAGGCACTCGGTCACAACAAAATAACGATTGAAAAGTGAATCGCATGTGTATTGCATATGAATTATATGAGTGGTTCGGTGTATTGAATGAGAAATAATATGAATGATACAGTGTATTGAATATGCAGTTGTTGAATTGCT
>JAOSBP010000005.1:16281230-16291701 GCA_027563825.1 Erythroxylum mucronatum
TGAGGGATAAAAATGGAGCATATAAAGCTCTATTGGAAAGTATCACAAAGGCAGAGAGAGAAGCTAATAGAGAAAGGTACAAACTGACAAAGAAAGAGGCAAAGAAAACAAATTTACTGGCTAAAGATGAAGCTTACAAGATTTTATATAGGAGATTATATACAAAAAAAGAGAGAAAAGACATTTTTAAGTTGGCAAGAGTTAGGAAACGAAAAACAAAAGACTTAGACCAAGTTTGATGTATAAGAGATGAAGTAGAGCAGGTGCTCATAGAGGAAAATGACATCAAGAGTAAATGACAGAGGTACTTCTTTGGCCTTTTTAATGAAGGCATAGTCGACAATATCTCTTTAGGTGACCTCAGCAAGTCTTAGAGATTTCGTAACTTGTCCCGGTGTAAACAGATCACAATGGAAGAAATTAAAAAAGCTTTAAGGGAAATGAAGAGTAGAAGGGCAGTAGGATTGGATGAGATACCCATAGAGGTATGAAAAAGCCTAGATGCTGAAGGTCTTAATTGGCTAGTCAAGCTTTTTAATGTGATCCTTGAATTTGCCAAAATTTTAGACGAATAGAGACTGGGTATGTTAATTCCTTTATAGAAGGATAAAGTGGACATCCAAAATTGTAACAACTATAGAGGCATTAAACTAGTTAGGCACATTATGAAGCTGTGGGAGAAGGTAATTGAGAAGATAGTTAGAAAGTCGACTTCTATATTGGAAAACGAATTTAGCTTTATGTCAAGAAGGTCCACGACAGAAGCGTTATATCTCTTTAAAAGATTAATGAAATATTACAGGAAAAATTAAAGGAATTTACACATAGTTTTTATTGATTTAGAGAAGGCATATGACAGAGTTCCAAGGGAAATCATGTGGAGGTATTTAGAGGTTAAGGGAGTTCTTATGTCCTATATACGAGTAAATAGATATATGTATGAAGGGGCAATGACCAGAGTAAGGATAATAAGAAGAGACACTGAGAATTTTTCTATTGGCATTGGGCTACACCAAGGCTTCGCATTAAGCCCTTTTACATTTACAGTAGTGATGGATGAGCTTTTTAAGATTATTCAAGGAGATGTGCCTTGGTGCATGTATTTGCTGACAATATTGTTTTAGTGGATGAGAAATGAGAGAGGGTCAATATTAAGCTAAAATGTTGGAGAGAAACGTTAGAGTCAAAAGACTTTAAAATGAGTAGGACTAAGGTTAAGTACTTAGAATGCAACTTTTGGGGTTATCAAGTGGCTACTAATTTGGATTTAAAAATTGGATTCAAAGTTATACCATGAAAAGAGTGATTTAAGTATCTAGGGTCTATCATTTAAAGCAATAGAGAGATCAATAAAGATATAGTCCATTGTATCAAATTAAGGTGACTCAAATAAAGAAGTGCGTCAAGGGTCTTATGTGAAAAGAAGATACCACTCAAGCTTAAAGGTAAATTCTCTCACTTGACGATCAGGCCAATCATGTAATATAAGGCGGAATGTTGACTCAGTAAACAAATACATAATAATAAGCTTTTAGCGACAGAGATGAGGATGTTTCGGTAGATGTGTAGCCTTATCAGAAGAGATAAGGTTAGGAATCTTATGGTAAGAGACAAATTAAAGTGGCAGGTATTAATGAAAAATTACGAGAGATAAGACTTAGGTAATTCAGACATATTAAAAGGAGACACCTTGACGCTCAAGTGAGAAGATACGAGAAAATAATACTTAGAGACTATAAGAGGAAAAAAGGAACGACAAAAAAATAATAAAGAAAAGTGATCTAGAATGATATGACATAATTAGATCTTACCGAGGATTTGACCTGCAATAAGAAACGTTGGCATACTAGAATATAGGTAAAGAATATCTCTTAAAAAGAGCATTTGCAATCTTGTAGGTTATATGAATCCATGTACTGTGCGTTTATTGCGTAATATTTACCTCCTAGCTAATTTAGCTTAGTTTTTCTATTTAGCATAATTAATGTGTTGATAGGCATCGCCGGAGTTACTCGTATATAGGTCTTGTTTCCTTTTGGCCTGGTTGGAGTTTACTGTTATAAGGGTCTTTTTTGGTATGTATGGTCGAAGTTACTCATATACAGGTTTTGTTTCCTTTTGGCCTGGTTGGAGTTTACTCTTGTATGTTATGTATTCTTATCTTGTTATTTATTGTTAATATTTGCAATGTTTTATATATAGGGGTGAGCATTATTCGGGCCGACCTGATTATCCGACCCAGCTCGAATTAATTCGGGTAATAAAAATATTACAATACGGTAAATCAGGCCAGCCCGAATAATACCCAAAATATTTTCAGGTTGAGCCGGGTAATTTCGAAAAAAATTCGAGTTTCCCGATTATTCAAAATATTTCTTGCCCTGATAACTCCTCTCCCCTCTCTCGGCATTTGCTCTCTCATTGCCTCTCTATCGCTTTTACCTTTCTCCCAAATCAAATCGCATAAGTTAATTTTCTTCTTCATCTTCTCCACTGGTTTACTCTTCCTTCTTCTCCACTGGTTTACTCTTCTGCTCCACTGCGGTAGAACGTCATTTCCTTCTTCTAAGTTCTAACTTCTGTTCTTCTCTCTCTGTTCTCTGCCTGGCGTTGCGTCATTTTCCTTCCCACGTCTGTAGATCTCGAGCCAGTTGTGATTTTGCGAACATTATTGCTCACGGTAAGGAGAACATTATCGCTTTTACCTTTTCTCTCTAATAAAATCGCAGAACGTCATTTCCTTCTTCTAACTTCTTGTTCTTCTCTGTTCTCTGCCTTGCTTCTTGTTCTTCTCTCAAATCAAATAGGCATAGCACCGAGATTGCTTCTCTCTCTTAAAGGTAGCAGAACTTGAGGCCCCGAGACTCTCCAGGTAGTTACAAAGGTTGCTTCTCTCTCTTAAAGGTCTCCTCCTACTCTTTGGGAGTATTCTCTCAAGAAGAGATCTTTCGTTATTTGGTTATCTCTGTTGATTCGTAAGTTTGGAAAGCTTGAATCTTTTTGTGTTTTTAGTTTACCCAGCAACGTCTGCCTTGTTGGGAAGATCTTTGTTTACGTTTTTGTTCGGTTTCATTTCTTTTCCCCGTTAGGAATTGTCAAGGTTTGGCTGTTTCTGCCTTGCGTGATTGGTTTTGAGTATAAGAGCGTGTTGATACAGATGTTGTTGAGGCTTAAGTAACTCAACTCCTGTTTTCAGATCTTTGATTTGCCGTTGGTTTCTTTGTTCTGGTTTTTCTGTATCATGTGTGCGTATCCAACTACACCTGTTTGTGCAGAAAGCTGGGGACATTTGGGAATTTAATTCTCTCGTGCATCTCTGGAACTTCTAAATTTTCTGGCATATTTGATTTTAGGTTTTAGATTTCTCATCAACTTTGCCTATAGTGATGGACGAACTCCAAAATAATCATGCTTATTATTTTGAAATCTTTGGACTCTTTCTTTTTATATTATTTCGGGTAACCTAAAATTTTCGGGCCGGGTAAGTTCGGGTAAATAAAATGTGGGGTTTGGGCCGGTAAGTTCGGGTAATTGACATTTTGGGTTCGGGCCGGGTAATTGAAATTTTGGGTTCGGGCCGGGTAAGTTCGGGTTATTGAAATTTCGGGTTTGAGCAGGATAACGTGAAATTTTTTTTGGGTAATTCGGGCTTTACCCGAATAGTGCAAATTTGGCCCGATTAGCCCGAATGCTCACCCCTACCTGGAATCCCTATTTTCTTTTCACCTTCTGTCAAAAGCTCCACCATCCCTTTAGAGATCTTGGAATATATCTAGTCCCCGCCGTCGCCACTCTCCTCCTTGACTCCATCAGTACCACTCTTAACGCCGTTCTTCCTCTTTCCCAACAATTTCTTCTTTCTAGTCCATGTTAAAAGAAAAAATTCCTCATGGGTAATCGTTAAATCCCTGAATTTTGGAAGGTATGGAGGAATTATTAAAGAACCAAGTCTTTGCAACACATGCAACAGCTGCTGTTGGCTCCGTGGCATTAGGCTCGGCTCTCACTTATCCTCTTGATACACTTAAAGTCCTCGTTCAGGTTTACTAGCTATCCTGTTTGTGTTCTCTTGCGTATACTCGTACTGTTGGCTGTTTCTGTATGAAGAAGGTATATATTTATGTTCTTGGACATTTTCCAGGTTGGTTCAGGTCCTGATGGACAATTGACCCCACTTCAGGTGTTGAAAAGAATTCGATCATTATCTGGATATTCAGGTAGTTACTATTTCAACTTCATTTTCATTTTCTCTTTAGTTTCCTATTGATTTACTTTGTTCCATGTGTTATTATGTATAGATGTTGATATAAATATATTTTTCCATATCTGTTGTTTTCCTTGTTGGTCTTTGTTTCAATTTTTGAGACTGTTGAATGTTAAAAATATAACTGACAAGTATGGTGGCCAGTAGTTAGAAGTAGTTAATCCTATGTGATTGTTAACTTTTGAAATGTAGCTGAAATGTATTTTTTTGGGTCTTCCTGATAGTTGTGGTTGTGATGAAATTAAACCAGTGATAATTATAAATAGGAGTCTCTGATCCCTACTTATTGAATAATGAGGACCCCTTTTCTCTATAATGTCTGAATATGGTCATAACGAAATTATCCTTGCTATTACAACTCCCTCTATTTCTTTTCCTCCTTTCTCTCTCCACAACGTTATCTTTATTTTTACCTCTCTCTTTTTCTCCCTCCCTCATGCCCGTTTAACTGTTTTGTCATCTTTCTTGTATCCCTTCTCTTTCTCGTTCTTAGTCACTCACCTCTCGATCTTTTTAACTTTCCATTAATATAAGAGGACCTAATGGCTAGCACTTCATGGTTTCTTATCTTCCTCTTTTGTAACCATTTATGTAATACCAATCTTGACCAATAATGATTCACCCAATTATTTGCCATTGTAGAAAGCAAAATGACTATTAGCTTAAGAGAAATGAAGCCCTTCATAGGCATTACAAAATGTGACATATTGGATCAACTGTCCCTTTAGCTCAAGAGCAAATTGTAACATCTTCCAATGAATTTTAGATATTTACCTTTTATTTCCTTACTAGATGTGTTTTTATATCTGTTCTTTCTTTCTCAAGAGGCATTTTTGCTCCAGTCTTATCTCAGGTGTTTTTGTTAAAGTGTTCATGTATAATTTATTATTGAAATTTTAAAATAATAAATTATATTAAAAAGAAGAGGTCTTTAAACAAATAAGTGACTCAAATAGCCTCTTTATTCAATAAGTGGAGATCAGAGACCCCTATTTATAATTTCCCATTAAATTAATGCAAGAATATTTCTAACAAAATGATGAAGTCAAGGTGTGTGTTGGACAATCTTCCTTGGAAAATAATGTAACCTCGTTTAGTAATTTTATTATGCATGCCAAAACTCTAGAAGCAAGCTTTAACCAAAAAAGCATTTGTGTAAACTTGGTTTCTTGCAGAAATTCCTTTAATCAGACTATGGTTTTGAAGGCTAGTTGATGCTTAGAAATTTGCTGTTATTAGTAAGTGTAATATGCTTATGGACATGCTTATTGCTTCACTGGGTTCATGCTTCCTTGTACCAGTTTGGCATCACTATTTATTTCCTATAAAAGAACTTCCTAGTTTCTTCTTAAAAACTTGTAACCAATATTTTAGGCTTGTATAGCGGTTTTGGATGGTTCACTTCTGGGAGAATTCTTGGCGTTGGAGCCCGCTTTGGAGTCTATGAGATCTTAACAGCTTTCTATAAAGGTGCGTACTTCTACTTTTCTTTGGTATATGCATGACCTGTTTGTTTTCCTAAATTGCAGCTTGACATGCACACATCCACATATATAGAGACACACTTGACACAAAAGAGGGTGAATATGTGATTATAATTTGCAAAGTACAGTTCTTGTGCATATCTGCAATAACAATTGTAATGGAAAGTCAATGGAGAGGCTCTGTTAGAAACATAAATTCACATAGGAGTAACAAAAATAAAATTTCAATGGTGTCTCTAGAAAACAATAGGGCACATGGCTGGCTTTTACATAATTCTATTTTTTCCTCCCGTTTATTATGCTTGACATCTTATATTAATTTCCATCAGAGCCATTGGCCGTGATGGCATAACCTCGTATTTAACCATCTCCATTCAACCTTCGATGTATATGTCATGGTTGAACATATAAAATTGGTTAAAAAGTGTCTTAAAAAAATTTATTATGAAAATGTAAGAATCAACAGAGTATATTTTCTGTAGTTTGCGAAGAACTACTAACAGTGGATTCAAATATGTTATTGCACAAGCTCAGTTTTTCATTTACAACATGGGAGTTTTAAACTTGACATAGATTTCCTTGAATCTTACATGCTACTGTTCTTATGTTCCTTTTCCCTTGATTATGTCTGTCAACTGCATGAGAGAACATAATTCCTTACATTCCTTATCTGTTGTTTGTCACATATGAATTACACACACAAAATCATCATTTTGTTCACTTGGCTTAAATTATATCTTATTGGACCAGCTTGTAGTTTAAGATGAAATCATTATTTTGGTTCTTAAGTAACAGAATGTAAAATCAAAGACCACTTTTGGTAACAGAACATGGGCTACAAGGTTGTAAATATGTCGTACATGATGAAATCGAATTTCTATTCTATCTTTGAACATATTATTGTGTTTGCATTATCTTAGCCTGCCTTATTAACTTTTTGTGTATGAATGAGGTACATCCATGCTTATAGATTTTAGTAGGTTTAAATCATGTAAGGATTTACTTGATTTGGGCAAAAAATCACGTAGTCAATGCCTTTGTTTCTTTTACTAGATTGACTTGTCTTTGAACATAATGCACTATTAGTATTTTATACTGAATTCACATGCTCTATCTCAAAATCCATTATTTATTCCTGATAAGAGTAGTAATAAACGTAATTATGCCAATCTTGAAATGTTACATCTAATGAAGAAAAGGACCTGGACTCTTATTTCGTAAGGTACAAAGTTTGTTTTTCTGTCATAATTGGCTGCTTTTTCCTTGCCTCAGTTGAAGATTTATGGAATTTTACAGTTGAAGAGGCTGTTCCTGTTGAAATACTAAGATTTATTTGTATTCTTTTCTTCAGATTACTAACTATTCTATTCCTTTGTCTCTTACTGGGAAGCCGCTTCCATTCATTTATATGAACTTCGTATCTTAATATTTTCTGCTAGTCAAAATGATTATGCTTTTTCATGAAAAATGCCCTGTTTTCTTTACTTTTGTTGAGAAGTGCACTGATAAAATGAAGAACACATGAACAATCAAAACTTTACCAATGCAGTCTACAAAAGCAAGTGGTTCACTAGCATTTATGTGTGATGCCTTATTAAATGTAAGCAAGAACTGCATTGACAATTTCAACTCTTAGTCTTGGGAAAATTCCTTTTATTTCTGGCAGATGGTCGTGAAGATAACTATGTGTATGTCTCTGAGGCTCTTATGGCAGGAACAGTAGCTGGTGCTGTAGAGTCACTTTTAAGCTCACCCTTTGAACTTGTTAAACTACGTTGTCAGGTTTCCGCTGCATCTCGTATTCGGGTTTCTAGCCCTCTTGCGGAAAATAAAGCTGTTACACCCATGATTGCTAAACTTCTACATGGATATATGCCAGATAAGAAGGCATTGAGCCAATCTCTTGCCCTTCTGACCACCTTAACTGCCAAGCATCCGAATTTGTCTGGTCCCTTGCAAGAATACCCCTGGATGATGACCGGGTCTGGGAGGCCACCACCTGTATCTGATGTTCGGAAACCATCTAATATAACCTCTTTGGAAGGATTGGGTACATTTTGGAGAGGAGTGCGGTCAGGAATTGCTCGAGATTCTGTTTTTGGTGGGATATTTTTTGGCAGTTGGCAGTTCCTGCACGAAGCAATGCTTATCTGGAAGGCAGTTGGGATGGATCCTGAACCCAGGTCATAATTTGAACTTTTGATTCAAAATCTGTCATCAGTTCCTGCTCTAACACTGAAAAAGTTCCGGATAGAAACTAGCTAATCTGCCTTCAAATATAGCACAGTGCATTACATGTCTGCAGAAACCACTACATTAATTCTCTGTACCCCTCAAGGCCACAAGTGAGACATTTGTATGTGCTCTTTTATTATCATCTGAGCAGTATCCATACAACAGACAGAAGCATTCTGAAGTTCCATATTTACATGTTCTCAAAGATTTGAACTAATAAGCCATCAACCATTTTGTTTGATCAGGCATTAAACTGGGATAGATTGCATTAATTGTGCAAAGCTTCCTCAAATTGCTTCTTATTTATAATATCACTAGGCTTCCTCAAACTGCCCATTTATAATATCACTGTAAATCTGGAAGTTTTGTATGTATCTATCGGTTGCTTGGCTTTGCAATATTGGGAGTAGCAGAAGAGTACTATATGGCATTAAATGCAATCTTCTTATAAGTTTCTATATCAGCTTGACATCTTAATGTTGTGCTGATTCGGTATGTCCTGTTGATGTGGGTTAGTGTAGTGGTGCTTGTGATTGTTACTTGACATCTTTGACCTAGTCCTTTGTGTCGTAGCTACTCGCACTAAAATAGATACTGCATTAAATTATTGTAACACCGTTTTCTTGGAATTATCTGTTTCATGTTGTTGAAAGCTATTACCTATGCTTTCAAGGTGGCTTCTACATATTCCTGCAATAGCGGCTTTAACCAGAATATCAGTACTTTTATCATTTTTGGTGTGAAAATGTTCCTCGCTTATGTTCAGGTCTGTTGAAGAAATTGGGCCGCTTTATCCATTAGCAGTTAGTCTTGCAGCTGGGTTTTCTGGTTCTATGGCTGCCGCTGCATCTCATTGTTTTGACACTGCCAAGAGCCGATCAGAATGTGTTGTGCTGCCCAAGGTATACTTCATTCTAGAGAGTAGTTTGCATTTGCATTTTATTTCAATTTTGATTATTATGTTATTTTCATTGAAACCTTATACTAAGCTGCAGTGTTGATTGATACCTGTCTATTATTTGATGTATATTATCATCATTTTGTATGTTTTTTCCATTTCGTACGCTTTTGTTTTTGCGGTATCTCTAGTTACATCATGCTGCGTTACCTTTGTGTACACATTTGGCAAGGAGGTGCTGTTCTGCCTATACGAGTTTGAATTACACATTAGGAGGCTCCCTAGGAAAGAGTAGGGAATTGGAAAGCACAATAAGAACTGAATAAACCTGTGCTTTATGTCCATTTATAATTATGTTAGTTTGCTGCCCGAACAACTTCCCATTAATTACAAACATGCAAAGGTTCGGGCACAAAACTATCATAATTATAGATGGACACAAAACACATGTTTCTTGTCCTCGGTTCTTATTTTGTTTTCCATTTTCCTACTCTTTTATACGGTAACTCCTAATGTGCTATTCAAACATTTTGCAATGCTAAATTGCATTTTAAAAGATTTGAAATTTAGTTGGAAAAAATTAAAAGGCTCAACACTGATGTGAATAAATTTGAGAAGGTTTAGCACAAAATGAGTTATCTTTTTCAGAAATGAAAGCATTTGATTGTCTTATGAATTAATATATACTAAAAATAGAATTCTTTATGACCACCTTCTGTGTTTCCAGTTTGTTTCAGTGGAGAGGAGGTTATTGAAATGGAATCGTCCAGGTAAAAGGTTGGAGAGACTTACAGGCATTCATCCTGCAGATCGGAATCTGTTGTTCCGTGGCATCTGGCTGCGAATAGCATGTAGTGGGGTAGCGTCATTTGCAATTGTTGGTGGTTATTATTTGGCTGTCAATTACCTTGTTGAAGGTTGATTGAGTGAACAGAGTGAATTGTACTGATGTATTACTGATCTCATATCTCTAATTTAGAGTAGAAGGCTAGCTCATGATTATCCATGCAATATTAAATGTTTCTTTACACTTTGTCATGGTTATGCTTAGTTTATTGTTGAGTCATAAAGCTTCAGCATCTTCTCCACGATTCCCTCACCCAAGCTATTCAGGTGTTATTAACATGATCCTGGACGGTTCGCATCCGACATGTCTTTCGAGAAGGTAATCGCTGCGCGAATTGGTTAGCTTCTTATGTGGCGTCATTTGGTTTTGGAGTTACATTTTTGCGTATCCTCCTTTGGGATGTCTTTCTATCCTCTTAGAGGATATGCGTGGGGTTTTAACCCCTAGGTCCACTGTTTAGGCCTTGCTTCTTCCCTTTTAACCAAAAAAAAAATATATATATATATCGTTGATACAAAATTGAAGGAAAGAAGAATTAAGAATTGGGACCACGTTTATATACACTTCAAAGATCAATTTTTTAGGATTTGACACTCAAATGAAAAGAAAATAGTTTATTAAAAATAGAAAACAATATTTTAGGATCTTACAAATTTTTTTTTTGATAAAGAAAGCTTTCGTTAAAATTGGATAGGAAGATTACATCAAGAACTCGGAGCCTAAAGTACACAAACTGAAAATAC
>JAOSBP010000005.1:16298269-16310811 GCA_027563825.1 Erythroxylum mucronatum
AATTAACCCTACAAGGTAAAATGACTAAGTTTCATGTTACATGATCCGGAGTTGGGCTCCGGTAACGGGGTCTGACAACAACGAAATCTACATGAATAATGAACTTGTTCACCTTTACCATAACATCTTCCAACACACCAAATGGTTTCTTTATGGATCGATCTGCCACTGAAAAAACATCAAAGTTGATTTCACATTATCGAGCTTTAATTTTGTAAAGGTCGACAAAGGCATAAGGTTTATACTTATGCAAAAGTCACATAAACATTTTGTGAATTCTAACTCACTAACCACCCAACGTTTTGCAAAGCTTCTAGGATCCTTCAACTTAGAAGGCACGTTGTTAAGTCAAGAAGACTTCATTTGTATTAATTTTGATGACAATCAAATAATAATAATCTTAGAAATGTATGAACTGTTTTGACAAGTATGTTAAGTGTGCAGAAAAATGAAAATAACGCTTAGTCATCCTAGACGATACAACAGCAACAGACGATACACGTCATCACTAGACGAAGCGCAACACCAGACAAAGCGCAACCCCAACGTGATAACAGAAGAAGTATTATCCTAGACGATACAAAAGAAAGATATTCTAAAACGTTAGTCAGTTAGTTGGAGTTAGTTACAGGACTCAACTAATAACGGTTTTTAGAAGATTTAAGAAGCAGTTTCTTAAAGGAGACAGTTGGAGACTTAGGCTATAAATACTAGTTCTAGACGAAGACTAAATAATGCTTTTAAAAGATAAAATTTTGATTGTACAATACTTAGAGAAATTCTGTATTCAAAGTGCAAAAGAAAGAGAACGAATACTACTGTAACGTGAAGCTCTAAAATATCTTTCCTAGAGAGAGAAAGAAAAAGCTAGAGCCTGGACAAGCTAAGATAGCAGATAAAGAATACTTTGTGAGAGACTTGAAGAGGCCCTGGAAGTGTAGAAAGAATACTTGTAAAGTTGAAGAGTTTAGTGAAATCTCAGACAAACTCTGAGGACTGAACATAGCCCAAGGTTTGAGGTAAACCAGTATAAAATCGCGGCGTCTATTCTCTAGCTATCTTTTAATTTTCTTGTTGTTAGACGAGTAGATAATATTACGTGCGATTGCATTACTTATCAACTTTAGTAAAGTGTTTTTGTGATCATTTGAGTTTTGTAAAGAAATTCAAGAAATCTTAAAAGATTAATATTTTCGAAAAGATTACACAATTCAACCCCCCTTCTTGTGTATTCGACATACTTTACGTGATTTCTATATTAACAAGTGATTTACTTCAGTTGATATCAGAGTGAGGTTTCCAAAAAATACTATTACAAAGTGAGGACAAAGATCCATGGCTGAATCACATGTTTTTATAGCTGATGGTGCCTCGGTCACAAGACCTCCTGCATTCAATGGTGAAGATTATCATTATTGGAAGGACAGGATGCGGCTTCTTATAGAATCCACACATATTGATCTTTGGGATATTATCGAGAATGGTCCATATACACCAACAGACGACGAGGGTAATATCATCTCTCATGCCAAATGGTCAACTGATCAGAAAGCTTGATTTTAGTTAAACTCAAAGGCCAAGTTTTTTCGAAGTTATTCCCTAAGCAGAAGTGAATATGATAAGGTTCATGGATGCGTATTTGCGAAGGAAATGTGTGACACATTAGTCATTACACACAAAGGGACAAATCAAGTGAAAGAGTCCAAGATCAGTAATCTTGTTCATCAGTATGAGCTATTCAAAATGAAAGATGAGGAGACTATTGATCAGATATTTAGATGATTTCAAACTATTGTTAATGGACTTAAAGCTCTTGGGAGAATCTACAATAATCAAGGTCATGTCAGAAAGATTCTCAAAAGTCTTCAAAAAAGATGGAGACCTAAAGTTACAGCAATACAAGAGGGCAAGGACTTAAATCAGCTAAATTTAGATGAATTACTTGGTTCACTAAAGATGTATGAAGTAGAGCTTAATGCAGAAGATAAACGTAAAAGAGATAAATCCATCGCATTAAAGGATGGCCAAAAGAATCAAAAGAACAAAAAAAAGAAGCACATCTTAAAAAGCATTGAAGATTGAAGACATCAAGAATGATGATGCCAGTGAATCTGATCAAGATTCAAGTGAAGATGATGTTTAACTATCCTTCATTGCAAGAAAGATTAGGAGGATGTGGAGAAAGAAAGAGAAGGGAAATAAAGATTTTTCTTTTAAGAAAAATAGCAAAGACGAAGTCAAGAATGAGAAAACTTCTATCGTCTGCTATGAGTGCAACAAACAAGGACATCACAAGTTTGAATTTTCGTTGCTCAAAAGAAAATAGATGAAAATTAAAGAAAACAAAAAGAGCATAATGGCAACTTAGGAAGATATGGATTCGTCCGAATCTGACTCCGATTCAAAAGCATCAGAACAAGCGAATATATGCTTGGTAGCTGAAAAGAAATGCAATGATGAGGTAATTTCTAACTTTAATGATCTTCAAGAGGCGTATTTAGAATTGTTAGAAGATTCACATGCTACATTAAAACAATATAGGATTTTGAAAAGGTAATTTGTTGAAAGCTTGAAGAATACGAAAGTGTTAGAAAAAGAAAACATCTGCCTCAAGAAACAAGTAGACGATAGGAAAAAGAAAGTAACTGTAGATAGATCTGAAGAAATTATTCAACTGAAATAAAGGATTAATAGTCTTTCATCAGATTTATCAACATTTACTGAAAGTACAAAAGTATGAATGATATGATTGGAAAATATAAACATCCAAATGATAAGAGTGGTTTAGGGTTTACTAATTGTAATGTTCGTCATAATAAGAGTTTTGTTCCTAATAGAAAGAAAACAAAACAATATTCTTATTATTCGAGGAATAATTGTAAGTTTAACCCCAAAGGACCCAAGAAAATATAGGTACCTAAGAAAGGCATAATATATACTGCATATCTCCTTTCTTGGAAAAAGCAACCAGCACTAATGGTACTTGGATAGTGGATACTCGCGACACATGACGAGAAGAAGGTCTATATTCCTAGACCTCCAAAATAAGCAAGGAGGATCATTAACTTTTGGAGACAATCAGTAGGGCAAAATAGTTGGAATCGACAAAATTAGTAAAGATTCATTTGCGTCTATTGATAGTGTTCTGCTAGTTGAAGGATTAAAGCACACTTTAATTAGTGTAAGTCAATTATGTGATTCTGACTTTGAAGTATCTTTTAATTAAAATTTTTGTGTTGTCAAAAACAAGGACGGTTCCGTATTCTTTTCTGCCAAGAGACGAAACAATCTTTATAAGATTAACTTAGATGATTTGAAATGTCAAAATATTTCATGTTTTATATCAACAGATGAGGAAAAACTGATCTGGCATAAAAAGCTAGGTCATGTTAGTTTTAAACATATTTCCAAGTTGGTTAGACATGGTTTGGTAAGAGGATTATCAAAAATAAGTTTTAACAAAGATTTCTTTTGTGAGAGTTGTCAAAAAGGAAAACAAGTTAAAATATCTTTTTCTTCTAAAAATGTTGTAACTTTGTCTAGACCTTTAGAGTTGTTACATATAGATTTGTTTGGTCCAACTAGAACACTAAGTCTTGGCAGAAAGAAGTATGGTCTCGTAATTGTTGATGACTTCACTAGATTTTGTTGGATATTGTTTTTATCACATAAATATGAATCTCTTAAGTGCTTTAAGGTCTTATCCAAAAAGTTACAAAATGAAAAAGGAATTTCTATCGCTGGAATTAAGAGTGATCATGGTGGAGAATTTGAAAATAAAAAATTCGGAATGTTTTGTGAAGAGAATGGAATTTTTCATAATTTCTCTGCTCTTAGAACTTCACAGCGTAATGGAGTTATAGAAAGAAAGAATAGGACGATTAAGGAAATGGCAAGGACTATGCTATGTGAAATGAATCTTCCTAAGTATTTTTGGGCAAAAGCTGTGAATACATCTTGTTATATTCAAAATAGAGCATTTTTGCAACCTATTTTAATGAAAACTCCATATGAGTTATGGAAAGGGAGGAAGCCAAATATTTCTTACTTCCATCCTTTTGGATGCAAATGTACTATATTGAATACAAAAAAAACTGGATAAATTTGATTCTAAGATCAATTCAGGAGTTTTTCTAGTATATTCGATGTCTTCTAAAGCTTATAAAGTTTATAATCTTGTTTCTAAATCTGTTGAAGAATCTATGCATGTTAAGTTTGATGATGATTCTCATCCAAATGGAAGAGACGATTCTGATGATGAAACTCTATCTACTCCTTTAGTTGATAATCGAAACATGTCACCATTAGATGTTCCACCTGATAAGGTAGAAGATATTCCTAAAAAGTTTAGTCTCAGAAAAGATTGGAAGTATAAATCCTCTCACCCAGAAAACCTGATTATAGGCGAAACTTAAGAAGGAGTGAGAACTAGGTCTAAATTTAAAAGAGAGGCAAATGTAGCTTTTATTTTTGAATTAGAACCTAAGAAAATTAATGAAGCTTGGATTTTAGCCATGCAAGAAGAGTTAAATCAATTTATAAGGAACAAAGTTTGGTCTTGAGTTCCTAGGCCTCCCAATAAGTCTATCGTAGGAATCAGATGGGTATTCAAAAATAAACTAGATGAATCAGGAAGAGTAAATCGTAACAAAGCTAGATTAGTAGCCTAAGACTATAATCAACGAGAAGGAATAGACTATAATGAAACTTATGCTCCTATAGCTAGAATAGAATCTATTAAGATTTTGCTTGCATATGCTATTTGTCATGATAGAAAACTGTTTCAAATGGATGTGAAAAGTGCCTTTTTGAATGGTTTTATAGATGAAGAAGTTTATGTAAAGCAACCTCTTGATTTTGAAGATTCTGATAAACTAGATTATGTCTATAGACTTCATAAAACTTTGTATGGATTAAAACAAGCACCCCGTGCTTGGTATGATCGTCTAAGTTCCTTTTTGATTAGAAATGATTTTATTAGAGGATAAGTAGATAAGACTCTATTTAGAAAATGTATTAAAAATGATTTCATTGTAGTACAAATATATGTAGATGGTATTATTTTTGGTGCAACTTCTAAGAAGCTATGTTCCAGTTTTGAAAATCATATGAAAAGTGATTTTGAAATGAGTATGATGGGTGAATTGAAATTCTTTCTTGGTTTACAAATTAAGCAAACCGAAGAAAAGATTTTTATTCATCAACAAAAATATATCAAAGAACTGTTAGTCAAGTATAAAATGGAAAAGGTCAAACCTATGTCAACCCCTATGCATCCGTCAATTCTTCTATCTAAGGATGAAGTAGGTAAGAAGGTTGATCAAACTCTTTTCAGATGAATTATTAGTTCTTTACTTTACCTAACTGCAAGCAGACCTGATATATTGTTTAATGTTTGTTTGTGTGCAAGATTTCAAGCAGATCCTAGAGAATCTTATTATATTGTTGTTAAAAGAATATTGAGATACTTAGTAGGTTCTGCTGATCTTTGTTTGATGTATGAGAAAGGTAAAGATTTCAGGTTAATTGGCTACTGTGATGCTGATTATGCTAGAGATAGGATTGATAGGAAGAGTATAAGTGAAGGTTGTCACTTTCTTGGTCATAATCTAATTTTTTGGTCAAGCAAAAGGCAAAGCTCAATTGCTCTATCTACTACAGAAGCTGAATATATGTCAGTTGTAAGTTGTTGTTCACAGATGTTATAGATTAAGTATTAGATAGAAGATTACTCCATACAAGAAGATCAAATTCCAATCTTTTGTGACAACACAAGTGCTATCAATCTATCAAAGAATCCAATACAACACTCGAGGGCAAAGAATATTGAAGTTAGACATCATTTTATACGAGACTATGTACAGAGAAGAATCATTAGTCTACAATTTGTTGAGACGAATCAACAATGGGCGGATATCTTCACTAAACCTTAGAGTGAAGATAGACTCAAGGAAATCAGATGGAACTTGAATATGGTAATGCTGAATGACCATTCATCTGACACGTCATGATCCAGACAATTCGTATAAGAAGAAGATAAAAAGTTGTAAGTTTTCAAGTAAATAGTAACGGTAAGTTATGAACGGTAACTTTTCAAGAGTAGGTATTAGAAGGAAATATTCTCAAGATTCTAAAATATCTTCTACTCTAGAATTTTCTTGAAATACTTTGAAACCAACTTGTTTAATGCTCTCAACCAAGACGATTCAATACTTTGTTTTAAGCTTCAAATTCTTTTCGTTTCATATTCTTACTTTTAGATACTAACATCGCTACTTTGAGCAAAAAACATTTGTGTGTTTAGTTTTTTATTTGTTACAGATCACAAATGGAGCAATCTCTTATCTATGGGAGACATGTTGATTTCATCTCCTTAAAGGACAATCAGATGGACATTGAACCAAAAATTGAAGTAGTTGGCTGGAGAAATTTCTTTAATGTTCATGAGAAGGTCTATTTGCATAAGATATATGACTTTTGGAAGAATGCAAAGGTGGTAGATGACATCTTAGTATCATTGGTAGATGGATTGACAGTTATCGTGACACAAGATACTATCGAAAGGGTTAGTGGATCTTCTAGTATTGGAGCAAAGCTGTTTAACAATACAAGATGGATTACTCAAGGTCGTGTAGATAGAATGCACATTAATTGACAACTATATGGAAGTAGTAATCTAAAAGTGAAGAAGCCTTTAACCCTTGTTCCGAAAGCTAGGGTTCTATATTCACTGCTTCTACATTGTGTTCTACCAAGATTAGGCTCGAAGGATGTTGTGACAATGAACGATGAACATTGTTTATTTCACCTACTGAATCACCAACCCATTAATCTTTCATACTTGATTTTGAAGTACATGATGAAGTCAAAGGGGGATTCTAGCTCTTTACCTTATGGTATGCTGTTGACAAGGATTTTTAGAGAAACTGGAATCTTTCTTGATAGAGGTAACAAGGTAAAAATGGATGTGAAGAGCATTATCAATGCTATTACTATTCACAGAATGGGGATAAAGTTTGAAGATGAGGCGGATGCAGGTTCTACACCTAAAGCAAGGTCTGAGGGGGAGTTTATAGTAAGACGGAACATGAGTGAACATGTTACGTCTACGAAAAACAAAACCTCTATTGATTGCAAGAACATCCGCAGAAGAAAAGACTAAGAAACTGTTGGATGTATCAATAAAAGCTAAGATGATTATACAAAAAGAGGAAAGCCAAACTTAACAATCATTGCAACAAGTGTCATTGAAGAGAAAGGCGGAGTCACTTCAATCAAAAAAATCCAAACAGTCAAGAAGGTCACCAAGACTATTGACCTTACGACAACAAAAATAGAAGAAGTAGAAGGCTCTAATTCTTAGTAAAGATTCTGAAAAGAAAGAGAAAAGACAGTAGTCTATAAGATCAATTGTCTTTATTTTGCAAAGTCAATCAACAAAATCATCTAGAGAGACAGAGATAAAAAGGAAGTTAGTATTTGAGAGGAAGAAACCTCAACAACAACTTTCTTCTAAAACGGAAGAAGAACAAAAGAAGACGAAGCCCAGTCTGAAATAGGTTTCTTCATCTGATGTTCAACAGAAGACGAAGACAGTTGAACACCAATTGGAACCTTATAATCCTTCTCAACTAATCAACAAAAAGGATTTGAGAATAAAGATTATAGAAGAATCAATACCTATTCGAAGAAGAAGCTCAATAATTATCAGAGGACCTTTGAAAAAGTCAATCAATGTATAAATAGAACCTATACCGATTAATGATCAGACAATACATCTTCTAAGTCATGAAGAAAGAAGACTGTATGATATTTTGCGAGAAGAGAAGGCAGAACCATATCCAATGAAGATTTCAAAGGATCGGAATACAATCTATCCAATTACGAGCAGAAAATCAATAAAAATTGTGCCAGATATACAACCAAGATGTTCAACCCCTGTGATAAACGAAGAAAAAGGGAAAAATGAAGATGTTTCCTGAAGGGAATGAAGATGATCTTCCAGAAGAGCATATTCGAGTAGTTGTGAAGAACATAGATGATGCATGTAATACAGCTCAATCTGTAGGTATCTATGTTTCACATCACATTTTAAAAGCATCAGGAAGTCAATTTGGAGTTTACACCACAGATGAAAACTTCAAGGTAGTTGGCAAAGTGACAGAAGGACAGCACTGAAGCATCATGGTTGAAGGTGTGAATTTCAACTTAGAAACCTTTGTGCATTTAATCATGCATTTCAAACCTTTAGGTTTCATACCTTCAATTAAAGAAGTATTACACCTTCTTAGGTAACCAATTCCTAAACTACTTAGACCTGATGATCTTGATCTCCCAGAAGGAAAAGAAACCTTCAGACTACCCTCAATCAAAATCATAGATTTAGACGTTTTACCTACAAAACCATCTGTTGTTGAAAACCTTCATCCACTTAGTGAAATACAACAAGATCCTACTGTTAATGTGGAGTTCTTGAAACATTTTATAAATTGGACAGAAGCAAGTCACAAACAGAAGGAAGTCTAAGAAGCCTTAACAAAAGAAATTGAGGAAATTCATACTAAGGTTGATGAACTAACTAACTCAGTGGGTGATCTTCGTGAGGAAGTAGCACTTCTACGGGTTACCATTGAACAAGACCTCAAGATGATCTGCACTGACATGCAACATATGTTTTCTGAAATACTGAAGCGTCTACGATGAGCTATCTTTTTGATTAATAACAAATAGGAGGAGAAAAAGAATAGAAAGGGAGAAAAGAGAAGAACAACAAGAGAAGAAAGCATTGTATATCATATCCATGAATTTAATTTCTTGTAAATATATTTTAGTCTAAATACTATTTGTCTATTATTCATCTTAATATCATTTTATTTTCTAAAATTATGATTATTTGTTATCATCAAAAAGGGGGAGATTGTTAAGTCAAGAAGACTTCACTTCTATTAATTTTGTTGACAATCAAATAATAATAATCTTAGAAATGTATGAACTATCTTGACAAGTCTGTTAAGTGTGCAAAAAAATGAAAGTAACACTTAGTCATCCCAGATGATACGTCGGCAACAGACGATACACGTCACCACCAGATGAAGCGCAACATTAGACGAAGCGCAACACCAAATGAAGCGTAATACCAGACAAAGCGCAATATAAGACAAAACGTGATAACAGAAGAAGTATTATCCTAGACGATATAAAAGGAAGATATTCTAGAACGTTATTCAGTTAGTTGGAGTTAGTTACAGGGCTCAACTAATAACGGTTTCTAGAAGATTCAAGAAGCAGTTTCTTAAAGGAGACAGTTGGAGACTTAGGCTATAAATACTAGTTCTAGTTGAAGACTAAATAATGCTTTTAAAAGAGAAAATTTTGATTGTACAATACTTAGAGAAATTCTGTATTCAAAGTGCAAAAGAAAGAGAGCGAATACTACTGTAATGTGAAGCTCTAAAATATCTTTCCTAGAGAGAGAAAGAAATGCTAGAGCCTGAAGAGGCTAAGATAGCAGATAAAGAATACTTTGTGAGAGAGAACTAAAGAGGCTCTGGAAGTGTAGAAAGAATACTTGTAAAGTTGAAGAGTTTAGTGAAATCTCAGACAAACTCTGAGGACTGGACATCGCCTAAGGTTTAGGGTGAACCAGTATAAAATTGCAGCATCTATTCTCTAATCTTTATCTTTTAATTTTCTTGTTGATAGACGAGTAGATAATATTACGTGCAATTGCATTACTTATCAACTTTAGTAAAGTGTTTCTGTGATTATTTGAATTTTGTAAAGAAATTCAAGAAATCTTAAAAGATTAATATTTTCAAAAAGATTACACAATTTAACCCCCCTTCTTATGTATTCGATATATTTTACGTAATTTCTATATTAACAAGTGATTTACTTCACATGTGACTGGTGATAATAGAGCTACAACTTTCATTTAGTGCTACCATTTTATTCTCTTCCCAAGTTTACTTCTTTGTTAACATGTCCTTTAAGAATTTGGCATACTTGGGCATATGTTCTATTGCCTCAATAAAAGATAGATTAATTTGCAAAGTCTTTAATTTCTCCATGAACTTTGTAAATTACGAATCTAGTTGGTTCTTTTGTAATCGTTGAGGGTATGTGATCTTGGGTGGACATGGTGGAGGGCTAACGAAAGGAGGATACTCACTCATATCTACGCCTTTCTTCTTTTCTTGGTCTTTTTCTACTGGATGGGGTGTAGCTTATGTCTCTGCTGATTGCTTAAGTTTCTTCCCTCTTCTAGGTATGATTGCTTTAAGTTGCTCCCTTGGGTTTGCTTCATTATTGCTCGGGAGATTCCTCACACTTCTTGTAGACAATACATTTGCCAATTGACTCATTTAAACCTCTAATTTTTGAATTGAAGAATCATGGTTTCTAGTTACTTGCTTGAATTTACCTTCAAGTCTCTTATGATCTTCATTCGTGTTCATGAGCTTGTTTAAGATTTTGTCCAACTTAAAGTCCATAGAATTGAGTTTTTCATATTGGAATTTAGGTGGCCCTTGAAGTCGGAATTGACCTCCTGCATTGTTTGACCAAGAATTATTAGTTTATAATTTAAAAAATGTGATTACTAGCATTTATGTGTCAATTTGAGTATAAATCCTTGGTGATGGTTATTTGAGTTTGAATCCTTGGTGATGGTTATTTGAGTTTGAATTATGACTAAGGTATTTTTAAAATGTGAACCTTAGGACATATAATTAGATACTATAAATATCACTAAGTTAGAATTTTCCCACTAAGCTTTCAAGTTTAGCACAAATGTTAATCTGTGTAAGTCCAAGTCATATATGAGTGAGGTACATGGAAGATTTGCAAGGACCAAGGCCAACAGATAGAAGAAAAAGTACTTTTGGAATGTGTTTTTAGTTACAAATGATTGCACATGTAATGAAGAAAGGAAATTGTATGTTTTCATTTAGATTACCGTGTAATTGTAAAGTTATATTATTACTGTTAAATGATAATGTTAAGCATTGGGGAGTTTTGTAATGTGTATACGTATAGCATTGAATAGAATTGTATACCTTAAATGTGTATACGGGAATTTGGTTGCTATGTGTGTGGATGTTTGTAGGTTCCGCGTAGGAGGTGTTATAATTCCCATTATAGAAGAATCTGATGAGTGAATTTCCAAAAAGATAAATTGCGGTAGCTATTACTGTATAAATCAAATTTTGTATGCAGCAAATCATGGAGAGTTATGAAGAAGTGGAGAGATGTGAAAATGCAGAGTTAATCTTTGAAGAAGAAGAAGAAGGTGAAGAAGAACCACAAATAAAGGACAATTGTGTCTAAGAGATAAGGGAAATATACTTCAAAACCTAGAGTTATAATAGAAGGTCTAAGCTTTAAGGCTTTATTGTCACCTATCACAAAGGTTGTCAGGTTAGTATAGGAGAGGAAAAGTTTTTGGTAAATAGTTAGAAAGGAAGATACATAAGTCTTGAAAATTTTTAGTCAATACGGCCTTTCAGAGAAATCCTCAAAAGGATTGAGTTGGTCTATTGACCTAGACTTCAAAGAAAGTAAAAAAACTACAGACATCCTTTAAAGATTTGCTACACAAACTAGTGGATAAACAAAAGCTAATGAAATCAAGGATTAATGGAAGGAAGGCTTAACCTATCCCTAAGCCCTAGGAAATATGTAAGAGTCCAGAGTTGAATAAACCATACGTATAGGTTAAGCCTTTGAAGTGGGGAGTTAGATAGACATCTCCCTATCCTAAGAAAATAGATTCAAGAGTGAATAATCTGTCAGAGGCTACTATTCTATAGAAAGGAAGGAATTCCAAACTTGTTGTTTACAAGGTAAATAATAAACTGTTTCAATATAACCTAGATGAACAGAATTTGTTCTTCTTAAGAGATGAGACTCCTAGAAGAAGCATATATGTTAGTCAATCCAGAATAAGAAGAGAATTTAAAAGTGCTTGAGTTTAGACCACAATTTTCCTCTACTAAACAAACAAAGTCTTCCTTAATCATAATCATCTTAGTCAGAAAGAAAACATCTTTAAATAAAATTGAAGTATGTCCAAAAGGAAAAATGATGGAATTACTAAAGGGACGCTATAATTCAAGACAACAGGTGTAAGGTTGGATTAATGTTATAGTGGGTTTCTTGAAAAGGTTATTAATTGAAGAAGTCTTTGCCTTTTCTAAGAAGAATGATAGAAGGGTATAACCTATCTATCCACATGATCCATTAGTTTGTACTATTTTGGCCACTTTTTTTTAGAGATTTGGGGGTATAGAAAAGGGGAAATTCCACAGGGAAGTTCGATTACTTACCTCTCCTAAATAAGGAAGAGATGGATGAGATGGTTTAGTGGATACAAGGATTCCAATAGTTAAAGATAGACCTTATTCATAGTCAAAATGGGGAAAGCATCTTACTATACTGAAAGAAGAAAATTCCAATTATAAGGAAGTGTTAGTAGTGTGCCCTAGGCCAATGAACATTTGTGATTCATGTATTAACATTATGATTTGTTAATAATATATTAT
>JAOSBP010000005.1:16310911-16327545 GCA_027563825.1 Erythroxylum mucronatum
TTAACCCTTCGAGGTATCAAGACAAGAAGATCAAGGTCAAGATAGTTGGGTTCCGGTAATTAGGATTTCAAGATGTTGAGAGTTCAAAAAAAAATATGACAGTTAATTAGGGTTAAATGGAATAAACCCCTTTTAAGTGAGATGATCAAGTTTCAAGTTTCACGATGTTAAGCAAGAGAGTTGGGTTCCGGGAACGGGATCCGACACCTCCTTTCTGTCCCATCTTCAGTTGATAGCTAAGAGATTAAGTGATCGAGAGCCTAAGGGAATTGCTTCACTTTCTATTTTGTATTTTTGTAATAAGCCAATGGTGTGGCTTTTTATATGTAAATAAAGTTTTTCAAACTTTGTTGCTTGAGTAATGAAATGAAGTAGTTTCGATTTAAAGTAGTTTCAATTGTGTATGTTCTTTTGACTCCCTATTAAAATGGTCAAGGAGATTTCATAGGAATATGCTCAAGTATTATGATATTTCGCAAGAGTTGGGTTCCGAAAGCGGGATCCAACAGATATGGTATCAAAGCAAGCGTTGGACTCCAGAAATAAGCGGGGTCCAACAGTTGTGGTATCAGAGCAAGATGATGAATTGATGTTGGTTAATACAAGGAACCACGCTTAGTATTATGGTATTCTGAAGAGTTAGATTCTAGACTCAACCGGGGTCCAATAGTTGTGGTATCAGAGCGCCAGTATTAGGATCTTATATGGGCAACTTTCAAAATATGTTTCAATCGCAAGAGCGATTGTTAAGAATTCAGGCCAATAGACTCAGTGAGAAGAATGGTGTCTTGATAGAGTGTATGGTAAGGAAAGATGTAGATATTTAGCAATAAGAAATATGGCGTAGTCCTATATGTTTGACACAGATTCAGTATTTATGGTTATGTCAGCGAATAAGGCGACGGAATCCCATTGTGGATATCTATTTAAATTGATATAGATGTAAAAAAGTTTTCATGAATTGACGGAGAAAGAAATAGAGACATAGGTGGAAATGACAAGATTTAAGGTGCACAAGAGGAATTGAAGGGTTGAACTGGGAATTGAAAATGATTTTTTAATTGGTGTGATAAGAGTTATGATCCGGTAGAAGATTATGTTAGTGAATTCGATATCAAAATTTTAAGATGGCTATGTGTTTATTCTTCTAAATTGATTAGGAATGTACATATGGAAAGTGAAACGAATGATAATGATATATGTAAAAGTTCTAAAGGTTATTATGAATACATATCTGATCATGTGGTTATATTGGTGAATAATGTAATTGAGTACATACGAGATCTATATTTGGATATGGTATAGGAGATAATCTATGATTCTTATTGTTAAATTCATGAGATGAATCAGAGTAACACAATGAAAGTATAATATAGGTGATTATGCCAAAAAGATAACTACAATGGAGAAAATCATTCGGGAAAAGTAAGTCAATTAGGAAATTGATAGAAATCTGAGATTTGTTGGGGAACCAATTAAGATCGTAGGATATTTGAATAAGCAACTAATCAAGCGTTTTTGCTGAATATAGTAGCTCGGAAGAAATTATTTGAGAAAAAGAGTTACTTGGGAGAATGAGGAAAACATAATACCACATTAGCTCCGTTTGTTTGATCACTTAGGTAAGAATTTCGAGGACGAAATTTTTTTTAGGGGGAAGAATTGTTGGACCCCGAACTTTTCGTAGAAGATTATAGCTATTAAATGAGAAATTTTGGTGATTAGTCATGAGTAAAGAACAAATGGATGAAAAATTTTTGAATCAAGAAATGATAGACATGAGTAAAGTAGGAAATGAGAAATGTGGATAGATTCATGATTTGCTATGGTGTTTTTGGTGGATAAAAGATTTTGAAGTGGGAAGAATTAAGATGAAAGTTAGAAGTGAAATGAAACCAAAAATGAAGTTGAGAATGAAGAGTAAATGAAGTAGTAAAGGTGATCTTGGTATGAGTTGTGTTAAGAAAAGATTTTGAAACAAATTGGTAGTTGATCTGGAAAATGTTCACTGAGTATGCTTCAGTCTTTTAGCCACAACTTTTTCTCTAGTTATCCAAAAAAGATAATTCTTAATTTGGATTAAAATAGAAACATGTGGCTACATTTCTTATGAAGACATCGAATTTAAATTCTGTCTCTAAAAATCTCAAAAATTTATTATGAAGTTGAGAATTGGGTGCAGTACATTGGTGGATGAATGTAAAATTTGTGTTCTAAATTCAGGAGAAAATCTAGATTAATCTAGGTTGATTTAGGCAAATGTGTCTCTAGAAAGTTTTAGGTCTTTCTTTTATCTTTCCAACGGTATATAGTATGAAATTTTTGGAAATCTAATCTGAACGTTATAGTCCTCGTCAGGGAAGATGTTCAAGAGTAAAGTTGTATTTTCTATGTTTTGCTTCTTCTGCTTTTTGCTTCTTCTGTGATGACGTCACATGGTCTGTGATGACATCATATCTTCTATGTTTTGCTTTTTCTACTTTTTGCTTTTTCTATGTTTTACTCCTTTTACTTTTTGCTTCTTC
Source organism: Erythroxylum mucronatum (assembly GCA_027563825.1). Classification (NCBI taxonomy): domain Eukaryota; kingdom Viridiplantae; phylum Streptophyta; class Magnoliopsida; order Malpighiales; family Erythroxylaceae; genus Erythroxylum; species Erythroxylum mucronatum. The sequence continues at coordinate 16,313,437 of JAOSBP010000005.1, forward strand.
TATGATGACGTCACATGGTCTGTGATGACGTCATATCTTCTATATTTTGCTTCTTCTGCTTTTTGCTTCTTCTGTGATGACGTCACATGGTCTGTGATGACGTCATATCTTCTATGTTTTGCTTCTTCTGCTTTTTGTTTCTTCTGTGATGATGTCACATGGTCTGTGATGACGTCATATCTTCTATGTTTTGATTCTTCTACTTCTTGATTCTTCTATGTTTTGCTTCTTCTGCTTTTTGCTTCTTCTGTGATAACGCCACATGGTCTATGATGACATCATATCTTCTATGTTTTCCTTTTTCTGCTTTTTGCTTCTTCTATGCTTTACTTCTTCTACTTTTTGTTTCTTCTGTTTTTTCCTTGACCTATATTATGTTCCATGTTTGACCCTTCAGACGATAGAATCAGTCTTCTAGGTCTTTATGAAAGTTGTAGATATGGAAGTCCTCTCGAAAGAACACCCCAATCCGATATCTATAGGGAAAGTTATGTCAGTTTTCCCTATTTGTCTGTCTTTTTTCATTAGTCTGCTTTTCGTCTGTACCTATCTTCTGTTCCATTTTTGATCCTTCAGAATATAGAATCTGTCTTCTAGGTCTTCACAAATGTTGTAAATCTTGAAGTCCTCTTTCGAACCATATCAAGAACACACAAATTTGATATCCGTAGGGAAAGTTATGGCAAATTTCCCCATTCATCTGCCTTTTTCTGTTAGTCTGTTTTTTTCATTTGGTTTCATCTATACCTATCTTTTGATCCATTTTGACCCTCCAGGTGATAAAATCTGACCTCAAGGTCTTCTTCAAAGTTGTAGATCTCAAATTCCTCTTTGAAATAGTCCTAATATGTTCTTAATCCGATATCCCTAATGACAGTTATGCCAATTTTCCCAAGACAGGTTCAATATGATTGAGGACAAAACCAAATTTGATTCTTTGACCATAACTTCTTCTCTAGACACCCAAATGACTTGATTCTTAAACCATTGGACTCGTAAGACATTTCTCTACATCTCCAAAAAAAATCATTGCCATACGAAATGAATTGAGAAAGATTGAGTGAAAAATGTGGGACGGGTACAATGAGGGTGCTCTTAAATAATATGAACTAGTGTTATTCTACTGAACATACTTCAGTATTTTGATGATATCCTGATCTGTAGAGCTCCAAATGAGATGATTTCTAACTTATGGTAAACTAGAGACATAGAGTTACAAATTATCTGAAGAAATTGAATTGTAAGTCAATCTCTAAGACTTTCAAGTTCTATATGAAATTTGGATACAGTGTACTGTTTCAGTCTAACAACAGTCTGAAATGTTTGGTTTACAACTTTCGAATTTCTAAACCAAATTGAATGATTTTGGTGTCATTAAAAGCTTAAGACAACAGAGAACATTTTGTTTTCTTGAAGAAAGTGTTATGTAAGAATGTTTAAGGATATTTTTGGCAAGACACCTAAGCACAAAGGACATAAGGCATAAATGGAAGGGCAAATGGGACTTTTTGGACTCATTAAGGGCATAAAAGGAAGAAGAAATTGTAAACTTATATTTAAGAGAAGGAGAGAACGTGAATTAGAGGAGGGGGAGAAGAAACAAAATGCGTGGATGAGAAAAAAGATAAGAGAGAGAAACATGAAAAAGAATGAAAGAGAGAAAGAAAAGAAAACAAGCTAGGGTTTTAATTTCCTTAACCTTAAAGAGAGATTTTGAGGTTGTTCAGGAAGAGAAAAAGGTAGAGGAAGAGAAGAGCTTCCAATTAAGCCAAAGATTTCTTCATTTGGTGAAGAACCAAGGGGGGTCATAGAGGCCTATTTCAGTTAGATCATCTCACGGAGTACACATTAAAGATACAGTACGAAAGAACCTTTGATACCTCAGGTTGTTTGCAAAGAGAAGAGGCATTTTGAGCAAATCAAGTCTTTAAGCAAGGAAATCAAGGTGGGTACATATTTATAATAGAGTAAATAAACTACTACTTTTTTCTTTAAATCAAAGAAGTTTTTTTATTTCATTTGCATCATAAGTGCTGCATTATTGTTTATGAATGATTTTTGAAATCTGCTATATTTTTGTTACATATTTTGAGTGATGATTTTCAAAAAGGAAAAGACCATGAAAGTGATATTTTTGAAAAAGATGCATGTTTCTGAAAGCATGTTTTCAAGAATGGTTTTTAAGATATACGTCAAGTATATGAAAAGCAAGTTTCAAGAAAAGTGCCATTTTGGGCAACAAGATTACAAGTCATGAACTATGTGTTATGTCTGTTTATGGTGGTCCCCTAAGTTAAGTCAAGTGTACTTTGACGAAAGGCTTCTCTTGCCTGCCTGCTAGTGGCATGGAGCTCCTTCATGGACTCCCATAAGTTCATGGCTATACAAAACCATTATGTGAGAATGCATTAGTACATTATGTTCAAGGCTACACAAGACCATTAAGTGGAAATGTGTAGTACGTTTTGTTTTTGGATCCACCCGAACCATTCTGATGTGCTTATGTGCTTATAATATGTTTAAATAAGTTTGATGCATTCATGTTTTGTAAGTTGTGAATTTTGACTACACGACAAGAATTTTGAAAAAAAGTATCTTACGATTCAATAAGATATTTTTCTATGACAAATAAACTGTTTTCAAGGTTTCTGCTTACCTTTTTATTATAAACTGTTTCCCACGAGCTTTCAAGCTTACCCCCTTCCTGTCCCCATCCTTAGGTTATAGCTAGGAGATCAAGAGCCTAAAGGAATTGCTAAATTTTCTATTTTGTATTTTTGTAATAAGCCAAGGGTATGGCTTTTAATATGTAAATAAAGTTTATCAAACTCTGTTGCTTGAGTAATGAAATGATAGATTGAAGTAGTTTCATTTTTGTATGTTCTTTTGGTTCCCTATTAAAATGGTTAAGGAGATTTCATAGGAATATGCTTAAGTATTATGATATTTCGCAAGCGTTGGACTTTGGAATCAAGCGAAGTTCAACATGAGTGGTATTAGAGCAAGAAGATGATTCCAAATAGTTAAAGAGATTACAAGGAACCATGCTCAAGTATTATGGTATTCAGAATAGTTGGATTCCAGAAACAAGATCTAACAGTATTTAGTATCAAAGCCCAATATTAGGATCTTACATGGGCAACTTTCGGGATATGTGTCAAACGTAAGAGCGATTGTTAAGAGTTCGGGCTAATAGAATTAGCACATAGCCTATTACAAATCTTTGGTGGGAAGAGTCCCACCTAAATACATTAACTAAAGGTAGTAATGTTTTAAAAAATAGGCAAATGATTCGACAAAGTTAAATAGAAGCTAGAACTTCTCTCTGAAGTATTAAGAAATAAGGTCTCAACTCACATAGAGAGCAAATTGAAATGGAGATAACGTTGTGTGTACTGAATGTTGCATTACGGGTTTATATAGTGTTGATGGAGTATAAAGTCAATCCATTACTATATATAGGCAAATGAAGAGATACAAAGGTCCCTAGACTTACTTTTACTTAATAAGTTTAATCATGTGGGAGTTGAACCACTGAATATTTTGAACTAGACAAGGTCCAAATTAAAGCATCATAATGCAAATGTCCAAGTCCTAATAGGGTTGAAGGAGGACTTTCATGATATTATTCTCATTTCAAGTTTTAAATATCAAATAAAGCATTTTCTTTTAAACAATGTATTAAACTTCAAACTCCTAAATATTTAATCCTAAGTTTCATTTTTTAAACTTGCTTTTAAAATTCACACCTAAATTTATTTCTTTTAAAATTTTAAAATTTACAAAAAATTCAATTATAGTTAATTCTAGAAAAAATGAACCTTTCAAATATTTTTCAGTATTTTTTTCTACATATTTTCAATTATTGTAACACACTATACTCTATATAATTAAACTACTAATGAAAATTCTACATACCACTCAATTAAAACAAAAACATTTAATTATTGGATTGCCTCCGAACCAAAGCTTCTTTATGAGTCTTGTAGTTGAACTTTTCAGTAATTCCTTCTTTAACTTGGATCGATAATTAGCAGTTTGTTTTCATCCATTTTTCCATATAAAGGTTCATTAGCCCGTAAATAAGCATATGCTATAAGATAATAATGACATAAGGTATCAAATTAATAAAACCAATTAACTCCACTAATGTCCTTTTTAATAACAAATTGTCAATATAACAAGGAATAATAAAACCCATAGATTTTCAATTGAATTTGATAGTTTGTTATATGGGAAATAGGAGCCTTTGGTACTTAAGAAAACTAGTGACAATTCCTTAATAGCCTCCTTATCTGGATCCTCCTCTTTATCATCCCCTTTCTCATCTTCCGTCTTTTCTTTAATAGCTACTTCCTCCATGCTTCAACCCCTAGCTCCTCTTCATTCCATAATGTTATCATACTCATATTTTCCACCAAATTTAGCTAGGTGTATCTAAATAAAATAACTGGCTCTTTAGTTTTATCGAGGGTGGCCTTATTTAAAGCAACGCATTTTATGAGGGCATCAAGATGTTGACACTCCTCTTGCTACTGTTGTTTTAGAAATACAGATGAAGCATGATCTTTGTATGCAAAGCCATCAAAATTACTCCACTCTAGATTGTAAGTATTCTTATATGAGGTATTTTAAGGCCATTATTGCATACAAATTAAGTATTCTCACATATAGTCTAGTGCCTAACATTCATGATTAGGGTGATCACCACCACAAATGTCACAAGGCCAGTTCTACATACAAATTGGGAGCTTCCACATTTTTGTTTCCTAACATTCATAAACAAGGTGATCATCCCCACAAATGGCACAACATGTCATGAATGCCAATTGAGTTTTCAAATATGTGTCACCATACCTCTCATTTTTAACATCAAAAGTTGCCCTAAATAATGACATACCATAATCCCCTACCATCCTTTCATTGTATTTGATGGCTGTAATGATGATAGCCCAAATCTTGAAAATAAGTCGCAAACACAAGAATAAGAAAGAGAGTTATAAGGAAAAACAAATAAATAAAAAATAGTTCTGGGAAGCATGAATCAATCCCTTAAGAGCTAAAATTACTAGTACTTACCATCTTTCTATTATCTAGTTTAACAAAATGTTGTGATGAAGAAATCAAATGCAAAATTAAAATAACAAACTAAAATAATTTAACACAATTAATTAACAAGAACGAAGATCAAACTAAGAAATAATAAAAGAAAATACTGGTATATGGACTTTGTATCCTTCTAGACCTCTTACGTAATTATGATTTTGCTAATCAATTTAATCTATATTTTATTAAACATTAGAAATTTCTCAATTATGCTAATAATTTTGTCAAGACTATTAACATTTAATCCTCAATTAATTAACTAAAATATCTTTCCAGTTAAAACCCTTATGATTATATTGATCAATTTGTGAATTTCACTATTAGGTTTGATCCTAATCTAGAGGATTTGTATCAACTTATCTCTAAGTTTGCATATAACTCCTTTCAATTATAATAGATCTATTCACACAAAAGGATTTTGAATCTTAATTGCTTGAAATCATACATGAAATAATATTCTAGCAATATTAATTCAAGTATAATTAAGAACACATAAGTAAATCTCATTAAAACTCAAGAATGAATTAAGTTAAAATAAAATCACCATAAGGTATATCCTAAGGTTCATCTAATCCAACTATTAACAAAAGTTTGGTTCATAATCACAAAAGACATAAATTCAAAACTAAAGGAAAACTAGAAAACTAAAAGAGACAAAATGAAATCCCTTTTAATCTTCAAGAAATCTACTTTAGATTAATAGAAATCCACTCCAAATATGTTTCATTGCTTATTATTCATTCTCTCTATCATCCTAAGACATCAATAAGTATTTTGTTGAGCCTCCTACAAAACACTTTAAACCTTTTTCTTCTCTTCATTTTGCCCTTTTATAACCTAAAAATTAGGGTTTCTTGAGTGGAAACAGTCACCCACATGGTTGTCTGCATGATTGTATCCCTTAATCTCACTTTAATTATTCAAAAATCATATAGAAACATAGTCTTATATAGTTTCATGGTCATATTCAGGATCGTGTCCAACTTCGCACGATCTTGTCCCTCAAGGTCAACTTTAATCCTTCAACTATTAGCCTCGATTCCATCTGATTTTCACTCCTTCTGACCCATGAAGGCAATCAAGATATAAAAACATAATAGTAATGAATTAAATACCAAAAAGAATTAAAAAAAACTCTAAAATAAACAAACAAAATGTACTAAATATGGGATTAAGAATGTAGTCTATTTGGCATTAATCAGATATCATATGTATATTGCAAATAAAATTAGGATGTATATAATAAAGTCTATCAAATAAATGTACATTACATGAAATCATGACGAGATCATGATTATGTGATTGATATTGCATTTATATACTATCCCTATATTGTTTTTATTTATTGCTCTATTAAATTAGACATTATCAGAGCATAAAATGACTAGAAGAAATTATATTTCTTCCTTATGATGGAAGTATTCAATCTCATAAACTAAAGTATGGAGATATTTAAACAAATGTGTAGATGCTTGTTAGAGAACAATTTCACTAAACAGACCATATCTGACAATTATCTTTAGAACATTACTAATTTATATGAAAATTCTCATTTTGACAATTGTATAAGTGATCCTTTGACTTAAGATCTCCATAGTATTGCATATAAGAAATGTTATATCATGATACTAATTATGACCTATTTTAGTTAATGGTAGCTTAATTAGTAGTTATTGGATATAGCATTAACTATATAGAAGTAGTTACATAATCAATATAGAATTCATCACAGTTAGATGATTAGTGATAATGTTCTATTATTCTCGATTAGTATTGATTCAGAAAATCCTTGGCCAAGATAGAATAACACTTTGTAAAATAGTTTGCAAATGTCATTAACAGAATCAATTACTTATGGTGGAGAATTATTATGATTAGATTTAGATAAAGTAGAGATTAATTTCATTCTCTATGTCTAATAGTATTATTGAATTATAAATGATTGAATTGTACAAAAAAATGCACAAAAAGGTTAGTCAGAACTACTTTGACATTCATAATATTTGAGTGGTCATAATGCATTAGATACTAATCTTGACCTATGGGCATAAATTATTTAATTAGAGAACTAAATATGAATTAAAGGATTTTTAATTTATCTAATCCTAAACATGTCTTAGGAATATAGTAAATACAATTAGGAAACTATTGGGTCACATGCAAAGAACAGTTTGAAAAGAGAAAATATATTTTAATTAAATTGAACTTGATTATAAAGTCTAAAAAACTTACAGATTAAATATGAGATATTTAATTAATAAGAGCCAATATGAGATATTAGATCTTATTTAGACACAATTGGTATTTAATTAGAATGAAATGCAATTCTAATTAAAATTCAATTGAAATTTGAATTTTATATCAATAAAATTACAAAAATGTCCAAACTGATATAAATAGACTTAGACTACATAGGAGTTAGCATTTCTTGCCTGACCAACTCTATATCAGTTATAGAGTTTTCACAACACATATGTGGATACTATTAGAGCCCAAACTTGTGTATGGCTATAATGATTGAGATGGGCCCATTTCATAAAGCATTTGAAAGAAATAACACGAAAATGATTAAACTTTTTAATAAGGCACGAATTGCAATTCATACTTTATTATATGTTATAAATAAATCGAGTTAAAGAATTTAAGTGATCTCATATTTCTACCTTACATGTATTGGATCCTATTCTTTACAATGCATTAGTCATCATCGAAAGTTTTTTTAGTCATTATTTACCAAAACTAACTTTAGTTTCAAAAGTGAAACTACCCTTACATTCAACTTTAAGGTCCTCTGTCCATTTTTTTAAGGACAAGTGGAGTGTAATTTTTTACAAAATCACTATATATAGGCTCTTACCTTAGCTATAATGAGTTTAGCTTTTTTACTTTAGGAATAATTTAGATGTAACATATTAATTAAATGCTTAATTAAAATCAAGTTTATTAAGGTTACTTAAAATTTTAAATAACGTTCAATTTGTAAATAAACAATTTGGGGTTAATTATGAAAGAATCCCAAACTTTGTACAGTTTTTTAATTATAGCCTAAACTTTCAATTTTTCATAAAAATAACTTGTCGTTAGTCTCTCCATTAACGGAAATGACATGGCAAGCCACATCAGATGTGTTTTCTGACATATAAGATGCCAGGTTTAATAGAAAAAAAAAGTCCAACCACCAAAGTTAGTGTTTTGCTTTGAAACTTAATTTCAAACTAAAATTATTATCCTAGAGGGATTGATCTCTATATGCTTCAAATTCAATTTGAATATTATATAGGCTGTATGAATGGATTTTTAAAATTCAACTATTTATTCATTTTCCTAACTTATGTGAAGAAAATATTTAGAAGGCAATTGTTGTTGAAAACATTAACATGGCATATTTCAATAACCCAAATCTAATCTTCGGTGATGGGTGATTGGTCCTTTTCTATGAGATCTTGAACAAACATTAAACAGAGAAGCACCACTACTTGGTTTGGAAGAACAGGTTATAGTTGACAATGAATTCATATCTTACCAACTAATTCATATTCCTACATTGTTTGTTCAATGAAATTGTATAAAGCTATAAACTTGTCTTTGTGATCCTTTCTAATTCATAAATCTTTGATTCCAACTATTCCATAACACCCCATGTCCATACTATAGTAGATAATCATACTATAACTTTAACTTTAACTTTCAAACTTCCCAACCAGGATTCAAAACTAGGGTAATCAACTAAACATGAACCTAGCTTGATGGAGCCTTTATGCTTTCTAGTTAATAAAAAGAAGATTAAAAGGAAGAACAATATGGGCGTTGATGAACTTAGCATGTTAGTCCTAAGAGGAGTGTTTAAAGATAAAGGATAAAGGGTAATATCTATGTTTTACAAATTTGCTAATAAGTCAATGAGAAGCTTATAGGAGTTAAGCTTACACCATGATGAGGACATATTGGCAATGCTTAATTACATGAAGGAATTAAACAACTATAATGTTCAAGTCTACTACAAGCACGGTTATGAGCATCTTATAACAGATGGTGAAGAATCTGCTTCTAATATTGGCAAAGAATTTGATGCTAATACATAATAGAAAATATGTGTGAATGATAAGGGGTTGTTCCAAGTTCAAGTGGAAGAAGATGATGATTTCATTGTTGTGCAGATGAGTGAATGTAGAGTGATTTAGTTGATGACAAGTTATTTGCAACTGATGATGAAGAATGTGTTACTACTATAACAAAACAAAAGAGACATACAAAGACTCTACTTAGTAGGCTCTAATGTAACAATGTTCTGGATGAGGTTGGAGGTAGTGGAAAGAATTTCAATGAAGATGGTGATTATTCCATAGATACACAAAGACAAGAAGGAAGTTCACATGGTTGGTGTAGTGCATATAATGATAGTAATGTTAAAGTTTAATCACCATTTTATAGTAATGATGAATCATTTATTCCAAAGAAGAAATATATTTATCTTTAATACAAAAGTGGATACGAAATAGTTTAAGTTTGAAACTAGAATTAAGTTTAAGGATGAGATGTAGTTAAAGGAAGCAATAAGAAACTATACAATTACTAACGGATATGATGTTTCAATGGCGAGATCCAGTATGATAATAGAGGTTATTTGTGAGTCATTATGTCCATTTTAGGTATAAAATAAATTGGAAATGAAAATATGTCTGCTATTAAGATAGTAGAAAACAATCATAATTACAAAAAAGTGAAAAGAAACAAGTAAGCTAGTAGAAAATTGATAGCAAATGAATTTTCATACGAGTTTAGGAGGAACTCAAATTAGTCAGTTACTAAGATGATGGAAGATCTTCAAAGAAAATATGCACTGTAGGTAGCTAAATCCAATGTTATAGGGCTAGATAGGAAGCCATTTCCATGCTATAAGAATTCATCAAAGGTCATTATGCCAAGTTATGGTTTTATAAACAAGAGATACGACGAGCTAAAAACCTATGGACAATATATTATTCAATCTAAACTTAATGAACAGTCTGAATAGTCAATGTTTAAAAGATATAAAGTGTGATTTAGTGTTTTAAAGTATGGTTTTCTCAGTGAATTTGGGAAAATAATTAGGTTAGATGGATATTTTTTGAAGATGTTCCTTGGAGGTGCTTTACTAGCTGTTGTGGTTGAAATGGAAACAATCGGATGTTTCCTATATCTTAGGCCATGGTTAAGGGAGAAAATTACCAATCTTGACATTGTTTTTTGAACATTCTTGTTGAAAATCTAAACATAAGTGGGAATGTATGGACTTTTTTAAGTAATTAACAGAAGGTAAACTTTAAATATCCATACATTTAATGTTCATTTATTAATATGCTTTGAGTTCTTCAGTTAACGTTATCTTTTTTATTCATTACAGGGTTTAGCAGATGCATTAAAGATTCTCTTTCTATAAGTCAAACATAGAACATGTCTATGCAAATTGGTCTATTATTCATAAAGGCCACATTATAGGAGTTTATTTTAACAAGCGGTGAGTTGCACAACGAAAGTGGAAATTAATAAGGTAATGGAGCAGATGAAGAGTATTTCAAAGAAGTCCTATAGTGATTTCAAAATTAGGAAACCAAGGACTTTATGAAGGAATTTGTGAGCATAAGATCAAAGTGTGAAATAGTTCATTATAACATATTTGAGACATTTAACGGATTCATTTGTGAGCTCGTACAAAAAGCTTGATCAATATATTAGAAGATATCTAAGTTTCCTTAATGACTTGGATTTATAAAAAAAAGGATTTGATGGTTAAATTTACTGATGATATATGTGCAAAAGTGAGGACGAAAATAGATGTTACACAATGGAAGAATGGAAATGTAAGACTAATACTAATGGGTATTAGAAATTTGAAGTCACGCTTTTTGTAAACAAGTTCATTGTTGATTTACAAGCATGAACATGTCAATGTAGACTTTGGGATTTGACCAAAATTCCATGTAAGCATGTTGTGGCTTGTCTATCATATTAGAGGGAGGATACTAATGCTTATGTTAGTAGATACTATAAGTATGAATGATATTTAAAGAGTCATCAATATATTATGGAGCCTATTGGTAGTCCTAAATCTTGACTAAAGGCTAAAAATTTGCAGTCAATATCACCTCCATTAATCAAGAAGATGTCTAGAAGGCCTAAAAAGGTAAGAGAAAAGGGGTAAGAGTGAAGAAACATGAAATCCAAACAAATTGAGCAAGGTTGGAGTAGCTATCAGATGCCATCATCGTTACGAAGTTGGTCATAATATAAGAGGATGCAAAAATAAGGATCAACCTTCGAGGTAACTTGAAATTGTTAAGGTGATTATTAATTTTTTATTTTTCTTCATTTCAAATGTGAATAAAATGTCAATCTATTCATCACAAATTATATATATGTATAATGCAACAAAACAAAGGAAGGCCATTAGAAAATGAAGTCCTTTTATCTAATATTGGTAGCAGTCTAGTCCAAAGACCAACACAATTAGTATGTATAAGCTTAAATATTGCATCTTATATCTTAAAAAGGGAGTAAAGGGTGGTTAGTGACTATTCACATTTAATTTCAAGTAATTCTTCTCTAAATTATTTAACATTATAATTTCTTACGTTTGTACAAGCAACTAGAGGATATATAGTGACATTTAATGAAGTTAGTGGGATTACTTTTGTCACTTAAATACGTCTTTACACTGCTTGTATGTAATCGTACATGCTAATATTGTGCTTTTTGTTTTTTATACTTCATTGACAGGTGGAAGTCAAGTCTAAGTTTTCAGACCTCTAAATAATAATGCAAAAATAACTTAGACTTCCTAAAATACAACTGGCAATACAACTCAAACTAGAAGGAGCATCAAATTAAGAGCTTAAAGATCTGCTATAAGAAAATATCAAGTTATTAGTGATGAATTAAATGCACATTAAACTTCTAGTTATGATTCAGAATTTAGATTTAATTTCTAGTTTGATTAAGTATTTGGACATGTATTAGTTATGTTTCGATTAATAATTTGGACATACTTTGGTTCACAATTTCAACACTAGTTACCTATCTTGTAGCATCATTTAAATTTTGAAAAATGCTTTCTTTTTTAATGTTGACAATGTTGTCATATAGTTGTCCAAATGGTTGACAATTTAGACATACATTGGTTGACAATTTGAAAAATGTTTTCCTTTTCAATAGATCTGTTATTCCTTGCTTCGCTACATAAAATTTGAATATGTAATTTGTTTATTATGCCTTTTACTTGGTTTATAGTGGAGGAGCTTTTATATCTCATTTTGAGTCATTTGCAAGAAGAAGTTAGCGGAGGAGCTTTTATATCTTATTTTCAATTGTTTGTAAGAAGAAGGTTCCAAGGAATTTAACCATTGTCTATTAATTGTAACATTCATCACCATTATTTATTCAACTTCCATCAAACTATTATAACAACCAAAGTTTTTAATTTGTTGTGAAAAAATAAAAAATAATTGTTCCATAATTTTTAATTATTACAAACTAACTTCCAATTCAACTTTCAAAATATTACAATATTGGCATAAATTGTCATAATTAATATATAAATTCAACTAGTGCAACTCTTGTGAGCAACAATCCATCTTACAAACATATGAAAAAGTCTCCATACTTGAGCTAGGTACATTAGATGCCCAAGATATGTAATAACATAGGACCTACAAAATAAAGATATAAACATAAATATTACACTAATGTCAAATTTGCATTATTTAGATGAATTACTATATATACTCACTTCTTGCGAGTAATGCCTCTTACTAGCAAGACTCTTACCCCATTGCATAGAAGATGTCTAACATAATTTTATACAATAACAAACCTTATCTCATTTACCAATATCAAATACCTATAACAAAAAACCTACAATTTGAATATTGATTAAAATTTTGTATAATAATGGCATCGTTAAAAAACTATAATTGAAATACTTACTTTTGTATCAAAGCATTGATGACAATGTTGACCAATGTTGGACTTATCATTTAATATCCATAACTTCATCTTCTCATTATAATTAGGGTAATCAATATTGGGAATATGAAATATACATACAAATCACAATATAAATTAAAATAAAATACAATCAACAAATCATATATAACAATAAAAAATATTAAAATTATTTTATCGTTGAACATAATGCTTTATCTCGACATAATTGAGAATATATGCTTTTAGCTTCGGCTAAATTATTAAAACAATAGTAATTAACATTCTTGAATCTATTAATGACACCTTTGTACATAGCAGGTGCATAAGTAATGAAAACAACATATATTGTATTTACACTTATATTTGTTAATCATGTTACAATATCATCATATGAATATATTAATCACTACAAGAAATTGTATTTTTAGTGAAAGCAAAAGTTGTCACTAAAAGTAGTAATATTTCACTGCTATTAATAGTATCCAATTTTTAAAGTCGTCACCTCCTGTCACTAACGAAATACTGACTAATTTAGGAAAATGGTCACAATCATTAAATACTTTTGTCACAAAAGTATTGACACTAAAAACTACGAAATATGTAACAAAACTATGTGATCACAATAACTTTACATATTTATGACAAGTTTGTCGACACAAATAATATAAAGTAGTGACGAATAAAGTCATAACAATACTTCATTTTATTGCGACAAAAGTGCTGACACTAAAAACTATGGAATGTGTGACAAAAATATATGGTCGTAGTAGCTTTACATATTTATGACAAGTTTGTCGATACAAATAATATAAAGTAGTGATGAATAAAGTTGTAACAGTACTTTATTTTGTTGTGGCAACAGCATTGCCACTAAAATAATTGAAAAGAATGACAATATTTGTGATTGAGCCCAAGTTTATATTATTAATTGGCTGTATTTTCACAACTATTAATGCGCTTTTTGACTCCTAATTGTGACTTTTGTGCTTAAATTAGTTCCTTATAGTGAGCTCGTATTATTCGCAATTTGTTAGTAAAATT
>JAOSBP010000005.1:16327645-16337746 GCA_027563825.1 Erythroxylum mucronatum
ATGATTATGTTTGATCCGATTGACCAATTGCATTGACTTGTCTATTTTACACGCTAAGGTGCTTTTAACAAAGTTTTGAGTAATGGAGTTCATTAATTAAAACTTTGGACTTAAAGAGTCCTTTAAGGTTATTCTTTCATAAACTTAGTGATTGCACTCCCCGATATTTGTTTTGAACCGTGATAGCCTAAGCTCATTTTCAAGAGGACTTTATCCAATTTGATCATAGTTTGAATTTTATTTACTTCAACATTTTCCAAAAATCCAAAAAGATACTTTTTTACACTTTTCTTTAGTTATCTTCTCCAATTTTGATCAATACACAAAATCCCCTCTTTATCAGCTTTAATTGCATTCTCGACTATAGGCTAGCTTTAAACCTTTTTCGTCAGTTCCAATTAAGTGAAACGACCCGTGGTTGCATCTTATACTGCAATCTTTGGAATTTAATTTTTTTGACCGGTTTTCAATGATCGATTTTAGGATCGAACGACGAGCCGCGATCAATTTGTCACTCATGTATTTTATCAATAACCATTACTTATTAGTCACTAATATTTTAAGGAAAAAGTGTCAACAACATTTTGTCACAAAAATGAAAATTTGTTCCTACAAAAAATATTGTCACTAATTTGCTTATTATTTTCACAAATAAAACTATCAATTCAATAATAAAATTGCATTAGCGTAAAAGAAATTTGCATCAATGATCATATTGTCTAACATATTCGTCACATGAAAGTTATACATTGCAACAATGTCACTAAATAAAGATTATATGTTACAATAAATTTATTAGTAATATGTTCGTGTTTGTTATAAATAATATTATTAAATTTAATTTTAATTGCATAATCGATAAAAAATTTGAATTAGTGGCCAGAAGATACAAGTTGTCACAAATGATACAAATTTTTAGTGTCAAGATATTGTTACACAAGCAAATAGAAATTATTAGTATATATAAAAATGTATAAAAATCACCAAATTGTATAAAATTCTAATTTCCAATATATAAAATTGGAAATTTTAATATCCAAGAAAATTATATTTATTACAATTATCCCAAACGCCTACGTAAGGTAAATTTTCCTAGTTATTCTTTTAGATGAAGTTTACTATTGATTTGTTTCATACAAAATAAATAAAAAATAGAATCAACTAAGTAGTTCATAAAATATTAAGCTATAAATTTAGTACTAACATTTTATAATAATATAATGATAATGATAAAAAGTAAATGGGATTTCATTGTTTCATGGTAGCTTGTTGTTGAACCCAGTACTGAGTTGAGAATTTGAGTTTGATTTTGACTTGTTGAACGTTGGTGACTCTACTCTGACTTGTGTGGAAATTGGAGTAACGTACAAGGAGTGGCACTAGCACTAGAAGCTGATGTTGATGGGGCTTTCATTTCAAGTGGTGGTGCTACACAAACTGGAATCATTGACCTGATTTAGACTGTTGGGGCAATCCGGCCTGTGAGGCTTAAATCTTCCAGTATTCATTGGCATAGCTGTGTTTGTACTAGATGAAGGTCCCTTGCTAGATGTTGATGCCACCAAAAAATGGAGTTTTTGAACCAAAATGTGTCTTCGTTTTGTATTCATAATCATTCTTAGTAGTTTTATCAAACGAGGGAGCTCTAAATTTGCTAGTATTGAACATGGAACGTGGCCTGTGCACATTAATTACTT
This sequence comes from Erythroxylum mucronatum, assembly GCA_027563825.1. NCBI lineage: Eukaryota > Viridiplantae > Streptophyta > Magnoliopsida > Malpighiales > Erythroxylaceae > Erythroxylum > Erythroxylum mucronatum. The sequence goes on from JAOSBP010000005.1 coordinate 16,329,343, forward strand.
GAATTTGATAAATTGCTTGAACCCTCCTTTTCAATGGGTCTCTTGACCAATCTGTTAAAGATCCTACCCTTTACTCCACATGCTTCAATGCGTGATGAACTATATTCAGTTGCATTTTGGCTTTTGGAGAGGAAATTTCTTCACGTAATGAAGTTTGTGGCAAAATCTTTGAAGCAGTCCTTAACTAAGGTTGGAGGAAAGAGAGACACAAAGGAATTTTGCTTAATCATTAGATCATCTAATAAAAGATCAAGAAGCCTCCAATGTTGATAACTTATGGTGTTACTAGAGGCTGAGGAAGATGCAGCAGAGACGGTGTCTAAGTAATCCTTCAGCACTCTTCTTCTTGCTTGGTTATGATCCATCTTTCTAGCTTGCTTACTTTCATGTATGGATCCAGCAAGGTTTGAAAGGATTCTTGTCACAACTGCTTGATCATATTCTTCACGATTATCTACTTCTTTCTCAGATTTTGAATCCAAGTAATTGGCACTATTAACATGTACACAAGTTTGAAACTCCTATAGATATCAACGTGAGAAAAAACTAGAAAAATGGAGATAAATAGAGATAAATATTATACTTGTTTTTAGAGCTGACCAGGCTGCTATTGCAGCATTCTTCTCGACTTGCTTTTTTTTCTTTATAGGAACACTTGTAAAGCTAGCTCATACCAGCAAGCTCCACAGTACAAGTGAAAATTGGTGCATGACGAGAGCCTGATCTTATAGTACTGTAAAACTTGCAACAAAACACATATTAAACAAAGAAAAGTTCAACATACATTCTGAACATTTTTTACTTCCTCTCTGCGTTAGGATTTTGGCATTCACTTCTTGAATAGAAATTTGGAAAATAGTAAAATGAGGAGAGAAGGAAAATACTTCCGAAAAACACAAAAAAAGAAGAACAAGACAGAGTATGTCAGTAAGAAATTTAGCACTTTAATAAGAGCATGAGACCCTACCTTCAAAAAGTCACGCCGCTTAGCGGTTACAGCTCTTAATGAAACTGTAATTAAAGACTATCAAACGCTAATTCCAAACGTTGTGAGTTGTTAGGTGCGATGATAGGCATCATCCTACGATATTGCCGTAAGTCTAAATGGGTGGCCCGATCCCAACGGGTTTTTCAAGATTTTCAAGGGATTTTTTTAATTTTAAAGATACATTAATGTTAGACTGCTCAGGAATTTTCCTTCGAGATTCTGTGAATTACATATTTAATATACATTTAATTCATTATATATTTAAAATAAGTAACTTAAAAATAAATTCAATATATAAAATTCTTTAAATTCTTAAGTATTTTTTTCCCTTTCAAAAGGATAACATCTCCAAAGCTTGAGATTTTACTTCTTATAAGATTTATTCTATATTAAAAGAAAACAATTTAGTCTACTATCATATATACAAAATATATTTAAATTATGAAATGTAAATTATATTCCAATTGTAAATAATACTTATTACTTATAACAATACAATTATGATTATGATTATATTTCTAGTAAAGAAACCACTTTCACAATTTAATGCAACTTAAACCTAAATATGAATTTAAAACCATGCTTAATTGAAAGATGATATAATCAGAATTGTGATATAATTTAAAACCTAACGATTAAGCAAAATTCCTTTGTGCCTCTTTTTTAATCAAAATTTTAAAAAATAAATAATTGACTTAATAATCCAATTTTAATATAATTAGAATTTGAATTAAATCAATATCATTTTAATTATTTATTTTTTAAAATGGATGAGACAAATTCAACAAATGAAAATGAGGAAGACGACGACTACGATTGAGTATTGAGAAGAACTTTGTTTTGAAATTTTGAATAAGTTAGGAGTTTTGCTTAATATTTTTGAACAAGATTTTCATTATATTTAAACATTTATTTATTTTGATTTTTATTTTAATGAAATTTCAAAGTTATGTTTAGCAAATATCTATTGATATGTAAAATATTATTTTTGGATTATCAATATATGTACTTTATAAGAAAATATTTAAATTTGTTTGCAAATAATAATATTAAAGAAAACTGTGGAAAGTAGTTTTTAGTTCCTAAAGTTCGTACAATAATGACAAAATTAATCAGTAGGATGGTTAATTTAAATATGTTATTATAACAAGAAATAGTTATCATTAATTTGTTACGTTTATATTGATAATAACCTTTGTAACAAAAAATTGATGATCAAGTGATAACAAAATTTCTTGTCACAGAAAATTACGAATAGTAGTGACCTTAGTGATAGTTCCGTTTTTGCGGTAATATTAAGTAGACACTAACTAATTGAATTTTTATTAACAAAAGTTTTCATCATAAAAAGTAAAATATCGTATGACGGTAAGCCATTTTTGTTGTCACAAAAAGGAACAGAGAGTAACATAAATGAGGTTTTTGGTGACAAAACAATTACCATTGTATTAGTGACAAAATAAATAAATCATCACAATTAATCTAAATAGAAGTATCAATCAATTGTTTTGTCACCAAAAACCTCATTTTTGTTACGAAATGATAGTTAGTCATAAAAAAGTTGTCACTATATTATAAATAGTACTGACCATAGTGATATTTTTTATGACAATATTAAGTAGACAGTAACTAAATGAATTTTTATTTATGAAAGTTTTTGTCACAAAAAGTAAAATATGATGTGACGGTAAACCGTTTCATCGCAACAAGTGAAAAATATTAATGACCAAACTATATTTTCTCACAACAAATAGAAAATATTAGTGACCACATATGTTTTGTCACAATTACAATTCATTCCCGTCAAAATTATTTTAGCGCCAAATTGCATATACTTTTAATAACAAAACTCAGTGATAAAAGAAAATTTGACACTATTAATATATTAACAGTGACAATTTAATTGTGAAAGATACTATATTGTCACAATTACTAATGTATTGGTGACAAAAAATAAATTATCATTGTTAATCCAAACAATAGTATCAGTCAATTATTTTGTCACAAAAAACCTCATATCTATAAAGAAATGATATTTGGTCACAAAAAAGTTGTCATTAAATATCTTAACTCTTGTAGTGAATACAAGATATCACATATAAATAAACATATTAAAGAACAATGATAGTAATGAGCAAATTGATCTAGAAAATGTGATAATTAAACAATAATTGTCATGCCTCTAAAGAATGGAGTTCTTATCTCTCTTATTGAAAGAATACTATCTCAAGCATCCATATAATACATGGCAAATTGATTAGTCAAGAAACAATATTTGTGACTTTCATATGTAACAAAGATGCAATTTGTTGGACCTCGCTTGTTTTCGAACTCCAAGGCTTGCTTTGATACCATATGTGTCCCACTTATTTTCGGAATCCAACTCTTGCGAATATTATCATACTTAACTTCTGCGTGCATATTACCTTATAGGGTTATTTCTATGAACCCTTATTAGGCATCATCCCACAAGGGTGGCGTGCCCATGACAATCAAACATCAAAATAAGAATATAATAATACTTGAGCTTATTCTCATGAAATCCCCTTAACCATTCTAATAAGGAGTCAAAAGAACATATACAATCGAAACTACTTCAATCTATCATTTTATTACTCAAGCAACAGAGTTTGAAAAACTTTATTTACATTTCAAAAGCCACACCATTGGCTTATTACAAAAATAAAAAGTAGCAAATGAAGCAATTCCCTTAGGCTGTCGATCACTTGATCTTTTAGCTATCACCTGAAGATGGGACAGAAAGGGGGTGAGCTTGAAAGCTCGTGGGTGACAGTTTATAACAAAAAGATAAGCTAAACTTTTGAAATCATTTTTCTTTTCATATAAAAATTGTGATTGAGTTTACAAAACACATATTTCTTAGGCTTTCAGCCAAAACATTTATAACTCATTTTTAATGCAGAAATTCATGTGTATGCAAATCATGAATGCATCACTCATATCAATTTGTCATAAATACATAACATATCAAATGGTTTGGATAAGTCCAAAATATGACGCACTACACATTTCCATTATAATGGTCCTGTGTAGTTGTGTATTCTTGAGGGAATCCTATGTAGTCGTGTAATCAAAATCTTGTAAATTTGTTGCCCAAAATGGCATTTTTCTTGAAAACTTGCTTTTTCATATACTTGCTATAACTGGAAAATCATTTCCAAAAACTTAATTTCATAAACATGCATCTTTTCAAAAGAATCATTTGTAAAGACTTTTCATCAATCATCACACAAGTTCATGAAGCAAACATATAGCAGATTTCACATATCATTCATAAACAATAGATGCAACAATTATGATGCAATTGAAATCAATGATTTTCTTTGATTTAAAGAAAACAATAGTGGCTTATTGATTCTATTATAAACATGTACCCACCTTGATATCCTTACTTAAAGACTTGACTTGCTCAAAATGCCTCTTCTCTTTGCAAACAACCTGAGGTATCAAAGTTTCTTTCCTGTTGTATTTAATGTGTACTCCGTGAGATGATCTAATTGAAATAGGCCTCTATGACCCCTTTGGTTCTTCACCAAATGAAGAAATCTTTGGCTTAATTGGAATCTCTTCTCTTCCTCTGCCTTTTTCTCTTCTTGAACAACCTCAAAATCTCTCTTAAAGGCTAAGGAAATTAAAACCCTACCTTGTTTTCTCTTCTTTCTCTCTTTCATTCTTTTTCATGTTTCTCTATCTTATCTCTATTCTCATCTACGCTTTTTTTTCTTCTCTCCAATTTTTCATTTACGTTTTCTCCTTCTCTTAAATATAAGTCCCCATTTTGGTCTTGTCCTTTTATTTATGCCCTTAATGAGTCCAAAAGTCCCATTTTCCCTTCCATTTATGCCTTATGTCTTTTGTACTTAAGTGTCTTGCCAACAGTACCCTTGAACATTCTAACATAACACTTTTTTCAAGAAAAATGTCCCCCATTGTCTCAAGTTACTAATGACACCAAAATCATTCAATTTGGCTCAGTGATTTAAAAGATATACTTCAAACATTTTTGGACTGCTCTTGTCCATAACGGTATACTATGCATAACTTACATTTGAAATTTAAACATCTTAGAGATTGAATTAGATTCCAATTTCTTCATACCATTTGTAGCTCCATGTCTCTAATTTACTACAAATTAGAAATCATCTCATTTGGAGCTCTACCGATCTAGAAATCATCAAAATACTGAAGTATGTTCAGTAAAATAACACCAGTTCATATTATTTAGGAGTACACACACTATACCCACCCTATGTTTTTCACTCAATCTTTTCCAATTTATTTTAGATGGATAAGATTTTTATGGAAATGTAGATCAATGTCGTACGAATCTAATGGTTCAAGAATCAGGTCATTTGGGTGTCTATAGAAGAAGTTATGACTAAAGAACAAAATTTGGATTTGTCCTCAGTCATATTGAACCTGTCTTGGGACAATTGGCATAACTTTCACTATAGATGTAAGATTGGAGTGTTATTTAGATGGATTGAAATAGGACTGCAAGATCTACAACTTTTATGAAGACCTTGAAGACAAATTATGTCATCGAAAGGGTCATAATTGGATTAGACTATACAGGATGAATAGTAACCCAAAAGATGCTTATGAACAGTAACATAGAAGATGTTTTACAATTACCATAACTTTCTCTATAGATATCAGTTTTAAGTTTTCTTTAGATTGTTTGAAAGAAGACTTCAAGATCTACAACTTTCATGAAGAACTCAAAGACCAATTCTATCTTCTGAGGGGTCAAAAATGGAAGAGAAGATAGGCCAAAAAAACAGAAGATAGAAAAAAGACAAAAGATAGTAAAAAGACAGAAGGAAGGGGAAAATTGCTATAACCTTCCCTACAGATATTTGATCAAAGTGTTCTTTATATGGTTCAAAAGGTAACGTCAAGATCTACAACTTTCAGGAAGACCTCAAAGACCAATTATATCCTCTGATAGGCCAAAAAGACAGAAGATAGAAAAAAGACAGATGAATGGAGAAAATTGCTATAACTTTCCTTACAGATATCTGATCAAAGTGTTCTTTATATGGTTCAAAAGAGAACTTTAAGATCTACAATTTTTATGAAGACCTTAAAGACCAATTCTATCTTCTGAGAGATCAAAAATGAAACAAAAGATAGGCTAAAAAGACAGAAGATAGTAAAAAGACAGAAGGAAGGGGAAAATTACTATAACTTTCCCTACAGATATCTGATCAAGGTGTTTTTTATATGTTCAAAAGAGGAATTCAAGATCTACAACTTTCATGAAGATTTAAGACCAATTCTATCTTCTGAGGGGTCAAAAATGGAATAGAAGATAGGACAAAAAGACAGAAGATAGCAAAAAGACAGACGAATGAGAAAAATTGTTATAACTTTCCCTACAAATATCTGAGCAAGGTGTTCTTTATATGGTTTGAAAGAAAACTTCAATATCTACAACTTTCATGAAGACCTTGAAGACCAATGCTATCTTCTTGGGGGTCAAAAATGAAATTAAAAATAGGCCAAAAAGACAATAGATAGCAAAAAGACTGACGAAAGGGGAAAATTCCTATAACTTTCCCTATAGATATCTGATCAAGGTGTCTTCATATGGTTCGAAAGAAGACTTCAATATCTCCAACTTTCATGAAGACCTCAAAGACTAATTCTATCTTCTGAAGGGTCTAAAATGGAATAGAAGATAGGCCAAAAAGACAGAAAATAGCAAAACACAGAAGATGATGACGTTATCACAAAAGAAACAAAAAGGTAGAAGAAGCAAAACATAGAAGATGATGACGTCATCACAAAAGAAGCAAGAAGGCGGAAGAAGCAAAACATAGAAGATGATGATGTCATCACAGAAGAAACAAAAAGGCAGAAGAAGATGATGACGTCATCACAGAAGAAGCAAAAACATAGAAGATACAACTTCACTCTTGAACATCTTCCCTCATAAGGGCCATAACGTTGGACTTAGATGTCTAAAACTTTCATACTATATACTATTGGAAAGATAAAAGAAAGCTCTACAACTTTTTAGAAGACACATTTGCCTAAATCAGCCTAGATTAATCCAGATTTTCCCTTAAAGTCAGAACATGAATTTACATTCATCTCCCAATGTACTACACTCAGTTCTTAACTTCATGACAAATTCTGAGATTCTTAAAGGCAGAATTGAAATTCGATGTCTTCATAAGAAATGTAGCCATATGTCTCTATTTTAATCCAAATTAGGAATCATCTCGTTTGGATAACTAGAGAAAAATTTGTGGCTAAAAGACTGAAGCTTACTTAGTAAATATTTTCCAGATCATCTGCCAATTTTGTTTCAAAATCTTTCCTTGACACAGCTCATACCAAGATCACCTTTTTCTAATGCATTTACTCCTCATTCTTAACTTCTTTTCAAATCAATATCATCCATAAAGAAATTATGATCCATGATTAATCATGAACATTAATAACAGAACATACACATATGTACATATCCTTCATCAACTTACTACACATATTCAACTTCATTTTTACTTTCATTTTACTTCTAACTTTTATCTTAATTCTTCCCATTTCAAAATCTCTTATCCACCAAAAACACCATAGCAAATTATGAATCTATCCACATTTCTCAATCCCTACTTTACTCTTGTCTATCATTTCTTAGTTTCAAGAACTTTCATTCATTTGTCTTTTACTCATGACTAATCACCAAAGTTTCTCATTTAATAGTTCTAATCTTCCATGAAAAGTTTGGGGGCCAACACAATTCTTCACTTACAACTATACCCTCAACCAATCATGTCCTGGAGTAACCTAATATATAGTACCACCTCTACTAAATCTTCTGAGCATAATATTTTATGTGTCTTCTAAACTCTGGCTCAATTTAAAGATGTTCAATAAGTCTCCTGAGCGTAATATTTTATATGAATTGGGTATGATTCAAGTGGATATATTGACAAGTAGATAACACAGTAAGCAAAACATGTAATTCATTGCCCATTATGATCAGTGCATAACCCAAAGAAGGAAAACAATATAGTGATTGATTTCAAGTTTTAATTCAGCATTTCCAAGAATTTTCTATGATAGCTACTACTTAATTGATCTAAGCTGCCAACGCAAAAGAGACAATGGAAAGATTATCGGTAGGGATGGGATATGTGGCCCTTTGAGTGAATTGTAATATGTTAATTGAAAGTTGTAATGCGACATAAACTGAAACAAAACAAGTTCAAGGAAGTTTATCAGAGACAATTGCAGAGTTAAATAGTTGAAAGATGGTGGAAAATTGTTTTCTGTTAGTAGTATGCCCTAGGCCAATGGACATATATGATTCATGTATTAACATTATGACTTGTTAATAATATATTATGAGGTATTCCTTTCATATATGCATGTATTTCGTTT
>JAOSBP010000005.1:16337846-16348739 GCA_027563825.1 Erythroxylum mucronatum
GAATGGGTATTTGAATGGTTATGAGGAGGTATTTCATTGAAGGATCGAATTTGGGATGATTTGAAGTGTATATGATGATAGGATAGAAGTTGGAAGCATTGGGAGAGGCTTTGGAAAGAGTTTGGAGTGTGTAAGTTGACTTGTCTGTCAGTGTAAGTCAACTTGTAGCAGTTTCCGTAAAACTGCTCCGCTTTTGGATAAGTCGAGTTGTCTATTTGTATAACTCGACTTGTGTATATAAGTCGAGTTGTCTGTTCGTATAAGTCGAGTTGTCTGTTCGTACAAGTCGAGTTGTGTGTCTGTATAAGTCGAGTTGTCTGAAGTTTAAATCGACTTGTATGACTTGAAATGTTTGTGATCATTATTTTGTGGGCTCGCTTTTAGGACTTAATATGTTAGATAGTGAGAGCTTATCTTGAGGGTTAAAGAATTAAGTAACCTGCTTATATTTATGTTCTTCGATTTCGGTCTGATCGTTGGGCTTCGGGAATGGGGTCCAACACTGTTGGGTTAATCCATCATAAAAGAATTGATTATGCATATGAAGTGGAAAATGATGGTGTGGACATTATATTAACAAGCGTTTAAAGCGTTCCCACACCTCATAGAATGACTCTCCCTCTATTTGAGTGAAGGTAGCTATTTTCGTCCACAACTCAAAGGTCTTTTGATGGGAATAGAATTTCCCATTAATTTTTTGTACATCTCCTCCGATGTAGTCAATGAATCAGATGGAAGGGTCAACAACCATACCCTGGTCCAATCTTTCAATGTGTATGGAAAGCATCTCATTCTGAGTTAATCTTCATTTAAGTCATCTAAAGGAAATGTCTGGAGAATGGTATAGAATTCTAGAATGAAGTTTAAAGGGTCTTCATATGGAACCCCATAGAATGATGGCATCATATTTTAGTGGATGCTTTTCAATTCATAGTTTTTGGCTGCCTCTCCCAAACGTATTCAGGAAGTGTCAGTACCAATCACCGGTATGACATACTCCTTCATTACTAGCTGCCTTCACCCATTTCTCGATCTTTAGGCTTGGGTTCTTTAAGATTGTCGTTAAAGTCCCTTTGAGGTCCTCTTATCCGATGCGCGTTATCAATAAAGGGAATGATGTTGTGTCTAGTTTCTATTGCTCTTAATTACCTTCATATTTTGATTTTGGTTATAAAATCCTTATGTTTTGATCCTAATGTGAAATGAATTGAGTGAAAATGATGTGAATATTGCATGAGTATTAATTTGGTTATCTTATGAATGTTGCATGGAAATTAGAAGAATTTTGCATGAAAATGGGTGTGACGCATTAATTGCATGTCACAAACATTAATTCCAGTTAATTCCATGAAGGCAAACATGTTAATTCCATACACACATACATGATTTAAATGCACACGCACACGTTAATTCTATACACACACGTTAATTCCACACACACACACACGTTAATTCTACACATGCGGTTTAAATGCACACACACACACACGCTAATTCCATACACATATACGTTAATTCCACACACACACATTTAATTTAAGAACTAGAAATATATTAATTTAAGTGGTAATTGGTAGACAGGTTTTCATTATTAATTCGAATAATAACTTGTTGAATACGAAAGTTAGAATAGTTCATTATTCGAATCGATTTAGAACCTTAGCTATTAATTTTAGTAAGACAACAATTCAATTATTTTCCCTTAATCATGCATAGGAGATTAAATTAGTGAAATTAATTTTCAAGAGCTTTTCCACTTCGACTAATTTATTTGTCTTTGCTCCCAATTGATTCCCTCTACTTTTCAATTTAATTTCATAATTTTCCTTAAAAGCTTTCACTCAACAATCGGGCTAGAATGTTTAGGACCACATTGTTTTTATTTTTATTTTTATTTCAAACTGAATTGAAGTTGTCCAATTTTATCTCCGTAGGATAGCCTAGGTCTTTTTAGAACTTTTTGTGTATAACAAATGAATTCACTTTCCAGAGACCTCCTTCCCCCCACAAATAAAACAAAGACATCATTGAATTAATTTAAAAAAATTGCTAAAAAATCAACAAAATAACACATAAAAAACGTACGCATAAAAAGACAAAATGATCAAAATTAATTTAAGTCTAAACACTAAACACCTATATGGCAATGGCGCCAAAAACTTGTTGTGCCACAATAAGTTTTAAAAACCTAGGCTATTCTACTCGCAAGTATATGAGGTAATTGTAATTGAATACCCAAGTTTGTCTTCTCAAGGAGGTGAAATTGTTTTACTCAAAGTAACTTTTAATAAACATAAAAAAAAGCAATCGTAAACACTATCGCGATTTGTTGAGTAAAAGGTTCTATAGAAAATTAAGCAATTATATTAAAAAGTAAGCTAGTTTAATTGGAAGGAAAGAACGATTTGATCAATTAGTGTGGGGAACTCTTAAGAAATTAACTTCACTAATTTAATCTTTTATGCATGACTAAGGAAAATTAATTAGATAATTGCCCTGCTAAAATTACCAATTGGGTTCTAAAATCAATTCAAATAATACACTAAATCGAACTTTTGTATTCGACAAGTCTATTATCTATATCAATGATGAAAACCAAACTAATAATTACCCACTTAATTTAATATATTTCTAATTAATAACTTAAGTGTCTATAGTTTCTTGTTCTAATATTAAACTTCTTCTGTCGATTCTTCATTTAATACAAAAATGATGCAAAGGTTGGCCAAACATTTACATCCAATAAGCTCAGAAACTATAGCAAGTAATAAGATAATAAAACAGTCCTTTGATCATGCATAATCGATTAAATTAGTTACATTAATTCCTAAGAATAAGCAATCAACCCATTATGGAATAAATACAATTCATCATCTTCATATACTTCAATCCCATAGTTAATAGTAATAAAGAAATATCAAAGTGATAAACAGAGTAAATAAACAAAAAATGGACTATCAAAGCTTTAATAGAGGAAATAAGTTCAACAAACAGAAGATAAATGGGTTCAACAACAACATCAGAAGATGAAGTAAGAATGAGCAAACAAATGAACTGTCGGATGAGCAAGTTGGTGGTGAATCTCCTGCCAATCTCAAACTCTCCAGCGTCAGCTCTCACCTTCTGCCTCTTCTTTACTCTCACCTAGAAGAGTGGACGCTCACACTAGCTTCAGTTCTTCCTTTCTCTTTATTATTTTTCTCTTCATTCTCACCAACAGACTGCTCTCTGCTTTCTCTTCTTCCCTCCACCTCCAGTTTCTTTTGAGCCTCGTTCCGGGCTCCCTTTTTTCTCTATATACTTTTTTATTTTTAGAGAGAGTTTACATTTAGGTCTTTTTTTTAGTATGTCGTCACCTACATGCTTACCATGCATGATATTAATTTCAATAAAGAGAAAGTGTATGGACATAATAACTTTGCCACCACCGTGAGAGCCATTGTCACATCCATGACAATGGTTGTCATGGGCGTTCGCCCTTGTCATGGGTTTTGACTCTCTAGTGATGCCATCTTTTGCTAATTTTTCTTATTTTTCATGAAACATTCACAACATACTCCAATATCCTTAATTGATTCAAATTTGGATTAAAACATAAGAATTTGTAACCAAAATCAAAATATAAAGGCTAGCAAAATCAATAGAAATTAGACTCAACAATCACGACCTAAGAAAACTTGATCACAAGTTCTTAGTGACTCTTGTTCAATCCCAAGCTTCCAATTCTGCTCCCTCAATTATGGATGAAAGAAGAATGATAGTTGCCTACCTCCACAAGTGTTGAAGGAGGGTGAAATGAAATGACCAAGTTATAGGTCACTTCTGTTCAATCCCAAGCCTCCAGTTATGCTTCCCTAGTGTGGATAATGGAATGATGATAGTTTCCTCACCTTTGTAAGCCCTAAAGGAGAGTGTGATGAGATGATAAGCAACACTGGTAAGATTCTTCATTAGTAGGAGACCTACCTTTCCTACAATCCATGACTGGTCTAAAGCACAATGGAAAGGTTATGGAATTTAGGAAGTTTTAATGGCTAAGGAAAACATCTTTATATTTTTATTTGAGTCCCCTAAACAAGATTAAATTCTATTGGAAGCAGGTCCTGACATTACTTTTCAAGACCTATTTTTTTACAAAATTAGAATAATGGGTAACAACTAGAAAATCTTAAACATAAATAATATCATTGTGGATTAATATACACAACATACGACTAGAATACTGGACTATAAAGGGGTTGATTCATTTATCTAGCTACGTAGGAAAACCTTTATGCCTTGATTAAGCCATTGCTACAATGTCAAGAATTCAATATGCTAAGGTTTGGATACTAGTAGAAATAGAAAAGAAGCTCCCATAAATAATACCTATAATAAGGCTAAATGAAGAGGATAGGATTTTTGAGGATTAGGTTGAGCTCTTATACACTTGGAGACTATATGGTAGCTCCATCAAGAAACAAATTTGGAAACCTATAGGCAAGAGCTTTAAAGTAAGTTCATGTGAAGAATTGATACTAATGAATAAGGCTAAGGAAAGAAGGGATGAAGGCAAATGGGATAATGTCAGACAATAAGAGTTGGATGCTTATAAGGAAACAAACATTAAAGCAAAGGGGGATGATAGTAAGAATAACGTAAATGACGATAGCCTGACATTGAAATAGTACTTCTAAATGAAGTTGACACCCATAATAATAATGTGATAGTTGAAGAAGAAACTACAAGGTTACATGAGAAGAACTCTATGGATGAATAGGAAATCATTGATGGAGGAACCATCATTTTATTAATTAAAAGTGACCAAGAGATTGAGGAAAATGTGGAATTTATGATAGTTTTTAGGAGGAATCCTAGGAGGAAGAAAAAAACTTTCCCATCCTTCAAGCAACATCTTTTCTAGTTTGGAATACCAAAGGACTTAATAATCCTACCAAACAGAATAAATGCAAAAGGCCCTTATTTATGAAGAAAGGATAGAAAATCACTATCAACCATATGGATCACTACTATGGTAGGATAGTAGTACTATATGACCTGAAAAAAGTGGAGATTATGGTTTCTAGCAGTTCAGGTCAACATATACACTTAAAGATCAACCTAATTTAGGAGAGGTTGAATAGGCATATCACTGTCATCTATGCTTCTAACATTATATTTAAGAGACATATGCTTGGAATCACATAAAAAGATTGGGAAACAATATATCTTCTCCATGGATAGCTCTAGGAGACTACAATACCACTCTTCACTTTGGGGAGGCTGAAGGAGGGATGAGTCAAAGACACAAGTATGATGAATTCAGGGACTACATAGTCAACTTTAAATGACTGACCTTGAAATGAATGGTTGGTTTTATACATAGTCAAATAAGTAAGAAGGAAGTGGGATAATTCGAAAAAAATTGGATAGAACAATTGTTAACTTCCACCATCCATCTCTCGAGATAGCTTAGCAACTTTTTAAAATCCCTAAATTTCAGTCCATTGCCTTATCTGGATCTTGCTAATGCACGCTAAAGGAAAGAAAAAGAAAAAACACCTCGCCTTCATATTCAACAACCATTTGTTGGATTGTGAAGGATTTGAACAAATAATCAGGAAAAGTATTGAAGAAGAATGTTGGGGTGCAAAATGTACATTTACCATAGAAGGATGCAACATATTAAGGAAGTGATTTAGAAGTTGAATGTGAGGTAGATAATGGAACATAAAAAGATGTTAAAGAAGCCAAGGAGAAACTTTCAAAAATATAGGATATGCTCTACCTAAACGCAGGTGATAGAGATCTCAAATCCCAGGAAACCAAAGCTATGCAGTCCTATACTTAAGTGGTAAAGATTAATTACTCTATAATTGACAGCACGTGTTGAGTGCACTGTAAAATTTACTTGACTCTACACACTAAAATTTGTAGTTGTGGTAAGTCAGGATCAAATCCACAGGGAATGCTCGGTTAATTTTCGTAATGAAATTAATTGATGCAAGGAAAGTATATGGGTTTTTTTTGGATTTCAAAAAGTTTAAAAATTAAAAGTAAAATTAAACTATTGAAAACAAATTAAGTCAAACAATCAAAAATGAGAAAAAGTGTCAAGTATAAGTAAGGTCCAGTTCTAGGGTTAATCTCGGCCTAAGCACAATTAAGCATATTCCTTCATTCGAAAGTCTTTACAAATCTTTTCGGACTATTGATATGAGACTAATAGAACGCTCTTTTCCCTTAGGTTGTATCTAACTAAGATACGATCGTTGATTAAATATAACTACCGAATAACCTAAGATACGATCTCTAGATTCAATTTGGCAGTTGCATTATAAATTGGAAACGATCAATATAGGCAGTAACCTCACACGTTCGGATTATCTAACTTAAGTTTGTTGTTCCTAACGACTAACGATCGTTAGATGCTACTTACAAATATTAAAAGTAACAATTACGGATTACAATCAATATTTTAGTAGTAGGTTCGAAGTAAAACAATCAAAATAATATATCAAGATCATTAATTCCAAATCCATTAAAATCAATACGAACATCACAACAATCCGAAAATAAATCACAACTTTAAAATGACAAAAATAACTTAACCGTGACATGGCGTCGATATCCCCGTTGAACCGGCATCGAAAAGTTAGCCTACCATCTCCATTTTATGCTCCAAGAGTGGGTCAAATTTTCATATAACACGGCAGTCTAAAATTACCTTCTTTTCCCTTTAATGCTCTCGGTGAAACAAGTAAAATGCATGAATAATTGGTCTCCAGCAGCTCCTAGCTTTAGTTCTTCGATTTTGCCTTTTCGCCGACACTATTGATTTTGTTCCCTAGCACCTTACTGTAGCCATTCTTCCTTCCAGCAGCATCCCATGTTGATTTCTCCTTAGTTTCGCCAACCTGCAGCAACAAGACATATTAAAAACACATCAGTTTGTTTAAATCTTCTTGCGCCGGCCCCTCTCTATGGCCATGATGTGACTATTTAAGAGCTCTCCGTTAAAAGCCTCTCTTATGCTTTACTCTTTGTCTCCACCCGATACTGTAGCTCGACAAGAAAATTAAAACTCCTACACATTAAAAGCCTTTGCCTATTGCTGTATGCCGACATTGTGGAGTGATTTGACAAATAAAAACTCAACTCCCTAAAACCCTTGGCTGCATCCCTTCCCTCCGCATGTCCAGCGTTTTCGGCTTTTTAAAAAACGTTGCGCCGACCCTTTATATCCCTTCGACAAATCATTTTTTTTCATCACTTAGAAACTCTCCTCCTGTTATCATGTTGTGCGTTAAAACGTTAACGCATAGCTCGCGTATGCTGCGTACGCTGGCATCATACGCAGCATGTATATATTTTTATTTTTTATATTTCTTTAAATCTGCCTTTTATTAATTAAGCAATTGTGCTCTAATTTGTTTTAGAAAATTTTGTCTTTTTAGTCTAAAAAATATATCAATATATCCAACCTGGCAATAAACACAAATTGAACATTTTATCTTAAAAATAGGATTGAAATCACATGTAAATGTATAAGAAAATATAAGAGAATTCAATCATATCAATAATCAAGCAAAGGTCAAGAATAACTTGGCTAAAGAATGGGAAAAGATGCACCAATTTTTACTTTAGGACTGTTTTAGCTAGGAGCAACATAATATACTAAATATGCATTATAACTTATAACGCTCCCAAAGACCTTAAACCATAATTAACCAAATAGTTCTCAAAACATGTCATTAATTATCAAATTCCTCATTAGTTCCAAAAGAGAGGATTGTGTGTTAGGTACAAAAGTATTATACATAATACAACTACCGGAGTTGTCACATTCAAAAATATATAATTCCAAAATCTTTACCCAAGTAATTTACTGGCCTCACCTAAACTCTACTCAGGCTATCATGTACTTTGGGGTTATCGGTAATCACTTGATCTCCTAAAAAAATAAAATAGTAAGGGGTGAGCTGCTTACTCAGTAAGAATAACCGACCATACCCTTAAAATCAAGTAACTCCATAAATAATTATAAAACTTAGTTAACTAATTAAATCATACATATATACACAACATCACTTAGCCTAATCCAAACAGTTAACAAACATCTAAAAATTTTTGCCAAATTATGATTAACACAAATATTAATTATAACTTTCATTTATGCTTTATTCCAATATTTAACTGATTTTTTTTGCCTGGGCCCAACTTAACCTATTAGGTGTACATCTAATGGTCTGTCGGCTTATATCATCATAATCTCTCATCAGCGGAAACATAATTAAATGTATAAATATCAGCACAAGGTACCTCGATTTCGTAATCTTCACCCCTGTATACTCCAGTACCTAGCCATCGACACAAGATATCTCCAAGACTTAGGATATCCCGGTACTACTCCAATATCTAGTCATCGGTATAGGACATCCCCGGGACCCAGGATGCCCTGGTATTTACTCCACGGATAGATACCTAGCCACCACTCACTCATATCGCCTCAACTTATCCATCTAAAACCATCGGATGTAGCTTATCTTAAGTAAGCCACCGATTCTAGATTTTGATCAATTATTGTCAACCTATTACCAACTGGTCTCAATTTTACACATTTTCGCCTAGTTAACATGCAATACACCTCATATTATGCATAACAAAATACAATCACGAAATGCCTTGTAATTTGATTAATTATTAATGAAATAAAATAAACATAATTCATTTAGGTAATGATTAATCATTAATTAAATTAATGATCAATTTAAAATATAATTTATTAATAACCAAATGGTACTTAATTTTAAGAGTAAAGTTCAAGATTATCCTTATCCCAATTTCAGACTCAACTAATTGATAATTTCAATTTCTCTTTGGTTTGGGCGGGAGCCCCCTGTGGTGGGCTGAGGCGTGGCCCAGGCCCCACAGAAAGCCTCTCACCGTCAAGAAGGAATTGTCCCATTGCTGGGTGAGTTGCGAGTCGAACCCAGGACCAAGGGGTTTTGTTGGCGTGGAACGCCACGCCTCTCACCACTTGAGCTAACGGTGCGGGCCCACCCAAACCACTCTTTAATCGGACTTTTGGACCTAATTGTAAGGGACTTTGGAGTTGTCAACTTCTACAACTCCTTCCAATTTTTCTATTGAAAAATTTGAGAGAAAGATGAAGAAAAGATGTGTATGGTTTTCTCTAATTTCCAGATTCTGGTTTTTTTATACATGTTTAAAAGTTGTAGGTTGGGCTAGGCTGTGGGTAAGTTATATTAATGAATGGGCTTTACAAAACTAATCCGATGATTACGATAAACATAATATATTATCCTATCCTATCTATATATGTACGTCGATTAAGGTTTTGTCTCTCCAATTAAATATATCGTCTTGTACAATTTTAATGCTGTGAAAACCTTCGTGTGAGCCCATTGTCGTCAGAAACAGGACTTAGCTTCTTATACTGCATAGTGCATATATCTATTGATAAGTAATGGGTGAAGGGCAAGAGGACCACCTCAAAGCACTCTTTATCCTTTTCTTTCAAGTATTGAGTAGTTCGAAACATTAAGTATCTGTCCAGAACTACAAGTTACAGTAATTTACCTTTTACGAACTTAACACATACGAACAGGAAAATATAGTAAAAAGAGACGGTCAAAGGAGGAACCGGTGCAGTGGTCCATATATATATATATATATATATAGCTTTGGTGGTCCATTATGATTAAGGAGAATGGGAATGGGAGTACCAAAAAGGAGACTTTAATGCAGGGCTGGTAAAAGTGTTTATGATTCTGCTACTACCAACTACTTTGTCATTGTTGACTTATTTCTGAAAAAAGAGTGACGATATATGATTAATAAGAATGGATAAACCGCTCTGTGACGCAGTTGAGTTTTCTTTATCATTCGCATAGTAACAGCGATACACTTGCAGTTTCATTCTGCATAAACCTCATTTTGCTTCGGCGTTTGTTAAGGGAAAGTACGGGAACTTTGGAACGACCTCTCAGTTATTCAATTGTACTGCCTCTGCCAATTCATCTGGTAAATTTCCTGACAAACTCTTGACTTCTTTATGACCCAGCCTTTTTCATCTTCTGCACATTTATTACATTCTACCTACTCTTTTTCTGGCGAATAAATGTTTTTAAGTAGCAACAGGTACCAAACACTTGCGTTTTGTAAGACTTTATGAAGATGGAAATTGTTATCATACGCTTGCGTTTTGTAAGAAGGCCTTTTTACCCTCAAGCATTAACTTATCGTTTTGATAGTAACAAAAAGAAAAAAAAAGGGCAGAGAATCGAAGGGAACATTTAAACTAAGGGTGGATGAAGACATTCAGAAAGATATCTTTGTGACAGAGGAGTAAGGAAGATATTGTCATTAATTTGAGGGTTTCGAATTTTGCTTAAATTGGGGAATTCGCTTTTAAATTGAAAATTTAATTCATAAATAAGTATTCATGAAGACGTTGGTGACTTAGGAGTGGAGCAAGACATGATATTCATGATAGAGGAGTAAAAGGAAGACCTTCATGACAATGGCCACAAATTGGTCCAAGTTAGTGATTTTTACTAATTTCTAGGGTTATACTTCCTGCATAAATTGCAATATTAGGCATTTTAAAAATATAATTATACCATATATTGTCACAAGAACCAGATTTATTATTGTTACTATTTACTATTATGAAGTAGAACATGTAATTTTTCTTGGAGACAACTCATTGCCAATCGTTTGTTTACACTTGATAAAGGATTTTCTGAAAATAAGAGAAAAGAAAACAAAGTCTATTAGGTGATATCATAGATCTAAAAAAATAGTAAAGCATGCATCAAGTGCTTTTTGAAAGTTATTAGGTGCTTCGAAATAGATAACTTTATAATAAAAAGTATTAGGAAATTTAGT
>JAOSBP010000005.1:16352208-16374945 GCA_027563825.1 Erythroxylum mucronatum
ATATCCATAAAGTAGGACTAGTAAATTTTGTTCTTATAACTAAGAGATTTTTAAAATCTATAAGTATGTTAAGTATACGTATATTTAATTAATAAATCATTTACAAGTTAATATAAAATTTCAATAGTGAGAATTGATTTGGTCCACAATTAGGTAAGTATATGTATGTATATAACCCTAATTTCTAGGGTTACAATTCCTACATAGATTGGAAAGTTTAGTTTGAATGAAAGATTTTCTTATTAATTTATGGAATTGCTACACAAGTAAGGTTGAATAACTTATTACTCATTTAATTCTTATTTTATTTAGATGCGAAATCTTATTAAAAAAAGGAATTATGTTTCAATATGAGGAAGAAATTGATAGACAGAATCCAGTAACATTAGTGGTAGTAAATTATTAGTTAAAGGTATTAACCAAGATAAATTATGTTGGTTTAGCATTATGAGGACTGCTAAGCATAACTAGTATGATAGATTGGATAAAGTATATTATAGGCAGCTAAATAAATATAAAGAAGGTGGGTAGATTGAGATTCTAGATGATACAAAAATCTATGATTTGATAATATTTTATTTAAAACCACGGAAAAGTGGAGGTTTATTTTAAAGATGAGTATAATGAAAAGAAAGCAATAAAAGCATATATCGTGGATGATGGTTATGATAACATAGATCCAAAAAATGTTAAAGAAGAAGATAATCATTACATAAAGGATGAACTACTGGTCCTAGGAGTCAATAAAATAAATGATAAAGCAAACATTGAAGAAAAAAATTGTACTATTAAATGACAATGGTGATAGTGGTATGCCCATTAAAGATATGCATGTTGAGCATAAAATTTTGAATAATGTGTATGAAAATAAGTCAGATGGTGTTAATATTGTGCTTGATGGTGTGAATATTAAGCATGATGTCCCTAATGCTTCTGCTGATGATGATGTGCCTAATGTTTCTGCTAATGATGTGCCTAATGTTTTTGTTCATGATAATGTGCCTAATGCTTGCTACTGGTAATGTACCTAATGCTTATACTAATGATAATAAGCCTAGTAAGGATGTGTATAATGCTTATACCGAAAATGATTATAGTGATAGTGATTTGGTGACTGATTTGGAATGAGAAAGTGAAAGAGATTATGGTGAGCTCTAAGCTATCATATCAAAATATAAAGAGGAAAGTCCAGGAAAAGAAGTAGAGGTTGTGAATAATGATGTTGAAAATCATGAAAGTGAAAAAGGGCATGAAGATGACATGAAAGGATTCTGTTTCTAAAAATGACAAAGAGTATCTTGAAAGTGATTACCCATGTCAATATTATATAATTTCATTCAAAAGAAGATACTAGCAGTGCGTGGAGAAGAGGTAAATGACAAAACCTATATTATGATCTAACAACTAATATTCCTACTTGGGATATATGTTTGATGTTTAAAGATGAAAATGAATTTAAGGAGGTTATGATTAAATACTCCATTGCAAAGAGTTTAGGTTTGAAATACATTAAAAAAAACGAGAAGTCTCGAGTAAGAGTGATATGTAGATCACACTATCCTTCGTTACATTTTGTCAAGTTTGGAGAGAAATCACAATAGTTTAATTGTGAAGAGATATGAACCTAAGTATAGTTATACAATGACAAACATCAATAAGCATATCACATCAAAATGGATTGACATGATTACGTTACAAAAAATTATCAAAGTAGTTCAATTAAATTCTTTATTGAGGAAGGCACTAAAGGTGGACGTAAGATTTAAAAATTGTAAGAGAGCAAAAGCAAGTGTGATAAAAATGAAGTATGGGTATCATATGGAGGAATTTGCTAAACCCTTGAGGTATAGATAAGAGACAAAGATCAAGAACCCAGGTATGAAATGAGCAATTAGAACAAGAACTTATGATGGAGGGAAAAGAATCTTTACAAGGTGTTGTTTGTTTCAGTGTTTGTAAAAAGGGTTGGATTGAAGGTTGTAGACCAATAATAAGACCAAACGAATGTTTCTTGAAGGGAATACGTAAATGATAGTTATAAGCTGCTGTTGGAAGGAATGTAAACAATTAAATGTTTTCTATTGCGTAGGGTATGGTTGAAGTTAAGTGTCCAAAATATGGAAATGGCTTTTAGAGCTTCTTGTTTCAGATCTACAACTTGGAGATGATAGTGGCTTCAAATTCATATTTGATATACAAAAGAAATGTCTATACTGAATTAAATATATATGTGTTTATAAATATGCACTTAATAAATATTTTATTTTTATTTGTTTATATTATTTTTTAGGGTCTTCCATATGTAATAAAAAGAGTTTACAAATGATGAACATAAAATATGTGCAAGGCACATTTATGCTAATTGGAGACAAAGATGTAATAGAGATGACCTAAAGTTTCAGTTTTGGAGGACGACTAAGGCAACATTTGTTCTTGATTTTAATGATCAGTTGCATATGTTAAATAATTTAAGACCAAGTTATATTGAAGCTCTACTAGACTATCCCAAAGAGATATATATTACATCATATTTTAGTGTTAACTGCATATATGATTGTGTGGATAATAATATGAGTGAGACCTTCAATGGTTTTATCCTAGAGGCTAGGTTGAAGCCTATAGTTAGCATATTTGAGCATATTAGGAAGATGGTGATGAAGAGGATGCATACAAAAGGAGTTTTAGGGAGAAATGGGATAGAAACATATCACTAAAAGTTCAAACCATGTTAGAGGAGAATAAGAAAGAGATATTTATTAATTGTAATAGAGTTGATGGATATGAAGCTGAGCATAGATTAGACAAGTTATATGTGAAAATTAGTAGTCATACTTGTAGATATTGGGATTTTACAGGGATTCCATGCTCTCATGTTGTGGCTTCCATTTTCCATAACCACTAAAATCCCAATGACTACGTTGATAATGGTATGTTAAAAAGAGGTAAATGCAATCATACAAGTACTCCCTCGAGCCACTTGATAGAATGCCTGGACAATCTAAAAAAGAAAAGGAAGAAAGATAAATTTGAGCAATCTAAAATAGGAAAAGCAACTAGATATGGAAGAAAAATGACTTCTAACAAATATGGACAACAAGGCAATAACCAAATGTCATGCAAAATTTCAATAAATGTAAGAAATTTCTAATTTAGTATTGAACTTATTAACCATTTTGTTACTAATCGATCAATGTTTGTGAAATATATATGGGTACCAAGATCATCTAGTACCAATATAAGGATAAAACAAGGAATTCAACCCACAAATTTAGTGTTTACCGCATCAATAAATGTTATATATGCTAAAGAGACCCGTAAAGATCAAAAAAGCATACAAATAATGATTAAAGGAACAGGAAGAGGCAGAGTGCAAAGAAGAGGTAAAGACATGATCAGAGACAAAGACAGAGGGAGAAGGATGAGTAAATATGAATTACAATTCAAATAGTCAAATGATTCATTTGAGTATCATATAAGTTAATTGAAATTTGAAATATGTTAATATTAGTATTTAATTTTTTTAAATTGTCGTTTTCATTTTCATGTTTAATAGTATGGAGATAATGTTCAGATCATGAGGCCAGGTAGCTCACAAAAGTCCATTACTATATATACTAATATCCAAACTGAAATTAGTCTTTTTGAACTTGTTCCATTTTGGACCTATTTAGAAATTGAAGTTATAGTGAACTTAAAATTGCTTGGAATTTCAAGTTGGAATTGAAGTTATGAAATTGTTTGTTACTACGATAGATTGGAAGATAGTGAAATGAAAGTTAGTTAAATAACTGTTAGAGATATTATAGTTCTTATGCCATTTGGGAGTTGGTTAAGTTTGAAATTGCCACTTTGAAGTTATCATGTTCATTTGATTTACCAACAATGGTCTACAAGATGAACTACATATAACATTATAAAAGATAATAATATATTTATCTTTATAAGAACAATAAATTCTTAACCCAGTAAGACAGTCCAAATAAATTACTACGGCACGACATCAAAGTTTATAAATTTAATATTCTTCAACTTTTCAACAATTATATTTATAAAAATAACTACCAAGATTATAGCACATACTTTGCAATTATATCTCACCTTTTGCCTTCTTCTTATTTCAAATATTTTATATTTCAGTGCCACTTTCACTTAAGCCAAATCACCTTATAGCTCATGCATACACATACAATTTTTTTAAAATTTTATTCTCAACCTTCAACCTTTTATTCTCAAGTCTCAATTTGTTTATAATGCATTTTTCCTTTTCACCAAAATCTTTATCCACCTATCTGGAAAAAATTACATCCCCCTTCCTACAATAGTATTGCAATAAATATTATTAATTACCAATAACACTTATCTTATTGAATACTAATAAATTGATTATTATTAAGGAAAATACCTCATAATTAGGACATCTATAAAATCTTCTTCTAGGATTATCATTGTTCCAAGAAGTAACCAAATGACTTCGACTTTCATATTGACAAAAAACCTCCTTACTGTATTGCTTGTCACTATGGCCTCTTCCTATTGAGTTTGAAGATTCACCATCCATTACAATTAACAAAATCCTATACAATAGTTTGTAACTTGAATTAGGTTTGCTTCTATAAGTTCAAAATAATTTGAAGTATAAAACAAAAAACCTATTAAATTGTGTTATACTTTAATTTATTTTTATCCTATAAGCACAAAATAAATTGAAGTATCATACAAAGACCCATTAAAAAAATTGGTCCTCCATAATCTATAAATCATAATAAATCCTAATATAATCTGCATAGTATACAATTTGGGCTTTTTTCCTTCAACGTAATCTACATATCCTAATGTATGTTAATGTCCATAATTGTAGTGTATAATTCTTAACCAAGGTGCCATTTAATCAAGCATTCAGTCGAAGCGTAACCTCCCATGATAAAGAATATATTTAATCCTATAATAAAAACATGGTTAACCTTTATCATGGATAAATATCGGCAACAACCAAGCAATGGTAAGTTGGGGTTAACAGCAGGTAAGGGTTAAATTAGCAGGAAATAACAGATAAACACACATGAAGAAACAAAACCCAGATGAACCTACAAGAAGCAATAAATTAAACCCATATTGTCTTTACAATGCAGGAGATTGAGGTAACTTAATCGAATAAAGCTACTGTAGAGAAATGAAAGCTTGATATTTACTAGAGAGATGTAGATGCTAGAGATTGGTAAAGAAAAATGCTGACTAATGTTAAAGAAGTAAGGGTATGTTGAGTTATTAACGTATTGTAAATAGATTGACTGGGACAAAGATACTTAACTTACCATAATATAATTTAAAATTTTTCATAGTTTTCAAATTCTAGTAAATCCTCCTTACAAAATTTTTTTTGCTTTCTCATATTTTATTTCTTTTCAACTTATGTTTTTATTATATAAGAAATAAATTGTCAAAATCTTTTTTTAAAGTGAAATTATCAATAACAAGTACTATTTTAAGTTTAAAAAATTTTCAATATAGATTATAATATGACGAGATATCAATTCTTTCTATTTCTCACTCACTTGCAATAAAATAAAATGATTAGAATTCTGTAATACTCAAACTTATTAAATAATATATGCAATCAACATACTTTGAGAGTTTATTATTGTACATCTATTACGAATATGTAGCTTGATTATGAATTAATCATTGAGTACATTTTTTTATCTTATACCTTATTTGATATATTATTTCCTTATTTTTATCTCATTTATGTCATTGGATTCATAATTATATGCTATTTTTTAATTAATTAATAATATAGACCATTAAATACGTATCGATATAATTATAACATTCACAATAAATGTCTTATGTTCTATTTTTTAAAAACTGAATTAATTTGCTTTCTATAATTATTGCATTGAATTGTATTACATAATTTTTTGGTGACGCTTTAAAGTAGCAATTGGAAATAACCTCTCTGCTAGTTAAGGATAAAGCTGCGTACTGCCAGACCTCTCTAGACCCCACATATCAATGGGATTCCTACTAAGTGTTGTTGTTGTTGTTGTACTCTAAAGTAGCAATTATTAATTACAATTTTAAAGTACTAGATACAATTTATTAGGAGACATTACGAGATTATATAATTCCCAAGGTCTTACAAAACATAAATTAAGATATTTAGCTTACATTCGTTCCTTATTGGTTGATTTCACATACATAGGAATCGTAAATTACAATATTAATTTCTTTATATTTAAAACTTATGTTTTCAATTTATAATATATCACACAAATACTAGTTTGAATATGTATAATGTCTAGCTTAGGTTCATTAATCTATTATGCATTTTTAGATCTTGCATATGACAACTTTAAGATAAATAAATTAACAATTTAATCATTCTAAGGCACAATATATTTCTTTTCTTATTAAAGCCACATTTATGATTTAAACTTATTTTTCTTTATTATTAATTATATAATAAGTTTTAAACTTGTCTCATTTATATTTATTTACAAATAATAGGGATGATTGTTAGTGTGTATCTGTCTTATATGCTCTTTACTTCACATTGAAATAGTTCATACAAAGAAAGTACACCTTATAATCAAAGTGTTCATTATAAGTAAATCTTTTTATATGTCGTAATGTTTATTACATAATAACCAAATTCATTATGCATTATATAGATAAACATGAAAAAATTACCTTCATTATGAGTAATGTAATTAATGGTTATTCACTTTGAACATGTATATAATTAATGCATAAATATCTATCTAGTCCTAGTGACCATTTTATTTAACTCTTATAAATTGACTTTGTCATTGATATGCTACCATATCACTTGTAAATATATTTTATGATATTGAATAATATCTCTTCTTAAGTTTTGAATGAAGGAAAGATTCATGTATTAAAAAAAAAATAGGATGAGGACACATGATGCAATCTCATACATCTTTAAACTACGACATAAATATTCATGATTCCTAAGGGCCTGTTTAGTTGGATATTAATTAATGGAATGGAATAGTTTATGACGGAATGGAATGTAATATAGTGAAAAGTTGTTTGGGAGGGATGGAAAGGTTCACAATGTAATGTAATGAAATGCTGTTTGGAAGATGGATGGAATGGAATTTAATGTATAATAAATGATTATTATACCCTTATATAACATTCTCACACAACCTAGAACCGAAAATGCACAAACACTCGAATGCTATGGTTTTAAAACAACAAAAACCTATAACTTACTGACAAACAATTAAAGTCACGGTTGTGACTTGAACAATAATTTTTTATATTTTCTATTTTATTAATAAAATTTTTATTATTTTATTATTAATTATATAAATTTTATTATTAATTATATAAAAAAATTAATATTAATTATTGAATAAGTTTTATTATATTAAATATTATTCTATTCTATTTGATTTATATTTAAAAATAATTTATTTATATTTTATTTATATAGAAATATATTTATGACTTATCAAAAACATGTCATGACACTCTAACAAACAATTAAAGAATAAGTGTTTATATATTTTTCTATTTTTATTAATAAAAATTTTATTATTAATTATATATAATTTATTGTTAATTATATAAAATATTATTGTGTTGTGCTGGTTGTTTTTAGGGTAGGGTAAGAAATAATTGGTATTATGAAAAATTATTGAGGGTATATTAGGTAATATATATTTATTAGTTTACGTTCCATCCTAAACCCCCCGAATTGGAGATTTCTCATTTTCACTGTTTAGGATGGAATGGAACGTAATATGAAACTCTCCACTTCTATCTTATTCCATTCCATTCTATTATAAAACCTCCTTCTAAACGATAGAACTGTGTTACATTTCATCTCATTCCATTATAAAACCCTAAACCAAATAGACCCTAAGTGTGAGGAGAACTTTCTTCTCTCAAACGAAAACATTATATTTCTTCTCTCTAATTTTATGACCTTAATGTATCCTTTCAGTTTGGTACTTGAATTTCAATTGTCTACTACTGTAAAAATGTCTAAACTTTGTTAATAACCAATATCTTAAGGCTAGAACTAATAGATGCTTTCTATTTATTACTTATGGCTTTGTCCTTACAATTTTACATTCTTTTCAATTGCTAAAACATTTTATTAATATCATAAATTAAATAGTGAAAAATACTTCGATATTTGATTCTATAAGTCTTTAAAAGGAAGCCTATATATTAGACTCATGCTATATCTCTAATTTATTATAATAAACCTAGTATTGAATATTTGGATTCAAACTTGGACTCGAAGGATATATGAATCATATCCATTCTTAGACACTTGAATACAAACCTACAATTGAAGAATTCAAACCCACAAAAATTAGGCTTAATCTTAGATTATTGAGTCTAACTATAAATGTAGGCTATATCTCTAACTCATTATAAGATATGTCTAGTCCTAGATGTTTGAGTCCACAAATTCAAAGAATCCAAACCAATAAAAATTAGGTTTAGTCTCAGACATTTGAACCTAGACTTAGAATTGAAGAATTTGTGACCATATGAATTAGGTCTAGCTTCAAATGTTTGAGCCTATATTCAAACTCAAAGAAATCAAGCTTATAGGAATCAAGCCTAGTCTTGGATGATATTGTCTAAATTTAAATTTAATTCATCATAGTAAATCCAATTTTGAACGCTTGAGTTTAAATCCAAACTTATGTTATATCTCCAACTCATCAGAGCAAGTTTAGTATCAAATGATTGAGCCCAATTCTAGAAAGATTATTTATAATTCATTATAGTAAGCTTAATTAAATGCTTGAATCTAAAATAGCCCCAAAAATATTCAAACTTACAAGAACCATCTTTAGCTTTAGATGCTTAAACAATAAGGATGATATCAGGTCAGTCAGGCTTAGACTCTCTTAAACCTGAACCCAACCTAAAAATTAACTCCCGAATAGGCTTGGATAGCTCAAAGTCTAATCAAGTTTGTATGCAGTCTGATTATTTTTTAATTTAAATTTTGACAAAAGACATGCATTTTTTCTTAAACTTTTAGGCTGTAGTGAGCCAAAAATGTTCAAAATAAAAAGAGCTTGAGCCTATTCTAAAGCTCAGTCAAGTCAGACCTGACCAAGTTTAATTGGCAAGCCTATTAAACACAAACCTAAACTCATACTATCTTTTTAACTCATCATAGTAAACTTAATATTAAATGCTTGAGTTAAGACCCAAACAAACCATATTTTCCCTTTAAGTTATGTTAATATACATATAAGTATATCTAAGTATTATTGTTTATTTTGATGATCCACACGACTAAGTTAATTGATAATTTACCATAAATAAGAAATAGTTATGAACTTGATATATGGCAGGACATGCATTTTTTTATGTGACATGATAGGGCATGAAATTAATATCTATTACATTTAAGTCCAATCATATTAGTTCTCCATCATTAACATCAATTTTATTAATGAAATTTGTAAACTATTTTACAAAGTGTTATTTCACCTTATCCAAGGATTTCCTAAAGCAATAGTAATCTATGTAATTCATGATATATCCAACACCTATTGACTGAGCTATCCTTTGTTGGAATAGGTCACAAGTAGTATCAAAATATAGGCATTCACTACATAAGATACATTGGTGATATCATCTCAAAAGATCACTTGTACAATCATCGCAATGAGAATTTCCATAAATATATAATTAATTTTCTAAATGGATTTCTAAAGTAAGGTCAGTTCAGTGAATTTTTTCTCTAAAAAGAACCCACACTTTTGGTCAAGTATCTTCATACTTCAGTCTATAAGATTGACTACTTCCTCTATAAGTAAAAAACATAACATTTACTATACTTTTACCTTTTATTAATATCTAGTCTTAATAGAAAATTAACTAGAAATAATTTAGGAATAATACATAAATAGAATATGAATATAAATATTATAATTATAATCTCATCATAATTTCATTTGCAATGTATAATTATCCTATGAATTTACCACATATATCTAATAATAATAATCATCATCATCATTATAAACACCTAGTTGAAGTCCCGCTGAGAAGCGGAGTCTGGGGAGGTTCGATAGTATGTAATCTTACGCCTACCTAGTAGAGAGATTATTTCTGATAGACCCACATACAATATGTTATGGAGATACTATAAAATTAAATGGATATGCATACATATGCCAAACAAAAATAATAAAATAAAATGATTAAGTAAATAAGTCAAATAAACATAAAAAGTAATAACTAACTAAATACATTAATACAAATAAATAATTAATAGAAACAATAGTAACATTAATAATAAAAATAAGTAAGGCAATACAAAAATAGTGTACATACAGAACATTTCAAAGATTAACAATAAATAGTAAGATAAGAATACATATCATAAAAGAACCGTATAAGAGTAAACTTCAACCATACCAAAAGGAAACAAAACCTATAAATGAGTAACTCCGCCCATGCCTGTCACCATATTAATTATGTTAAATAGGAAACTAATTAAATATTTATAAAATAAAGAATGCCTTTAAATAATTATGTCACTAAACTACAACTAATTGATTGTAGGGCATAATCCAACGATCTCCTACCTGTAATAAGTCAATTGTTAAAGTATCTTATACCATATTCCCATATGACAATTATGTTGCTACTTGGACAGTGGTCTAGTGAGAGAATTCTACTAGACTCTCTATAGTGAGCACTCACTTAAATCCTACAACTTTCATATTAATTATCATCATAATAAAAAGAAACTATCTAAATATATACTTAGATCTTTGATGAGATCTTAGCTTCTTTTATATGCCCAGTGACTCTAATGTTCCATTAGTAAATTACTATTTTGAACAATGCAAAGAACTATATCAAGTTTATGAAAGAGCTTCTTGATCCAACTAATCATCTCCACTAAATATAAAATGTATTATGGCTTAATTAGCAACCATCGCTACATCGGAACCTTTAAAATCTCAAAATAATATTGTTCCAAGTAAAATGGACCTTAATTAGGATTTACTTATAAATTTAATTTCTATATAACCTTAAACTCAAATATCAACTCATATGAAAAATAAATGGATATCTTTAATACTTTATAAGCTTTTTAGTATAATATCTATATACTTGGACTTAGATAGGTAAACAACTTCCAATCTATCTTTATAGATCTAATTCTCAAAATTAAGTTGTTACCTTTTCATATCCAATATGAATTGTTCATGGACAATTATTCAACAATTGAAAAAATGAATTATTATTCTTTGTGAGTAATATTTCTCTACATACTCTTATTGAAAAGAACAATTGTACTCCCACTAACCTTCTTATAGATATGATAAATTCACAATCATCTCCAAAATAAAATATTTGAATTCATCATAAAATTGAATCATTAAACGTCTCATAGCCTTTCAACTATACATTTAATGTATCAATACAGGCACTAGTTCCAATTGAATGTATTGTCATGATATTTGAATTTTTTATATTTCATCATACTCCTACTACTTATCTTGAGAACCATTATCTTATAAGTATACACTGAAAGAAACAATTTGTTCAATGGATTTGTACGATTACATTTAAATTTTTGGATTTATCAAAACCATTTACTATCCAATTTAGTTCGAAACTTAGTGGATAATATATGCTTTGACTAAGCATCACATCCTTAACTCATTAACTCGACTCTTTAAAAGTCTTAGCATGTCATATTTAATATGAATTTGTAACTACTAAAGGTAAGTTTTAGTATTAAGCATAGATATAGAAGAAATAAATATTACATCATAAATTTCTTATATTGTATTTTCCTCCTTACATAAATCTACACAATTATGGAATTTTTGTTATGAAGGTATTCATTAAAGGATCTCATTCTCTATAGATAACTAAAAAATTAAAACTAACCGCATCGATCTCATCGAAGTTCTTTAGCATTCTCAATGTTTAATTTCTACTTAGATTTAAACAATTTAAATTTTCAAAATTTTAAATCAACATTTCATTTAATGCATATGACTGTACCACATAAAGTCATTAATAATTCTAATGAAATATAAGAATCATTGTTTTATAAATTGTTATTCCATATAATACATCACATATAATGATTTAACAATTTAGTACCTTCATCATCCTTTCACTAAAAGTTGATTTGGTTTTTCTTCAAATTAATAATTTTCACAAGTTTCATATGATTCTTAATCAAAAGGATACATATATTCTAATATGGAACTTTATGATTTTTATTATGTTGATTTAATCAACATTGGCATAAATCGATATCTCGATTATCCAACTTTGTATTCTTACCACATATATTAAACATAACCCTCCCTTGATTCAATAGATACAAACTATTTGTATAACAATGGATCAACTACTTTTACTTAATAATCTATTTCTTATCATGCATTGACTATTATATTAATGTTGAATCTAAATTCAATATCAAGTACTCATAAACATGAATTAAAAATACATATTATCTCTATCATATTATATATAGGCAACAAAATTTATGCAATTATTTTCTTCTTATGACAACTATTATCGTACTATAACAAAGCCTTTAACTGATGTCCACGTTTATTCTTTTAGTAGACTTAAATGAGTGTAACAATTCTATCAAGATACCATACATTTTAGCTTTACTCCAATCAACCTCTTGCATCTTGCTATCATGATGTTAACATACATCTTACATGTTGTCATTAAAGTTTGTAAGAAATTATTCAACTTAAAATGTAATACATTTTATCATCTATTTGATGTTAACATATCTCTAAAACTTTGTTATCAAGTCCTTAAAGGGATTAATAGCAAAATTGCATAATATACATATAACTTTTCTTTCAAACTTTGATAACTCTTCTTAAAATAACCTATGTCCAAGAAATTTAGTTTACTAACTTATAGGATTAACTATACTAAGCAAGGTAAATTCAATAAAAAATTAAATGTAAGAAAAGTAACTAATTGATTACATATCATGACTACCAAATAAAATTAGGAATTTAATCATGTACCTGGTTACTCCCACTATTTTATTCAAAATAATAGTTCCCACTACTATTCAGAAAGATTACTCTAATATTTTTTGTGGACTAGGATCCCATCCAAAAAATTTTGATCTTGAGTTTGCTTTATAAACCAACTAAACTTAAATTAGGTAGATAACAAATTTACCAATAACATGTTATGTGACTCCTAGATCTATTAGATAGCAACTAAAAAGTCAATGTACCCATTGCATAAGGCTCCCCGCTTTGTGGAGGTCTGGGGAAGGTTATAATGTATGCAGTCTTTCCTTTGTATTTTTAGAAAGAGGCTATTAGGTAACAACTATTGTCATATATTGTTCCTAATCTTACCTCTAAATTCATATGATCATAAGTTTGCTTATCAAAATCATAAAATTTTGGTTAAGTAGGACTCACAATTATATGACAATAACAACAATAACATTCCAGTAGAAGTTCCAGTGATACACAGTTTTTAGGGAGATTCAGAAGTACACGGCGTTATCTCTAACTAAGACTCACTATTATAAGACTAAATATATTCAGATTAAAACAACCTTAAGTTTTCTCAACAAGCCTAACGATAAGTAAAGTTTTATTTTATTCTTACAACAATAAAAGGCAACAATCATGTTCTTAACGTATATTTAATATTTTAACGAAAGATTTAATTTTTATTTTTCTCATTAAATATAAAATTACATGTGAAATATAACACATATGAAATATATAATTCAACATGCATTCAATATATATATCAAACATATAAATAAAGCAAGCAATTTCTCATACCTATATAATCATATTATATATATGAAATATCAAACTTTGTTTAATTCTAGTTATTGATCTTTATAATCTAAAATAATATTTTCAACTATTTAGATAATTAGATTAGATTAAACCAACTGATTCTTAAATAAATTAAATTCCTATTCCAACTACAAACTTAATTTGATTTGAAATAAATTTTCAAATTTAATTGGAAACTATTTCTAATTATCTTAAATCCTTTAATAAAATTTATTTGAAAATTTTTTCAATAAATTATACTTCTTACTTATATAATTTAGAAAAACTCCCTTTTCAATATTTTGTAAGTAACTTCTTCTAATTTGATTAGAAAATATTTCTAATCTAATCAGAATTTACTTTTCTTTAATTGGAATACTATTTTCTAATATTAAAAGAAAATTACTTTCAAAATTAAATAAAATTCTTTTAAATTTAATTAAGAAAATCCTTTATATTATTTATTTAGAGATTGATTTGTTAATTAATTGAGAAAATATTTTCTTAATAAATTACAAAACTATATTAAAGAAAGCTCATTTTTCTTACATAATAAATGAAGATATTTTTCAAATTTTAATCAAGAAAAGTACCTTTTGCTAATAAATCAAGAAATTTATTATTCATAAATAAAGAAACAATTTTTAAATAAATAGAATAATAATGTCTAACCAAATAAAATCATAAATTTAATTTATCTTAATCAAACTAAAATAAAAATAGAAAGACTTTAATTAAGAACACCTTTCTAAATTATATAAAAATTTCTTAATTTAAAACAGTTTAATTAACTAATTTTAATCTAACAGAAAATAATTAATTATAATTTTAGGAACTATATTTTAAATTTTAATTAGGAATTAAAATAATTATTAATCTTAATCTAATTAAAAAATAATTACCCTAATTTTAAAACTAATTTGAAATTTAAAAACCCTTTTAAATTATATTTAATTATAGGCTATTCTTATACTGGATTATTCCTAATCCAATAAACTAACAAACCCAAATTTAGGTTTGGAATACATTCTTCCGATACCCAACCACTCTACATTCCAAAGCCTAAGATACGTTTTTCCTTGCAGCCAAACAAGCTTATTCTAGTCTTGTAATAGGTTTTTTCTTGTTTTTTTTTTTAAATAGAAAAATGAATTAATGAAGGAAGAGTTAAAGTACAGAGTCTTAAGAAAAGAAATAGCCCTTAGCGTACAAATCAACAAAAAAACTACTACAACATAGAATAGATGGACTTCAAAGAGTTCTGTAGCGTCATTATGCTTCGTTCAATCAGAAATCCTCTTTGTGAAAGATTAGCACTGCATACCAATGACAAATACCAGCAACATCTGCCGAAGGCCCGCCGTCGAGAAGATCAACTTTTAACAAACTTTTATATACGTAAGGCTGTGCAAAGATTAGAGCTGCATGTTAAATGGAGATTCTTTTCTTGTTACCAGACACAACCTATCTTAAACTTGAGTCCAAACGTCCCTCGTCTTCTCCATTAAGGAAATCTTAGCCACCCTAGTTTACAAACCCTAGCCGCCACTATTCAGCCGCCGCCAGTAGCCTTTCTTGC
Organism: Erythroxylum mucronatum; assembly: GCA_027563825.1. Taxonomy (NCBI): domain Eukaryota; kingdom Viridiplantae; phylum Streptophyta; class Magnoliopsida; order Malpighiales; family Erythroxylaceae; genus Erythroxylum; species Erythroxylum mucronatum. The sequence continues at coordinate 16,367,617 of JAOSBP010000005.1, forward strand.
CACCAACCTGCATTTGCCACCTACATTCTTCTCCTTTAATCTCACGCCGTCGGTAGCTTCTTCACCATCTACAGTCCCAAGGTGTTTCCTCCAACAGCACTGGTCAATGCTATTTACCCCTCCTTTGTCGCTGCATCTATAGCTCGCGTCTGCTGTCCCGAGGTGTCTGTTCTACCTACTACTGGTCTCACTGGTGCCGAGCTGCTTGTTCTTCGCGTCGTTATTTTCCAGCCACGGCTGCCGTGCTTCATCAGCACATATCATTGCCAGCAGGTGATGTAGCAACTTCACACCAAAAACGCTTCCACACGAGTCTTCTCCAGACGTAATAGACCAGTCATGCCATTCCCCAAGTACAACAATCATCTTATTTCATAAACCCATTAACATCGTAAATGTCATAATTCAACTAGATTACGTGCCTATTTGGGTGAGTTTTTGGAGAGGGAATAAGTAATTTTTTCACCGCAAAAATTATTAAGAGGTCAATATGTACTTTTCTCTATCACAAAAGTCTTTTTTTTTAAATGAGTGTTTTGTTTTAAAATAAAAAATACTTATTTAACAAATATGACTCTTTTAGCGGCCAAAATATAACTTTTTAAGAAACTTAAATTTGGGGTTTTTCAAAAAGTACTTTTTTAGGTAAATTTTTCAGATCAATTAATGAGCCTATTTTTAATCTCTTTTGTTCTTATGTTTTATACATAGTTCCTACAATACTCACAAATTCATCTTTCTATTTATTATTACTACTCCACAAACAGTACTCAACAAGAATCAGCCAAAAAAGAAACTAACTAGCTAAAAGATAAATACTTTATCTTTATTTGAGCCAATAAATCACGACCAGATGCACAAACTTGGATCTCCAAGTACCTAGATTCTTGTGATTATGTCCCTTTGTCTTTGTGTGGTTACTAGTTTGGGGGTCGATTTTTCACAGTTTGGAGGAAACCGTCCAGCTTTCATTCTCAGTGGTTAAAAGTGAAAAGCCGAACCGAAAAATAGTCTAAGTCAGTATTTAATCTGATCGAATTGGTCGATTTGATCCGGTTTTTATATCAGTAACAATTATAGAAAAGGTTAGGTAAAGAATGCTAGTTCCATTAAAAATGAAACTTATTTATAATAAATTTTAGACATTTTAATAATTTAATTGACATTAAATTTTAATTTTAATTATAACTACAATTAATTCTATTTAAATATCAATTATGCCTAAATAAGATCTAATTTCTCATATTGATCTTTATTTATTAAATATTTCATATTTAATTATCAAGTTTCTTAAACATTCTAGTTAAATCCAATTTGATTAAAAAACTTTTCTCTCTTTAACCTATTCTTTTGGGCATAACTCATTAGGTTTCTAAATATGTTGACAATAAATATAAATTATAACTCTAAACCATATGTAAGATTAGATAAATTAAACTCCTTTAATTTGTTTTTAATTTTATAATTAAATAATTTATATTCTTAAATCAAGATTGACGTCCAGCAATATATCATGACCGTCAAAATATTTAGGATTATTAAAGTAGTTTTAACTAATCTTTTTGTGCATGATTTTTTTTATAAAATTCAATCATTTCAACGTAAAATATTCTAACTAGACATAAAACATGAAATCCATGTCTATTCTATTTGAGTCTAATCATGTTAGTTCTCTACCGTTAGCAATTGATTCAATTAATGACATTTATAAACTATTTTACAAAGTGACATTTTACCTTAATCAAGGATTTCTCGAGTCAACACTAATCAAAAACAACAAAACATTATCTCTAATTACTTTAGAATGATGAATTCTATATTGATCTTAACTACTTCTATATAGGTCATACTACATCTATTGACTACTGACTAAGCTATCCTTAACGGTCGTAAGTAATATTAAAATATAAAAATTCCTAAGTGAGATCACTTTGGAGATTTGAAGTCAAATAATTACTTAGACAATCATCACAATAAAAAATTCTATTTGCATACAAGTAATATTCTAAATGGATTTCTAATGTGTGGTTAGTTTAGTGAACTTATTTTCTAGCAAGCACTCACACGTTTATTCAAGTATCTTCATACTTTAGTCTATGAGATCGTCTACTTCCTTTACAAGAAAAAAACATAATGTTTGCTAGTCCTTTTACATCCTATCCTATTAATTTACAGTCTTAATAAAACATTAACTAGAATAATTTAAAAATAATACATAAATACAATATGAATCTGATAATAATTTAATTTGTAATGTATAATTATCCAATAGACTTTACCATATACATCTAAATATGTACAAGATAAAGAATACATTCAAATAATTATATTACTAAACTACAGCTAACCAATCGATTGACTGTAAGGTATAAACTAAGAAAGTGAATAACTAATGCATTTTTTATTAATGCTAAAACTTAAAAACATGTACATAGCATGTAACATTGATCACAACATAAATAACTTATGAATTTGTGTTGGTTTTTACAAGCTAATAAATTCTCCTCACAAAATTTATCTCTTTTCTTGTATCTTATTTTCGTTTGGATTCTTCTATTTTTCTTATTCAAACAAAAAAGTAGGCAAAGCTGAAGTTATTAAGTGGAAAGGCCTACAATGACAATTATCATGTGTTAAGTTCAAATACTTTATATGCGAGTTATCCTTTTATAAGTGACTCAAATTTGAAATCTTTCAACTAATTATCAATCTCAAAAATCTGCAATACTTAGAATTGACATGTTTAAATAGTTAATTTAAGGATAAATTAAATTTAAAATTTTGAATTTTGCGATATTAACTACAACTATTAAAAGTAGCAATAAAATATTTAAAATTTCAATTTGTTGTCAATTAAGATAATGTATGGTTAACTATATCATTAATAGTGCAGACATGTCCAATTGCATCTGCAAAACTCTCTGACAAATCACCGTTTATATAACTAATATACACATCCATATTTTTAAAATAAAAAAATAAAATAAACATAATTTCCCCAAAAGATGTCTACTTCAACAAAACCGTGCCATTCTCATTGTTGTAAGCATCAGTCGGCTTTGCTTGCACAAAATGTCCCTCCACACTATATATAATGGAGCTACCCAAATACGTACATGAGAAGTTTGTCGTTATGATTATCACTGTTGTGGGTGTCCAAATCACCTGCACAATTATAGAAATAATTGAGTTCTGAAAGTTAAAGAGCAATAGCTAGAGGACATCAATGGTGACCGTTCATTGTCCCTGTTTAAAGAGACAATAATGGACGCCCAATTGCATGGGTTCCAGTTCCACTGTCTAATATTAATAAGCGTGGAAAAGCGATGCAGGAAAAAGCTCCTAAAGTACTTTGAAACCATATTATATATAGACCAAAAGTGTGGAACAGCAGACTTGAGAAATTTTGCACCTTCAACAAAAAGTGAAAATAAGGAGAAGTATATTGAGTAGTGAAAATGGAGCATTTTCATTTTTTGTAGATTAAAATAGAAAATAAATAACCTTATTTCTCAACGGATGTTAATTCAGTAAATAGTTCAAAATATATAATTTAAGAATTATTTTATATTTTAATTTTAAAATTTAATCTAATATGTCTCTAAAAAATAACTATTATAAGTTCTAAACTTTAATTTTATTTACTAGAAATTAAAATAAATTAATATTTCAAGTTGTTCACAAATGAGACAATTTCTGACATTCTCCGAACAATAGTAACAGGTATTAATATTATAAAAAATCAGTAATTTGTCATACCTAAACAAAATTAATGAAGGATTGAAGTGCATAAAAAGCATAAGTAAATAGGAAGGAACGCTTAATTGACACCCTAATGTAATTAAATCCAAATTGACACTCAATGAACATGATTATATATAGAATTTGTGCAATTCATTCGAATGGGTAATCTACTTGTACAGTTTTAATTGATCATCAGATAAAATGCTATCGAAGCAAAATTTGTAATCAAACTCCTTATCTATTGACAATAACAGAAGAAGTCATCTTGTATTATGTTCATATGCAGCTTTTGTTATAAACTTTACAATTTATACTCATGGATACTAGATGTCTTGTAATTGACAAAGCTCCATGATAAGTTCATTATGAACCTAACATTTTATTTTTTTTTTTAAGAAATTCTTAAACTTTAGGAATAGAAGAATGAACAATTTTTTTTTATTAAACATATGAGATAAGACAAAAACTAAGGAGGGTGATTTAGTTATATGATATGAGAAGCGAATTTAGGACAAAGCTGTTCTGTCAGTTTACGAACATTATTAACAGTCAGAAAATGACCGCAAGATGAACTGGTAAAGTCATTTAAAAACAAGTACCAGTGCAGTCTGCAGTGGCATGTTGCAGATTCCAAACAATTTTTTTAAAAAAAAAATTCCTGCCACCTACATTGATACACACTGATAGTCTTCTATATTAATTCCTCCTTACAACCCTTCATTCACTCTCTGCGTCTCTCAACAAATTGTGTGAGCCGTGAACAAGAAAAATGAAAGGTTTCATGTGCCAGTCTACGGCAGCAACTGCAGTGTGTTCTGTGGCTGATCCTCGCTCTGTGATTTTGCCAAGAAATAGTAGACCTGAGGCAAGAATGTCGCATTTGGTGGATAACACTAACAGGTTTATTAATAATGCCAAGTACTCTAGACTTGCTGAGTCCCGCAGATTTTCTTCCAGTATCAAAAGACGAGAGAATGCCGAGCAGAAACCCAAACCTATACAAAAACCAGCTGACCAAGTTTTCCAGGTTTGACTCGATATCGAATTTTTGTTTTTGATCTGTTAGTTGTAGACGATGTTTACAATCTCATTCCACGTTTAAGCTTCAAATAATGGTTATATAAAAAGAACGATGTGATTGTTTCTTCATAGGTTGAACTTGAATCATGCATTACGTGGTTCGCTCCAGATAACTGGGGCCATAATATGACAATACAGGAAGACAAATAAAAAAACTAAGTTGTCAGAGTAGAAAGCATACCCTACCAGGTTTTCTATTTCTTCAAAGTTGAGTAGCCTTCGTTGCAATTTAGGCTGCCATTTTCGGTTAAACATGAAGAAGAACATCAAGTAAGACACGTGAAGCTGGAAAACTAGGAAGCATTTCTTCAAATTTTGATTCTTGATGGGTAGCTAAAAAATTAGATATATAATAAAAAAGCATCTGCCAGCCACGACAACTTGATTGGATTATGCGTGTTTCTCTCGTATTTAGGTTCAATACTTAACTTTAACGACACAATCCAAACATCTCTCGTTAATCATATATAGTTATGTATGGAGTTATACAACTATTGTATTGGACCCACATACCACTGACTATATAAAAATTCACATCAGGTGGTTGTTATGCGAGTTGCCCTTCATTGCCAAGGATGTGCTGGTAAAGTGAAGAAGCATTTATCGAAAATGGAAGGTATACAATAGTGTTTTTCATTTTAATTATCTGTTAAATTCTTGTTAATTATACATTGTTACTACGTACTATATATGTAGGAGTAACGTCATTCAGCATAGATCTAGAGACAAAGAGGGTGACCGTGATGGGACACGTCTCACCTGTTGTAGTGGTTGAAAGCATTTCAAAGGTGAAAAGGGCTGAGCTTTGGCCATGCTAATCGGGAAGTTTACATATAAAGGTTGATGAAGATGAAGGAGAGTAGCTAGCAGTCTCGTCTTCTCAACTAGCATGTCCTTTTTTTCTTTTAACCTTGCCACTTCACATTCAATTCCAGTGGTCCAGTTACAATAAAGACTGAAAGGGACTGTATCAGAAAAATTGGATGGATCATGTGAATTGGACAGCTATCATAGTAACTGTTGATTGTGATCTTTCTTTTCTTTTTCTTTTATGATCATTGCTTCTTAGACCATGCCAGCAACCCTATTCTCATCTTTCTTTATTTTACTGTTGTGTTTTGTTAATTTTGGGTTAATTATTTTTTAAGTTGTTAACTTTAGTTTTCCGTTTCTAGCAACTTTACTAAGTCTATCAATTTTTATGGTTGAATCCTAATTCTTTTAAAACTTTTCATAATTGTATATATTTTTCCTCTCAAATTTTAAAAAGAAAATTCACATTATTTAAGGATTTTTAATAATCATTATTGAATTGGAACTTAACTTAGCATTTATCATAAGAATACCTCAATTGTTAAGTTGATTTTTTAAATGACGGAACTTGGGTTAAATACGATTTAAACTGAGTACATCAGATGTAAAACTATTCTAAACTATGCTTGGCTTCCTGTCCAATTTGTTTAGGCCTTAGGGTCTAAAATGACCAAATCCCTCCTATTACCCAAATGTACTTACATGCCATGCCTTTCAAACTAACTATGAGACATCACATTCTCTATTTTAGTTGTATATGTTTTAATAATTTTTAGGTTAAGTACTTGGGAAGCCTAGAATGGTAAATTTTATAATTATTGATTTATATATTTTTGAAAAACTTTTGTCTACCTAATTAAGGACATGTTTATCATCTCAAATTGTTGGGTTAATTACAAAAAACCTAAACTTTAGACAATTTTTTAATTATAGCTCGAACTTTAGAAAGTGATAATTAAATACCCAAATTTTTTAATTTTTCACAAAAACATCCCAACGTTAATATCTCTGTGCAAGCCACATTAGACTTGTCTTTGCATGTAGGATGCCAAGTGTAATGGATGTATATGTTATAATTTTATAAATTTAATTAATTAATAATAGGTTAAAAATATGAAAAATAAACCTAATCTTAACCCATTTGATTTCACCCATCGTAGAACAATGTGTTCTCTGCCTACCGTTTGCTTGCTTATTAGTTTACCCACCATATGCTCACTAGCTTGCTCCTCTTTACATGAAAATGTTGGATCGCGTATGACCCGAGTATTCATAATACACTACCAAAAAGACCATACAACAACATGAAGTATAACCGAAAATACTCAGCATGTACGAAAATACCTTTTTGTCGTGGATTGGTTGTTTTTTTTCCAGATTCTAAGACACTGCAATACGCGAATGCCCTCTACCAGTATCCACATGAGTATGCACGATCCGAGCTGCGGCTATGGTGTGCTAGCACGTCCTAAAACTCTTTCCGAATGTCGCATGATTTTTCTCTCGGATGGTGGCTAGGGTTTCGTGTCACAATAGTATCACTATCTAATGAGACCTAAGTTTCTCTATTTATAGAGAAAACCTAATCCCATTGAAGCCCAATAAGTTTCAGCCCATTATATCTCATATAATAAAAGCCCGACAACTTAATTCAATCTAGCCCAATAAATATATCCACATATATTTATTCAA
>JAOSBP010000005.1:16424123-16434624 GCA_027563825.1 Erythroxylum mucronatum
ATGCCAGCTAAATTTAATAATGCTTTAATTTCTCTAATCATGCTTAATTAACATAGACAAAAGTTTCGGGGCTAACACCCTCGGCAAGTTCTAACATTTCTATATTATTTTTGACCACTACCCCTTAATTCTTCTTAGACTTCCATTTTTTCTCTTAAGTATCTGAATATGATCTTCTCACATCTTTTTACTGAAGCGTCTAGGTGTCTCCTCTTAACATGTCCAAACTACCTAAGTCGTGTCTTTCTTAATTTGTCAATAATATTAGTTACCTTTAATCTGTCCCTTATCATTACATTTCTGATCATATTTCTTCTAGTAAAGTTTCACATCTAGTGGAGCATCCTCATTTCTATCACCATTATCTTATGATAATGCACTTATTTGATGAGACAATACTCTGCTCCATAAAACATGGCGGGCTTAATCGCTAAACAGTAGAATTTATCTCTAAGCTTAAGTGGTATCTTCTTGTGTCACAGAACTTTTGATGCGCTTCTTCATTTAAGCAATCCTGATTTAATCCTTAAACTATGTCTTTATCAATCTTTCCATTGCTATGAATCAAATTTATTAGTGTAAATCCTCTCTAAAAATGATATCATCTACAACAAACATTACTGCCTCTATTCGACTTAACCATTATCGTATATGGATTAAGGGCTAGAATTATTATCCAATTTATTTACTCTAGCAACCAAATCACCATAAAGGGAGGCCCAAATTAAAGGGATTTGGAATTTTGAAATTATTTTTCTACTTAATTTCTACTTTTAATTTGAAATTTGAAATTTGAGTTGAATTAGTATTATTATTTCTGTGCACGTCACTTTGGGGTATCTCCAGCTTTTTTGTGTGTGTGTGCATATTTTAGCATTGTAGCAATAATGAGACACCATAAACAAATTTATGTACAGACTAATTTCCTCATGAGTTATTCAAGTTACTGAAACTATGTGTCAAGTGGCTTGTCCAAAGAGCTAGTTAGCTTAAGAAAACATCTTTTTCAAATGAAAACTTTGCTAATCAAATTAAAAGTGTGTTTATAATAACAAGAAATCAGGATGGTATTATTTTAAACTGAAATGACTTTACGATTGAGAAAATCGTCAAGTATGATGTTGTTGTTGGAATGATTATTCTTGAAGTGGCATGTGGGATTGAATGTTTTGTTTATGGAATAGTATTGTCCGTGGAAGGCAGGGAATTTAATAGAACATGACAGGATATGATTCAAAAGTACTCATCATCTTTGTATATATATATCATCCGGATAGAAAAGGTCTGTTTTGATCATTGACTTTGAATATGGAACAACTTTAAATTTTTGCGCTAACTGTTTTATTCTATGAAGTGTCTACAAATTAGTAAGGGAATTAGTCACTAAATTCGCTAATGAATACCCTAATCTAAGACCTAAAAAAAAAAAGAAGGGTCCAGCTCAGCAGCAAAAGTGCAAATACACTATTACTCCGTTGACTGCTGTGCCTTATTTTGTTTTCCAAGCTGTTATTTTTAATTTGCATACTTCCTACCTTGGAATGGATTGTTAGACTTGTATCGGAATAGATACCACCCTCTTTATTTACAGCGCCTACAACACCAAAGCCCTTCTCATTCGAGAAACTCGACTCAAAATTCGCTTGCCAATATAGAAGAAGATCATCCAACTTCCATATTCCACCTAACATCCAAAACCCCTACACAGATACCTCCTCTCTTTTGGCTTTTCAATGGTGGATGATGCTTACTCAAACAATCCCAGTAGCAATGCCACCACTAGCACCAACCCTAAGAAGGGCAAGGATAAGAAGAAGAAGAAGACAAAGAAGCGAGGTGGAAGTAAGAAGAAGATGACAGTAGAACAGTTTATGGCTTTCAAGGCTGTCACTGATTGGGTTTATTTGGATCAGCCTTCTCCACTGGCTTCCTCTGCTGCTGCTGCTGCTTGTATTATTGATGATTTTGGAGTGCAAAAGGGTCTGGGTAGGAGTGGACAGAAAATTATCTTTGAATTGCATTCTCATTCCAAATGCAGTGATGGGTTCTTGTCTCCTTCCAAGCTTGTGGAGAGAGCTCACGGAAATGGGGTGAGTGACCGAGATTTGAGCTCCTTTCTTTTCTTTTCTTTTCCATTAATTTATGATTTTGTGTTCTTGAAATTGAAAGCTGAGATGGGGTGGGGTTGTTTTTGTTTCGTATACATTTCTTTGTTTGCCCTTTTCTCTCCTGAGATGTACCAGACAATAAAACATGTACATAGTCTGGCTTGTCCATTTACTTATTTGGTAACAAGCAAAACGAATGTCCAAACCCAAAGAAATGATACTTCCAACGTAGCTTCTTTTACGTTGCCTCTCTCTTTATGTATAGATGCATACTTTAGTCTCTCAGTCTCAGTCTCAGTGTCAACCCATATAAGTGCTATAGACAAATGCATTAATTTTAAGTGTTAGAAGCATGGTAGCGAAAAAAAGAGCTTTTATTTTAGAACTTCAAATTTACTTGAATTTTTAACTCACAGTGGTTGCAGTTATTTCCTGACTATTACATCCCGATTTGTCTTGTTCCATATGCTAATTTTCACTTTTCCACTGTGACATATTCTTGTATTGTGCTGGATCTTTAACGTCCAAGCTCCAGACAAACAACTAACCAAAATTTTTTATCTTATGGATGCCTTGGCTGAAGAACTTCTTTCATTGCGTTCACTTCCTTGCTATTCGTAAATGTGATTGATAAGTGCATTTCTATGTTCCACTTCCTCTGCTGGATTCAAAATAAATTGTCTAAGATGTTCACACTTACTGAACTATTTATTCGTAAGTTCTAGATTCTAGGAATTAATTCATAAAATGTGTTCAGAACAGGTGAAGGTTTTAGCCCTAACTGATCATGATACAATGGATGGGATCCCTGAAGCCATAGAAGCAGCTCGAAAGTTTGGAATGAAGATAATCCCTGGTGTTGAAATCAGCACAATTTTCTCGACAAGGTTATTATCACCCCACCCTGATGCTCAGTTCTTTGCTCGATATGGATTCTATTATATGATTTCTTCTATTCAGCTTTTCTTTTTCAATTTTTTTTTAATTTTGTCCAATAACATATCATGAACTGATATCCTCGAGAAAATGGTTGACAAAAGTGATAAACAGGAAATTTCTATGGAAGATTTTGCAGTTTCCTTCTTGAAAGTCTGCCTATTCATCTATCTTTTTGTTTCCTTAATTTCTCTCTTTTTTCATAAATCAGAAATGGTGAAGCCGATGAACCAGTGCACGTTCTTGCATATTACAGTGGTTGTGGGCCATCAAGATTTGAGAAACTTGAGAGTTTCTTGGCTAACATAAGAGATGGTCGTTTTCTTCGTGCAAAAGACATGATCTTAAAACTTAATAAGCTTAAGTTACCTCTTAAGTGGGAGCAGGTTGCCAGAATTGCAGGCAAGGGGGTTGCCCCTGGGAGATTGCATGTGGCTCGAGCTATGGTTGAAGCAGGCTATGTTGAAAATCTGAAACAAGCTTTTTCCAAGTACCTATATGATGGTGGTCCTGCTTATTCCACGTAAGAACCCAGTGCTTGCATTATTAACAGATTTACCTGTGCAAGTTCTTACATATAATTGTTATGGCTTGTTATATTTGCCTGTTATGGATCAGGGGAAAAGAGCCTGATGCTGAGGAAGCAATACAACTGGTTTGTGAAACTGGGGGTCTGGCAGTTGTGGCTCATCCATGGGCATTGAAAAATCCTGTTGCAGTTGTCAGCCGGTTGAAAAATGCTGGTCTTCATGGCATGGAGGTTTACAGAAGTGATGGCAAACTGACAGGTAAGCTGTTCATAAAACAAAATTTTTCTCGTCCTCTTATTCTCTCCTTTTCTAAAATGCTTTCAGTAAATTTTTGTATCTCTTATAGCTTAAAGCTACTGATGCTGAAATACTTTCTCCACCAAATTCTTTTCTTGGGCACTAATAATTGGGGGTGGTGTGAAAAACATGGGTGTTTTATTTCGTTTTACTCGTATTTTATTCACATCTTATTAGTCATTGTTAGAGTTAATATATGAATCATTCGCTAAAAACTTGAGCGTTTGGGTTGGATTGTTTTTCTGACATGGTATTAAACTGTTAAGACCAAGATTTTTTCATTTTATTGGTTGATTTATGATTACTCCTCAATTTGGCCAACAGGCTTCATATGAGAGGGCACCTTAAAATTAATAAATGAACCATTTTCGAACAACTTTTAACAGCTTAACAATTTAGTTTAGATGGTTAATTGACAGTCAAGATATAGCTAGAGGTAATGATTTGGAATGAGAACTTTGACCTCCATGACAAAATTGGTTTAGGAAAAAGAAAGAGTCAAATAATGTCCCATTTGAATCCAGTCTAATTATATTCATTAAAATGTCTTTTCTTCCAATCTGTAAGGAGCAAATGAAACAATAATAAAAGAAATGCTCTGTGATGCTTTCTGATTAAGGGAAAAATATCAAATTGTAGCATTCACATTTTTGTATAGCATAGATAGAGATTAAGACACAGGAAATCAACTTCTTTTACTTTTGTTATTGACCGCCATTTTTTCTCTCTTTATAATGGTATCCATGCACTGGTTACTTTTTGCTATGCCACTAGATTCCAATTTCAGGCTCTCTCGCATTGTTAATGAGGTTGGTGGGTTTGGAAACAGTTCGTGTGTCCATTTGCTTTGACTGACTAAACTATGCGTCTGTTAACATTTTATTACCTATGTTGTCAATTTGAAGTTCATGTGTTGGAACTCCTTCTATTCTAAACAGTGTACAACGACCTAGCAGATGCAAATGGTCTTTTGAAGCTCGGAGGATCAGATTATCATGGAAGGGGGGGTAATAGTGAATCTGAACTGGGAAGTGTCAACCTCCCAGTATTAGTAATTCATGAATTCCTCAAGTTAGCTCGTCCAATTTGGTGTGGTGCCATCAAGGATATTCTCCAGAATTTTGCCGAGGAGCCCTCTGATTCCAATTTAGTGAGGATAACAAGGTTTGGGAGAACAAGGATTTTAAAAGGAAATTCTCCTACCTTTTGTGGCAAGGATTTGATTGATCATTGCCTTTCGTTATGGTTAACTAATGAGGAGTGTCAGAATACTGAGCTTGAGGCCGTCCGGATTAAACTTTCACATGTTTCAATTAATCAATGCGGGATTAAGTTTCCTGTAGGGAGTAAATAGGGCTTAGTATTGCTTCCTCACATCAAAGTTTCTGTGATGTGACGGTGAAATGTCCATCTTTCGTATTATATTGTTGTCTTGTTCTTGTCATTCTAGGGAAACTCTTTATCATTGTATGTTTCTGGCTTTTGATTTCGCTTTTGTCATCTCTTTGGCAATTATTGAATATTGACTATGTGACGGAAGGACCCGGAGTTGCAAAATAGAGAAGGTGATATTTGCTCCAGTTTATGATTTGAGCTAGTTGAGCTCTTTGCCCTTACACATGTCAAGTTGCCCATATTGATCTTTAGTTCCTTTCTTTATTGCAGAGAACTAGTGGCCATCTTTTATGAATTTTGTGTTCAGTTTCACCTCTTTGGGGGTAAAAACTGTGTTTATCTTTGTCCCCTGTGAACATTTCTTGCATCTTTCAAGAAGGTATTGACTCTTTGTAAGTTTCTTTTCTAGTGACAAATCAGTGGCTCTTACTCTTAGTTGTTGTATGGACCGTTTTAAGGGTTTGTTATGCATAAATATGTCAAGTTTGACATAATTACATGTCTTCATTTTCAAGAGGAGTTAAAATTTTGCTTTTCAATTTTTTTTGGATAATAGGTAAAATATAAATCTTATTCTCTACTTAATTTTTCTTTATCGCAATATGTTACTCATAATTTAAGGTAAAAAGAAGATTGGATAAGTGTAATCTCTAGTTACAAAAAACAATCCAAAAGGGGAATAAGTCTAATACATTCCAGGAGTCATAAGGTTATGTAAATTCGAAGAAATAGCATTTTGGTTATGAAGTTACACAAAGTGGATTCCACATTGGTGGCCTCATTAAAGAATATGTTCTTGTTTCTTTCTTTCACACCTTATGAAATACACTAATGCTCCAAAAGTCATCCTAACCAATCTTTGAACTTTGTTGTAAAGCTAAATGTAAGAAGCCCAATATAGTATCCCTTTCCAATATGTAACATTACAACGAGTCTCGAAAAGATTTTGAATGTGTTTCCAAATGATTGAAGTGTAGTGACATCTAAAATATAGATGATCTAGTTCTTGTTGAGCATTTGAGTGTAAGACACATTATAAGTCAGATAAGGGTAATTTAATAGTATCCTTTTTACTAGTCTTCCATCTGTTGCTAACCACAAAATGAATTAATTGGAGGGGGCATACAGTCCCATTTTGCACAAGATTTGTCCATGTTTTCTTTTCTTGAGCGCCTAGTATAAGTCTCTTTAAAGACTTGGAAGCCAAATTTTAGTGATTTATCTTCAGTCTAAAGATGGAATCTTTTCTGGTAAAGTTAAAGGGACGTCTAGGTAGATTATTAAGAATTCATTAGATCCCCTTGTAGAGTAGAAAGGCCAAGACCAAGATTTGTCTTTGATCAGAGCCTATAATATTATTTTGAATAGGGATAATAGCTTTAAGGGATTGAAACTCATTCAATTTAGACAGAGGACCAAGGTCATACTAATTATCAAACTTGAAATAAGTGTTTTTGCCATCTCTAATTTTATGTTTAATAGAAAATTGAATTGTATCTCTTGTAAATAGAATTTACCTCAAAGTCTCGGAGATATGGGGCTACTTTAACACTCCAAATGCTATAATTTTTTAAAAAGTACAAATGAATCCATTTTACCCATAATTCTTCCTTATTAGTAAAAAAAAATCTAAAGTCTTTTAACTAATAAGACTTTGCTCATCATTAGAGCAAATGTGCTACCCAATCCACCATCCTATTTAAGTAAGTAGACACTACACCATTTTACCTTAGGATGTCTAGCTTTGTTTCTCGTTCCACTCTATTAGAAGGCTTTTATTATCTTGTTAATAGATTTCAAGATCCCTTTTGGTAGAGTAGTATGAAAGCACCAGTATATAGAGAGATTGTTCAGAACTGAAATCATTAATTGTAGTCTTCCATTAAAAGATCATTGTTTGTCCCACCAATTATCCAATCTTATTTTTATAAATTCCAAGAGGTGGGAGCAATATGAAATTAAGAGTTTTCTTGTAGTTATGGGGACTCTAAGATACTTAAAAGGACGTTGTTGTTGCTTTAATCTTTTAGAAGTAGTTACGAGACCTACATTAGGATTGCCACTTGAAAAAAATTGAAGGAGCTCTTAGAGGTTAAAACCCAAGCCTTAGATGATTTTTAGTGTCTCTAATGAGTTAAGCAGAAGTTCCATGAAAAGAGAATTAGCTTTACATAATAAAAGCAGATCCTCTATAAATGAAAGGTGGAAAATGTCTAGCTTATTGCACCTGTAATGAAAATTAAAGCCTGACTCTATTAAGATATAAATTTGGTGAGTATGGAAAAAAATTCTATGCAAATAATAAATAAGGTAAAAAGAGGTCACCTTTGTTAGACCACAAGCAACCTTGAATGGCTTAGTAGGTTAACCATTCACAAGGATTAAATAAGAAGCAATAGTGATGAACTTATGTATCCAAGTAATGAATCTACTTGGAAAGCTGATAGCTTATAGGGAGTTAAGGATGAAGCTAAAGAATTCATTGAATTTCTTGATATTTCTTGATTGAATCTTGATGGAATCTTGAACTTTTCTCTAAGATTGCTTCGTTCTTGACGTGTTTTTGGCTCTTAAGTGGCCTTCCTCTCATCCTCTTAAATTGCTCCCATGCTTCATACAAAATCTCCCCTTCATTTTGTTGAAAATTTGTAACTTCCTTTTTAAGCCTCATTGTCTTTTTCAAAGCAAGTACTTAGCTAAGAAGGCTTGAACTAGCTACTCCCATGTTATAATGTTCACAGGGTTGAGTGAAAAAAACCACGACTTGGCTCTATCCTTGAATGTAAAGTGGAAGTGTCCCATCTTGACTGCATCTTCTGACAACCCATTACATCGAAATATATCACAAATCTTTAAGAAATTGGCGATATGAGCATTGGGAACCTCATTGGCCAAACCATAAAATTGCATGTTGGTCTATAGCATGTTCAACAGTGCTGGTTTGGTTTTAAATGTATTTGCTTGCATTGGTGGTCGTGTAATTCCATGATAGTTGACATTGAATCTTGGCCTTATGAAGTCCATAAGGGTCTTTTGCTACTCTCCTTGAATTCTTTCTTCTGCCATCATTCTTTCTAGTGCTTCTTGGTGTTTAGCTATTTGAATCTCTCTTTGTCACCTCGTGATATCTAGAATTGATGTGTCTTCTATTTCTCTTGTAATTTTTTTCTTTTTTTAATCTAGGCACCTGCACACACATAAAAAATTATTACATCCTTAAATCAAATGAATTCAAATTGTATATGATGCTAAATCAGTCCTTGATAACGACATCAAAAACTTGTTGATAATTTTTATAATACATAAGGACTATTAGACACCTAATAGGTTGAATAAAACTTTGTTTTAAGGTATTAAAAATTGATTTGATTAAAATAAATAATTGGAATTAAAACAAATAATAAAACAAAAAAAGTAAACAATTAACAAATGAGATGCCAATAAAATTAAGGTTGATCAAGTTTAAAGACTTAGGAATTATTATATCCTTATTTTGTTTTTTCTTAACCTTGTTGATCTAATTATGTTTGATCCTAGATATCCTAAAGTTTTGATTACCCTATTTAGAGATCTAATCAAGTAACACTAATTGAATTCGATAATCATAGAGTTGTAATCTCTCAATTCACTAAATTATTCCTAATTTATTCAATTAGATTTGAAGCAATCCTATAGATAATTAATTTTACAATTAATATCTCTTTTTAATTGTTTATTAATATGATAATTATAAGTCTATTAAGTTACCAACTCTCGTTGTGTAACTTAACACATGTAATTTGATTCACTTTCTCAATTTATTACTAAGTATAAGCATAACAATTATCATAAATATTGATAAATGCATTGAATTCATCAAAAATAAAGTTCACCAAAAAAATTCGAGAAAATTCCTAATATGGATTTAGAAACCCCATAATCATGTTATACATCATAGTAATCCAAATAATCATCGAATACAATGAAAAAAATAAAGGGAAAAGAAAGAAAAGCTTGATCTGGAAATTTAGAATTCTCTAAAGCCCTCTTAAGGTCTCCTCTTGATCTTCTTTTGTTTGGTGATCGTTGCTCATTTTTCATGTTTTTCTTGTTCTTTTATAGTGCATGAGGTTACTAGGGTTGTTTCTAGAGTTTCCCTACTTAATTTAGTTCCAAAAATAGTTCAGAAATGTAGGAAGTTGAAAAATCTCTTGAGCTAGAAAGATAGCTTGTCACGATCGCGCATGTTGCACGATAGTCACAATCTTGAGAGTTTCCTAACCTCTATCACAATCGTGCATGGGTCACAATCATGATAGAATCTCTATGCACATAGATTGTTCTTCACCTTTCACGATCATGCCATGCTTGCATGTATCCAAAATCTCCTCTTTTCTTCGCATTCTCATTTCCATACACTTACAAATATATCAAACACCTCTTGAAACATAAAATTAAGTTCAAATTCTTGCTCTAAACCAATCAAATACTTAGAACACATGCAAACACTACAAAATTCTAAGCCTATAAACATGATAACCATGTAAGGAATACTTAAAAACACACTTAAACACCTAGAAAACATATGATAATCTAGACCTATCAGTGGGGTTCACTATAAATGTGTATGTTTACAATTTCTAAAATAATTGACATACACAATCATTTAGACACCCGTGTAGCTAACCGTGTATTGTTATGCAACCCTAATTTTAAGAGGCTAAAATGGGAATAAAGAGATTAAAGACTAAAAAGGAGGTAAATTCCATTCCCTTTAGGCAACATAAGGGGTTAAAATTCATCTTTCCAGTTCAAAGGGGATATCGAGGCTGATGAATATGATTGGGCATTGATTAAGCTAGTAATGTTGTTTTAACTCGCTTTTGGGATTGATTATGTTATTTTATAATTAATGTTAGATAGGTATGCTAGACTATTCATGCATGGATTCATTACCAAAATATAGATTGCAATACATAATCATGGTAACTCTAATTCACTCGTGGTAAAATACTGGTCTAGCATTATTAGGGATAACATAACATAGGTTAAATGACCCAAAATTATGTGGTTGTTGATGTGGTTGTTTAATTAACATGTTTTCATATTATGTAATGTGGTTGTCACACTAAATCTAGAGAGCTTATTCTTGGTTGTCTAATAGTTAGACCTGATTAAAGAGCTTATTTTAAATAGATACAAATAAAGGGAAAACTAGGATTAAAAGAGCTTGTTGTTAATCCATGGTTAATAGTT
>JAOSBP010000005.1:16450342-16462662 GCA_027563825.1 Erythroxylum mucronatum
CATGAATGCATGTACAGTTATTTTCATGTGCACAAATTTCACTGTTCACAAATACCAGTATGCATGAACAATCCTAAGTAATCCCAATCACTCTCACCCATTTCTAAATTACTATTCTACCCTTTCCGTCGAGGGTGGGATGTTACAAGAATCCTACAGGAAGAAATGAGAACAACTACATTACTAAACATGTACACAAATTACACTTCAAAAATCAGATTGACCAAATCAATCAAAGTTCATAACTGATGTAGTTTTGCTTTCCTTTGGCTATCAACGTCTCTCTAATCAAATTTACTATTGTCTCAGCTAGTTCATATTTATGAAGTTCCTCATTCTTGTAAATTCTTCTATTCCTCTCCCTCTATATATAATAGACTACCATCTAAAAGGATGTCTTAATAATAAGACTATCCCGTTAGCCAAATTTGGAGTACCTACTGATGTTATTCAATTTTTCAACCCATTCAAATGAGAACCTTGGAATTCTAATCATATGCAATATCCTGCTCCACACCGATTTATTGAACTCACATTCAAAGAAAAGATAATTTCTACTCTGATTTGCTAGTTTACATAAAACGCAAAGGGGATCAAAACTTTCAAACCAACAGTCTTTGTTCTCAACCTGTTTTTAATCACTATCTATAAGAAGATTGTAGATTTTGGGCACATAACCTGATTCCAAACTGCATTTGCCCACGGGACTGGAACTACTGGAGCCATCTCTATACTATAAGCTGATTTGTTAGTGAAATCACAGCTAGCATGAGCAGTCCATATCATTTTATTTATTCTAGTGTCAGTAGACAAGTCAAAAAAATAGCTTTCCAACAAATGAAAAAACCTGATATTGTTCATCCTATCCCTCTCCTAGATGAACCTTGCAACTTTTGTCTCCTTAGGAATCCTACTTCTTAGAAATTGTAATTCATTTCGTAACCATAGGGGACTAAAATTGGTCCAATTATTAAAAAAACTTATCTCTTCGCCATTCCCTACCCTATACTTCATATAGGGATAAATCTTCTCCCTAAGATTCAATAAACTCTTAAAGATCCAAGAATAGTCTCTGTTCAGTTGAAGTTGCCAAAAAGCTTTGGACAGAGAGACAGTAGGTTTGCACATATTTAACCCACAACGCTTCCTTATCAACAAATAATCTCCAAATCCTCTTCATTAGCAAGACACGCTATAATTGGGTATTTGACAAAACTCCTAATCCCCTTGCTTTTTTTGGCAAAATATTTTAATTCCATTTTACCTTGTCCCCTTTGCACTTTTTGGTATTACCATTCCACAGAAAAGATTTTAGTAGCCTTTTCAGTTCCTTAATCACTCTTTTAGGAATAACCACATGAACTGCCCAGTGAACATGCATGCTATTCAAAACAGGCATAATGAGTATGGCTCTAGCAACTAATGATAAAAACTTGTTCTGCCAAGCAAAAACTCTAGCTCTCAACTTCTCTAACAACGGCAAGAAATCTGAGAATTTTGGCTTACCGGATATGATTGACACTCCTAAGTAACAAAAAGGAGTTGCCTACAAGGAAAAACCCACCGTGTTGCATATCCACTCTGGATTTAAAACATCAGAGGAAACATAAACTCCGCTCTTTTGTTTAGCCCCATATATTCAGTCACCAAGTTTAATATATTAGCTCTCTTAGACAACCCTTCATTCCTACTAAGCAAGTGAAAATTATTCTTAAAATCCTAAAATGTCTAGGACTCATTCTATTGGATTATAAATCCCTCTCTAACACCCTAAAATTTTACCATCACTTTGTATCTTCCAACTTAGTAATTAGGATTGGCTATAAGAAAAACTTTATAGATGTTGATACCTAATTCTTGTCTACAATCATAGATATTAAGAATAAACCTTGAATTTTTCTTCTAATTTAATGGATCACTTCCAATCTATGAAACAATTGAATGCCTATATTCCTTATAACATGCTTTTAACTCCTACTCTCTAACATTTTTTATCCAATATAATTGCTAAGCCTACAACATCTTTACCTTTTTCAATTTTCTTTCTTTGGCCAATATGAGCATTAAATTGTTGAAAAAACTTTATATGAGATCTTACAAAGAGCTTAGTACATCTAGAGGAGCTTGAGGCCAATGAGGAGTTTGATCATGATGATTACAATGAAGAGACACCCACTAGATAGGTGTCTAGCTCCTCAGAGCCCATAGATGCATGTTTGGATCAAATGGAGACATAGATTGGTTGTATTAATGAGAATGCTACCACTCCCAAGACTACATCAATGATTTTCAAAAGAACATCATTAAGGAGATACATTGCACCGAGGAAATTATTGGAGAATCAATTTCTTCTTCTACCACTACTATGGTGAAATTAATGATGCTAAAAAGTAGGAGAAGTATAAATGTGATAAGACGAAAGATAGAATATGAGAAATATGAGCAAATTTAAGATAAATGTCAACATATTAACATTTGATGACTTTTGATGAACATTTGATGACTTGATGTACTTATTTGAGATTTGACACTAATGTACTTACATTAGATATTAACTTATTTTAGATATTTTAAAGTGTTAATTTTATATTTTGTGCTATCTTACAGAGATTAAATTTGAAATTCATGATTGATCATTTCATTTATATTATGAACAATTCATAAAAAATACTTTATCGACTATGTATCTTAAATATTCTATTAGACACATTTTATTTATTATATATCTTAAAACTTTTTCATGAAACACACTCATCATACTCTAATATTTGATATATATGGATAAACATTGGAATAGTTCTTATATGACATACACACGCTTAGGGGAAACATTTTACTCAAAATATGTTTCTATCATATTGCATATCACATAGTTTTCTTGTCAAAACAAGAGAAAAATCATCAAATCAAGGAGGTTTATGCCCTTTTTTATATATAATAAAATATTTGTAAATAATATTTTCGTATATGTGAAAAATAAACCAAATATTAAATGTATCAAAATTTTATTTAACCTTAAATTATCACTATCGCATATTAAAGAGAAGCTAGCCTAATGAAGATATTAAAGTATTCAATTTGAAGTTTCAAAAGCATTGAAGCATGTTTGGATGATAAATAAGGAAGTGTATTCAGTTAGGATACAAGATTAGAAAAGGAATGTGAAAATGTATAGAGTTTAGAGGAGTTGTCTGTTAATTAGGTGACTAAAACCAAAGGGAATAAACAACCCTTTGACAACTAAAGAGGCAAGGAATAATTCTTGATATTGTTATTGGTTTAATTGTACCATATAAATGGCATTTCTTTTTAGTCTTGCATTTATTCATTTTATAATTTTTCTTAAAATTTTAAAAAATTTCAATCCATCCCATCTTAAGAGTTCTTTAGAACAACAATTCACATTTAGATTAAAAAGGATATTAGTGACATTATTTAAATTGTATAACCTTAAAATAAATATCATATTTGAATTCATATTATCTTAAATCTCAATAGATTCAAAAGTCATAGAGTTGCATAACAAAGCAAAACACGTGCTTAAACATTAATAGTGCTACTATAATTATCTAAGATTGCAAAGGTGACTCAAGATTATTATCAAGTGAAGGCTTAAAATGTGTATATCCTTTATTTCACATATGATTTATATGAAATTAAAATAAAATATTATCAAAGTAAATCATCGTAACAATAATGTATTTTTTATATTTAATAATCTCAATTGCTAATGTATTACTGTAAATCAATCTGCATTAAATTGTTCTGCAATAAATATTCAAAGGTTGTAACCCCTTCATATCATATAGCATAGCTTTTAATTTATGACTAAAACCATAAACATATTCATAAAATTCTATAAATATCTATAGATTATAAATATTTATAATATTATTTATTAAATGATTATTGAAATTTCAGTTAGTAATGGGTTGTTCTCTTTTAGTGTAACTCTTTTCTACAAAATCATTACATAGAACTTCTTTGAGGAAAAAATATCTTTAACGTCTTTAAAAAATTATTTCAGAAATTTTTTATTCTTTCGAGCATTGTTTTGAGTTTACATATTTCATCGTCACAAGAATAATGTAAATTAAATTGTGAATAGAGTAATCTCTTCGTGGAATAAAATTTAGAATGGCAAACTTTATTACAGATTTTACAAATCAAGAAATTGAATTAAAGGTTTTAAATAGCAAAATAATGTTCTAAAATTAAATTAATTTAATATAATTTAAATATGAATTAAAAATCATGCTCACTTTAAAACTTAGGGTTTGGGGATCTTTTTATAAATTTTTTAAAAATATATTCTTATGTTTCAATGCCCAAAGTTAACTTCCTAATCCATTCTTTTCTTTTTACTTGTATTATTATTGAAATACTATAAATTTGTTAAAAATCAAAAGAAATTAAATTAAAACTCTGCAAAACTTAGAAAGTAAATAAAACTGTAATAATATTTAATTTAACGAGCATATAAAATATATCAGTAAATTCTCTACTACAATAGAACAGATTATTTGTTCCACTTATTCAATTTAAACCCTATTTAAATGTATGAATGGAACAAAATTGAAATTGGGTAAGTGAAATAGTATCTCATGTTCTACATAAGCAGAACTAAAAGCGAATCGGACCAAATACGGTATCTTTAAGGTCAGACTCCACGTTAATACGGAACAGGAGATGCCCAAAGGAAAATAATTGCAACAGCTTGTGCAATATTCAC
Source organism: Erythroxylum mucronatum (assembly GCA_027563825.1). Taxonomy (NCBI): domain Eukaryota; kingdom Viridiplantae; phylum Streptophyta; class Magnoliopsida; order Malpighiales; family Erythroxylaceae; genus Erythroxylum; species Erythroxylum mucronatum. The sequence continues at coordinate 16,455,075 of JAOSBP010000005.1, forward strand.
AAGCACCAATTCTGTACGCACGGACACTAACGGAAAACGACAATAATTGTCAACAACAATGGCGACGACGGCCAACTCGACGATGAGAAGGATAAGTATTTTCCTCGGGTATTTCATCAACGTCAACAAACTATAATGAACAGCAGCAAGTAGCAGGAGCAGTAGCATTAGGGGACTCCAAGTGCTATCCAGCTGAGACTCAATTTATTTTGGAAGTGGAGAGAAACACACATTGTTGCCACTCAGGTTACAGGTAAGAAACCCTTTAAGTATTGAATTCTAGCTTATTTTCTGTCTAAAGTTTCTTTGAACAAAGATAAGATTGATAGATACCAAAATTTCACCTCGTCAGAACTATCTAAGTAATCTAGATGCGCGAGAAGAGAGGAGGATTCACGTCGTTAGACAGCAGTTCTGAATCGGAAATCACTAATGCAAGCGAAAAAATAGCAAATCTCCTTTCTGCGATCATCAAGAACTGTTAAAATAAAATTTAAAAGGAATAGATCTATGGAGTGTGGTTTGAATGTTGGTTGATTTTGCCTTTCGTGTTGGTTCATGAGCTCCCTTTTTTTTTATATAATTTTTGAACATTACTGGATCTCTGCGAGGATGTAAACTAAAAAAAGGAAACTAGATCTTCTATTCAGTTTTACTCTGTTTTATTCTGTCTTATAAAATATTAACTATTTATTTTGCGGGACTTAAGTAGACTAATCCCATATAAATAAATGACTAAGATTTATTGGACATAATAAGACACCATAATATTAGATAAAGAATTTAGACCCCTAAAAAAGAACTTATACTGAAAGTTAAAAAGAAGCTTGATATATCACAAGATGTCTAGGTGTTCATATCTGTTCTTTCTTCTACTCTTCTCCACCAATTTTCTATCAATACTTTATTCTTAAAATTAAAGAGAAAAAGTTACTTTATTCTTTATATTTTACTAATTACATCACCAGATTAGCAAAAAACATAGTATCATTATATGACGTCATTGAAGTAATAAAAAATAACATAAAATAATAGAAAATTAAATCAAGAAAAAAAAACAAAACAAAAAGAAGGGAAATTTCTTCCGCGTCCGCGAGTGATTCCGACGAGACAATGACAAATGAGGACAGAGAAAGACCAAGCATTGGTCGGCTTGGGTCGTTGATTGAGTTCCACCGACTGTACGTGTACGCGCTGGCCACCACTGGCCTCTTACGAAGAGAATCAGAATCTTTACTTTAAACTTTTTACTGGTGAGGGGTGATTCTTGTTTCAACAGATAGATTCATCAATTTAAATGGAACTGCGGGGTAGTTGGAACTTGGAACTCTCAATCTCTGTAGGCCCAACCTGCAGATTCTAGCAAGTTCTCTCTTGAGGCACATCCACATATTATTTGATATATCAAAAGGAGCTATTGCACATTTGGAATTGTGTGTCAAACAGGAGAATTTGTAATCCTATCAACCAAGTTTACGTGGAGCAACTATTTTAGAGAAGGATGTTGAAATATAAAAAGTGAGAGTTGTTTCACGTTAGAGAAAGAGAGGTAATTAAACTAAGATATAAGTTTAGTGGGTTACTCCACCTGTCACCAGTTGGTTTTAAGAAGGAATCTCACTTAGACTTATATGTGGTTTAACTTTTCTTTTCATGTGGACCTATAGGCTCATTATAAATTCTAATAAAGGAAAATATAAAATTTTCACTAAACATTGATATTAATTAGTTGCCATCTTATTAACACATAAGGTATATACTCTCTTGTGTTAATTAGCGCATTATGGATGGGATAAGTAAGCCATCATCATTAAATAGTTGCTGGTTATTAGTAAAAAAGATTCATATTTAATTAAAAGCAAATAATAATAAGTTAAATTTGAGATCACTTGGTTTTTTTTGTATTAATTCCTATGTAGTTGCTATCAATGAAACTCTTTTGTTCCGGTGGAGAACTGGAGATGAGAAGATTGGTTGGTGTAAAAACCATTAATACAGCTTGAGTCCTCAGGAGAAAGGATGGAATATGGGGACATGATTATCTCTTGAGCTAGACAAATTCAGTGTAAGCTTGATGTAACATTGAGATATAGATACATGAAGATGTAGAGGAGATGATAGTTGAGAATGGTAGATTATTATGGTCCTCAAAACTCAGACGATCTCCGTTAGATTTATTTTTTCTTTTTGGATCTTATCACAAAAGCATCAATCTGTCAATCGATCAATCACTGCAGGTGTGCTACGTCCTCATTCCATTGTTGAGTTGACAAGCAAAGAGGGCACTCTACTACTGATTTGACTGCATTTCTATATGGACCCCCATGCCTACCGTTACACCCACAAATTAATTTCACGAAGCAGACTCGTTTCTGCTTAACTTCTTTTAGTATACCGACTTCGATCGCTACACTCATCTACAATTTCTCTATCTTTGCTCACAGCATTCATCTCTGTAAAACTGTTTGTTGGAGTTGAATAGAATGACATTACTGAAGTTCTCACCTTATGGTTGGGAAAGCCAACGACAAAGAGGGACAGAAACTTCACAACATCCCGAGGAACCAGACGAGGCTTTGTCTCTATCTCGCCTGTCCAAGATCATTCTGCCACCTCTTGGCGTTTCGGACTACAACCACAATTTTATCAACTCTAAAGGATGGATCATTTCTCCCATGGATTCAAGATACAGGTATTTGACTATTTCTATATATATTTGGAATACCATGTTTCTGCTAGTGCTATTGCAACTTGGTAGGAACTAAAATTATTTATGAAAAGCTCTTTATCCAGAGACCTTTTCCCTCTTTCCGTTATGTTGGGGTCAAAAAACAAAACCACTGATGGTCGATCATAAATCTGAAAGATCTCACTATATGTATGTAGCTTTTGTTTTGCTACATTCAAAAGTTGCTAGCAAGTAGCAAATGATATTAATCAAATTACATTGGGATGCCTAGAATAGAAGAGCTCACGGCAGTAGTTTATTTGACATTGACTTACATCATAAGTCCGAGTTAATGTTTAGGCAATGCTATATTGCAGGTGGTGGGAGACATTAATGATGCTTTTGGTCATCTACTCTGCGTGGGTTTATCCATTTGAGATGGCATTTCTTCATGGGAATGGGATTCTACAAAAATCAGGACTATATATTGTAGACAACGTGGTTGACCTATTTTTCGCCATTGATATAGTCCTAACCTTCTTTGTTGCGTACATTGACACTCAAACTCAGCTACTAGTTAGTGACAGAAGAAGGATTGCCACAAGGTTAGTTGATTGGGGTATTAATACAAAGCATAGGCCAAGTAAATTGACTATTTAACTAACATAAAACAGGTATCTTTCCTCGTGGTTCTTAATGGATGTGGCTTCCACTATCCCATTCGAGGCACTGGGCTACTTGTTCACTGGAAGGAAGACAATTGGCCTCTCCTACTCTCTCTTGGGCATGCTTAGATTTTGGCGTCTCCGCAGGGTTAAGCAGTTCTTCACTAGGTAGTGGAAATGGAACTGAGTCCATTGGGTTCCTCACAATTTTAGTGTTTCAACTGACACCACCAATGTTATTTTGGCAGGCTTGAAAAGGATATCAGATTTAGCTATTTCTTGGTTCGCTGCGCTAGGCTGCTATGTGTGAGTGATTACACAAGCACATACACTCATATATGTACATGTAATTAATTAAAATAAAAAATAATGTTTAATCTTGCAGGTGACACTATTTACAGTGCATTGTGCTGGATGCCTGTATTATTTGCTAGCTGACAGATTACCACATAAAGGAAAGACATGGGTAACAACAAAGTTCCCAAATGTAGAAGACACAAGCGTTTGGATCATATACATTTCGGCTATGTACTGGTCGATCACCACCATGACTACCGTCGGATACGGCGACCTCCACGCCGAGAACACCACGGAAATGATCTTTATCATTTTCTACATGCTTTTTAACCTCGGGCTTACCGCTTATATTATTGGTAACATGACTAATCTTGTTGTTGAAGGAACTCGGCGCACCATGGATTTTGTAAGTACCAGTACCAGTACCACCACTCTCACCTTTTCTTCCTTTTTTTTGGCAATTAGCATTGCCTAATATGTTTATATTAATATAGACATGAGGAGTTTAATTGGAATTTGCATATGTTTGCTAACGCCGGGGCGCAGAGGAATAGCATAGAAGCAGCATCAAGTTTTGTAAGTAGAAACCGGTTGCCTCCAAGACTTAAAGACCAGATATTGGCTTATATGTGCTTGAGATACAAGGCTGAGAGCTTGAACCAGAATCATCTGATCGAACAACTCCCAAAATCCATTTGCAAAAGTATTGGTCAGCATTTGTTCCTGCCAACTGTTGAAAGGGTCTATCTTTTTGACGGTCTCTCAAGGGACACACTGCTACTTCTGGTATCAAATGTGTACTTGATGTTACAATAGATACTAGATTTGGATTCTAATACACAAAAAGAACGCATGCAGGTGACCAAGATGAAGGCCGAATACATTCCTCCAAGAGAAGATGTAGTTATAGTAAATGAAGCACCAGATGATGTTTACATAATTGTTTCAGGAGAAATCGAGATTATGGATCATGACATGGAAAAAGAGTTCGTTGTTGGAACACTCCAATTTGGAGACATGTTTGGAGAAGTTGGTGCAATTTGTTGCAGACCTCAAAGCTATACGTATCGATCTAGGACGCTATCACAACTCCTCAGCATTAAAACCAGTGCTCTCATGGAGGTTAAGGCCAAACATGAAGATTATGTTGCTCTCATTAAGAACTTCCTTCAGGTTGCTTTCTAATTTTTTAATTGAGGGTATTTCAACGCTCTTTTCTCCCACATATATAAAAATATGTTGCAATAATTATACAGCATCACAGAAACATCAAGAATTTGAAAATTGGAGATTTTCTTTTTGAGGAGGATGGAGAAGAAAATGATCCAAACATGTCAATCAACTTGCTTAATGTAGCAAGCACAGGAAATGCCTCTTTTCTTGAAGCCCTACTCAATGCTAAGTTGGATCCTGACATTGGTGACACCAATGGACGAACCCCTCTGGTATTTGAAACTTTTTGTCTGAACTACGCAAGACATTATCTTTGCCCAAATCTTGTTCAAGATTTGATTAGCTAAAACTCGATAAAATGTAATAAGATGATTTCTCTTTAATTTAATTGCGTCCTTCATCAGCACGTAGCAGCGTCCAAAGGGCATGAAGAGTGTGTAGCAGTTCTACTTAAGTATGGATGCAACATCCATTCAAGAGGTTGCAGAGACACAAATTTACATCCATAATTTCCTTCTCTTACAGTTGTTTCTGGTCACTACTTAATTACTGTAGATATATATTCTTTTCAGATGTTAATGGTAACACAGCCTTCTGGGAGGCCATGGCTTCAAATCACCATTCTGTTTTCAGGGCTCTTTATCAATTCGCCACCGCTTCTGACCCAAATGTTGCTGGTGATCTATTGTGTACGGCTGCGAAACGTAATGATTTAGTTATGATGGATAAGCTCTTGAAACATGGCTTAAATGTGGATTCCAAGGATCGACATGGAAAAACAGCAATCCAAATATCAATGACAGAGAACTATACAGACATGGTCAATTTACTGGTGATGAATGGCGCAGAAGTTAGTGATGAAACAAACACCTACGGGTTTTCTTCGACAGCATTAAACGAAATGTTGCAGAAGAGAGAAATTGGACATCGGATTACAATTCCTGAAGTCATATCAGCTAACAAAATGCTGTTAAAAATACATGAAGCAGAACAAGAAGGTATCTCCGTGGTTAAAACCAACAATCAAAGCTATCCCATACGAGTGAGCATATACAGAGGCCATCCTGAGGTTCGTAGACAATCTTGTTGCATGGAACCCGGAAGATTAATAAGGTTGCCTAGCTCGCTAGAAGAAGTAAAGATAACAGCAGGTATTTTTTGTGGGAATATGTATACTTCTTGCATGGATTTGTCTTTTTTTTTTCAATTAACATTTTGGTGCTTTTTCCAGGAGAAAAATTCGGGATGGATACAACAAACCTCATGGTAACAGATGAAGGAGGTGCAGAAATAGACTCTATAGAGGTGATTAGAGACAATGACAAGCTTTTCTTGGTTGAATATCCAAATTCCTTATAGGAACCATTGGTTTAGTTCATATGGGTTTGGAGCGCTTTACGAGAGTAAAATCGTTGATGCATGATGTCATACAGTACAATAAACTCCTTTCTGCTCAGGCTTAGAGAAGTGGCCAAAATTTTAGGGGTTACTTCCTTGTCTTTTTCTTTTCCCTCCTTCTGTAGTTGACCATTGTATGCTTCAAAATAACGATTATATATTACGTGTGTTGAAAAATGTTACAAGGAAATACGTGTGACTTGTCGTAATTCTGAAACCTTACTAAGGAAAGTATAAGCACTGAAGTTCATCAGCAACACAGTTGATAGCAAACCTCTGGTTATCTCCATTAATCTTAATATATCAAGAGTGTATTTTGCATTATCATTCCACTAATAAATTCATTAGCAATACAGTTGATAGCTCATTGAATTTGGTTGTGTGCTAACATGTGGAGTGCTGCTTTTTGCTTGGTACACAACTTAAATAATATCGGTATTTGGTTCGAGGGTTCATGTGGGATCTGCTAAATTGTTAAGCTCTATGAGTTTATTATAGTCTCCTTTCTGAAAAATTACGCCCGTAGGCTTCCATGTCTTAGCGTTGATGACTTGAAGAGGGTTTATATTGGTATATGTAATTAAGATCTCAGCTAGCTTCGGTTAGTGGAATTCAGATCCTCTGTCCAATATTACCCTGTCTTATTCTGTCTTATAAAATTTTAACCATTTATTTTGCGGGATCCACGTGAGACCCACATAAATAAATGGTTAAAATTCTATGAGACAGAATAAGACAGGATAATATTGGACAGAGAATCTATACACCTGTGAGTTGTTTTCACTTAGTTCTAGAAAGAGAATAGTGTCAGGGAGCTCTTTCCCTAGTTCCAGTTTAAAGCAAACTCTTGTATAGCTAATTCTCCTCATTTATAAACATAAAGGTTTTACTAAGATAGATTGCCAAGTGGCTCAATTTAAGGGAACCTTATGAGAGTTGGTCTAAATGAGGATGTACTTATTTTTTATCTTCTCCAAGCCGAGGCCTGGTCTCCACTTTTATAGGAAAACAGGTTTGTTGTTTGTGTACCATGGGAATCATTCATTGATTTGTCGCATGCTGACAGAGGAATTGAATGTGAAGATAAAGAGATTCTCCCCATTGATAACAACTTGTTGAAGTGCCAATTTTCTCCAGCTGGTTAGTACTTAACCCCCGTTTGGTTATTGTCCCTGTGAGTGGGGACGGTGGACAGGACAGAGAAATCTCTGTCTTCGTAGGTGTTTGCTTTCTGTCTCCACGTTCCCGTCCCCTGTCTCCGGAAGACAGAGACACAAAATTTCTGTCCTCTCCAAAAAGGGAGGACAGGAGACAAGTCGTCCCCGTCTCCAGCCACTATGCATTGGTTTATGTTTATTATGTTTAATTATTATTATTATTATTATTA
>JAOSBP010000005.1:16463683-16487059 GCA_027563825.1 Erythroxylum mucronatum
ACTTCTCTTCCTTTCATATTTCCTTTAGGCCCATTATTTCCTTAAGCCCAACTAACACATTTAATTCATTATCTCATACCATCTAACATAATTAATGTTATCATGTTCATTAGTTCTTTTCAAATTTCATGCTACTTACTTCAATTAATGCCACATACTAATTTAATGCTAACTAACTTAATTAAAAATCAATTCAAGTAATCTACTTACGCTTTAGTTTCTCTAATCATGCTTAATTAATCATAAAATTTTTTTTTTGGGGCTAACACCTTTAATAATTACAAAAGGTTTAATTTATATGCATCGAACAACGCCTATCAAAATTTTAGCAGTGGCAAAGTTGTATTTTCTTACTTTAATTTTTAATGACAATTGATCCTTCTTTTATATTTGAAAATACGTTCAAGCAAAGAAAGAAGTAAGTGAATTGTATGAAATTTAGAGGCAAAAAAGTTTCACTCTCGAGCACCTTCAGCCTCTTGAGTTTAAGGGATCTTTAATTTCATTCTTTCAATCATATTTGGACGAATAGATGGAGATGGCCGCAACTATTTTGAAGCAACTTTCTGAATCGAACCTCTATGTACTCTGAAGCGTAACTCAAGTTTTTTAAATTTGTTGCCTAAATTTTGACAGGTATATAAAATTATAATGAAAAAATTATTTTGTTATTATTTTAGCATAATTAATAAATTTTATATTACATATTAAATATTATTATATTTTAGTATAGAAATATGATAAATTAATCTTTTTACTAATTAAGTAATGTTTTTTATCCTATAATTTTATATTATTATAGCTCAGTAAAGGCCCTTATTTCACAATGGGCCGAGTTGAGAACAAAAAAGGGCCTTTATTAAATGAGCCCTTATTTGATAATTCTTTTATGGAAATTCTAAAATCCTTTGTTTCATGCATCCCAGTAATTACAAGTATTTCAATTTACCAGAGTCTCTTATTACATATATAATTGGTCAGAGAGATGCGGGTGTGAAATTGAGGCAAGAGGACGAAGGGTGTTGGGTGATCTGTGGTTTCGTGAGTTGAATCTCAATGAAATGATGTGGAGAAACTCCCAATCTCTATGGAGGAGTTTCTCATCTAAATCTGTTAATCGCTCGCCTTCTTCTCATTATTACTATGTTAGCAATTACTCCACCACCAATGCAATTCCACCACTCTCCTCCTCCTTATCCTCTCCTCCTCCTTCCTCCGCCGTCCGCCTACCATCCATCTTGGCTTCTGCTGTCCACTACGGTCGCTGCTATTGGGAGCTTTCCAAAGCCCGCCTCAGGTCCTTCATCTTTCTTCTCCATCTTCTCTTATCTGATTCCTGAATTGAAATATGTCTTCTGTTTCTGTTTCAGTATGCTAGTGGTTGCAACATCTGGAACAGGGTATGTTATTGGGAGTGGAAATGGGGTTGATATAGCAGGGCTTTGTTACACTTGTGCTGGTACTATGTTGGTTGCTGCTTCTGCTAACTCCTTCAATCAGGTACCCCACCCTCTCACCCCTTTTCTTTTGCAATTTCTCAAATTTCATATCCATTTCGATATATTTCGATACGTTGGACTTTAAAACCCAAGGTATATTTTTGGTGAATGACTTTTGAAAAATTAGAGCAAGTGAGACTTTAATCCCTCGAAGCAAGGTTTAAGGATCATAGGAGCAATCTTTTATGCAGACGATGTTCGCTTAGTGTCATGATCCATAGCAATTTTCTTAGTCATTTTGAGATTCAAGGACTTTTTGCTGGAGACTGTCTGTTTGCATTTGAAAGATGTTTAACTCTACCATATGGAAGCTTGTGGTTCCCTTATCTGAAAAATGCTTTTAACCTCTGATCACACGACTTCCTTTCTTCTTGCTTTACTTAAAAGGAAGCTTGAGAAAACAAAAGTCTAAACTAAAGAACTTTGGACATCTGGTTTTATTGTCACTGCTGTATAGATGAAGAGATGCATTTTTCTAATTCTAGTGCTCATTTTTAGAATATCTAGCTTGCTCTTTCAAGTAGTTGGTGCAGATTAATACATCGGTTTTCCTTGAAACCATGGATTCGTAGATTTGACTTATCAACTCATCTATTGCTTGTTCCATGTTATTAGGTGTTTGAGATCAAGAATGATGCCAAAATGAAACGTACGAGAAACAGACCACTGCCTTCAGGACGACTTACAGTACCTCATGCAGTTTACTGGGCATCATTTGCTGGTTTGACTGGCACCACTATACTTGCTAGCAAGGTGATGATAACTATTGTTCCTTTATGCTTAATCAGATTCGAGCATAATGACTTATGTTGGTCTCATAGATTAGATTGTTGCAGGCTAATATGTTGGCAGCTGGGCTTGCTGCTTCTAATCTTATTCTCTATGCCTTTGTCTATACACCATTGAAGCAGATCCATCCAGTCAACACATGGGTTGGGGCTGTGGTTGGTGCAGTTCCACCCTTGCTTGGGTAATTCGGTCCACTAGTTTTAATTTCGCTCAGTATTCTCTCAATTTTCGCAGATAGGCAGTTATAAAACTGGTTTCTATCTACTTGTCTTCCTAAGTCCCTCGTTTAAGTATTTTCATCCCAAATTCCAAGAGAGTGTTCACATAGACTGCTATTATGACATGTTACCTTTATGAAACAATTTAATTGTCACAACCTCTATGTCAAAGGCTTACTGAACTCTTTAAAGAGAGCCCGGGGCCTAATTGATCAACTAACTCTGTAATATTACCAGTCTTGTCATTTATTACATTATGATCTTTCTTGCTTAAAGATCGAATTTAGTCATTTGTGAGTTTAGAGATATAAGAAGTGATATGAGCATGCTTTCCTCTTAAAAAAGGATTATAAGTTTAAAGATGTTGATGTTATATTTAGTCACTGGTCCAAGTATTTGTCAAATATGCTTTCTTGACGTACAATTATTCATCTTGAACAACTAGTTTAAATAAAGAGTTTTCATACTGTTCTATTGTATTGGCTCAATGGTTTCTAATTTCTGTTCTTGATTTTCAGCTGGGCTGCAGCTTCTGGCCAGGTTTCACTCAATGCAATGCTTCTTCCTGCTGCTCTCTACTTTTGGCAAATACCCCATTTTATGGCCCTTGCATATATTTGTCGCAATGATTATGCCGCCGGAGGGTATGTGGATATGCTGCTATTGAAAGGAATCATGTCTGAAATTAATTAGTTTTTTTTTCTTTTCTATTTGTCATTTAGTTTTCATCTAGTTGTCTCAGTTAATAGACAGAATTAACATTGCTAGGATGTTGGAACAAACTTTCCTAATTAAATAAATGAAAACAAAAGTGTATAATGATGGTGATATGGGGATCAAGGCAATTTGATGTTGAAAATTTGCTGGGAAGGTGGATATTTGTGTGCGTGAATGATTATCCAAGATCTCCGAAGTCATTTCCTCAGGGTTTCTTATTTACAATGTTTCTATTATTTGTTATAAGTTCAGGTTTAAGATGTTCTCTCTTGCTGACGCTTCTGGTCAGAGGACTGCTGCTGTCGCTTTGAGGAACTGCTTGTATCTGGTTCCGTTAGGGTTTTTAGCCTATGACTGTAAGTTTTTTTCTGGAAAAGCACCTCTTTCTTATCTCTGTAAATTGTTTCTTTACTTGGCCTTCTTCTGTTAGTTTTTCCTGTTCTCATAACTTATAAAATATTCATTTTTTTACACAGTTGCATCAATTTTAAAAACCTCATGCACGAACATATATAATTCACTGATATGGTAACTGTTGTTTCTACTTAAGTTATCTAGTTTGCTCCGTATTCTGATTGAATGAATACTTCATTTTATGGTCCTGCTTGGTTTAATTTCTGAGCTCATTAACTAGTAAATAGGATATTATTTCATTGAACTGATATTTTCAAAATAATATTAAATATTTTATAATGCCATTTTTTATAAAATTTTATATTAAAATATGTTGAAAAGAAAATATTATAAAAATATATTCAATTTAAAATATCAGAATATTATTAAAATATTTTCAACTAAACTTTAATATACAAAAGGAAAGATTAAGTAAATAGAAGTAAATATTTTAAGATAAAAGAGATATAAAAAGAAATTAATAGCAAAGTGCTTAAGAGAGATATTTACTATAAAAAATAAAAGAAATTTCACAATAAAAAACACAAATTAATAACATTAACAAACACGTGACTAGAAGATAAGCATTGTATTAAGTAATGTTTAATAATTAGAAGATAAATAAGATCGTGTAGCTATTTCAATATCTCAAGGCTTGATTATAGGGATCTCATTCAGCAATTTGCAAATTAGTTGTTGATTAGCTAGTATATATATGTAGCTGTATTTGCAAATTAGTTGTTGATTAGCTAGTATATATATGTAGCTGTACTTTCTATGGGAACAAATCAATAAAAGCACCTTTTCTTTTTTTATTACAATATGTTACATACATACATATATATTTGTGTGTGTGTGTATATTAGAATATAAATATTTACCAAACAGAAAATAAGAGGATAAATTGTTCGTTGATATTATAGCTTGTATTGGTATGCATTGCATCATCCATCTTTATATTTACGAAATTTAATGGAGTGTGGTAAAGGGGAAAAAAATAACTAGAAAAAATATAGGAGAATTTGATGACATATAATGATGAAAGGTTCATCTTCTTACTATATACATATAAAAGAAAGGAATGTGAAAAGATAACTTTAGTATTATAGGATTTTAATAATTATAATTACCCACTAATTTAGAATAGCAATTAATGATTAACACTTACCAATAAGTAATTGATAATGGTAAATTAAACAATTGATTGGCGAAGTATGAAGAGGCTTGAACTATAGGAATAAAGTAATTGCAAGAGTTGGTATAAATAATTAATTTAGCAGCTAATTCTTTTAAATTTAATTGAATTTGAGAATTTATGCCAACATGAGTTAGTTAGCATGGAATAGGAAAATGTGGCAACTCGAAGGAGGGGTCTTTCTCTGTGTTCAACTTTGATACATGTATGTATACAGGTGTGTGTTTGTGATGAACGTAAGTACAACTTGTAGGGCATTAGATGTCAAGATGATTACAAAGTATCAATATCCAATATTCATATATGACGGCACTGGATGCTCCCTGTATTCTGACCTATGCCATTTTAGGGGGTGTGGCGTCTGGGTGGTTTTGTTTTGAATCATCACTGCTGACCCTGGCAATAAGTGCTTCAGCATTTTCATTCTATCGAGAGCGAACAATGCGGAAGGCAAAGAGGATGTTCTATGCAAGCCTTCTGTATCTTCCTGTCTTCATGGCTGGGCTACTATTTCACCGGAAGTTGGATGATGAGCAATTGCCAGCAGAAGAGCAATTAAAAAAGGAGGTATCATCTTCTTGGGAAGAATCCAAAATCCAAGACAGCAGAAGTGACAACCAGATGTCGAAGAAAGGGTCATTTTCTGCTGTCAAACAAGCACGATCACGCCCACCTGTTGCGTATGCTTCTGTTGCACCATTTCCTTTTCTGCCTGCTCCTTCATATGGTGGACACTAAAATCATGCCTTGTTTATGCATTTTTGGTGTTTCTTTTATCTCCTTTTATATTTGAAGTTCCAGATAAAAATAAAGATGTCCTTGTAAGCATACTCAATTTTGATGTTTGGGGTTTATGTTGTATATTTTCAGAAATTTTTGAATGCAAACGAATTACCTGGTGGTTTTTACACACACGAGGCGCTAACCAATCTATACGTGCTACTCATCATCATAATCCAATAACATCTATGTTGAGCGCTTAACAGCATTCTTTATTGAGTCTCCAATATATACACGAGGAAGATTTTTACACAACCAATCTTAGAATAATAAGCTTGAGACAGCGTTGTCCTGTTTCTGTAATAAAGAGACAATGACAGTGACATCGTCAAGCTTGCCACCGGTATATCCCACATAACCAGCTGCCTGGGCTTTATCTGCAAATGGAGTCCTCGCAGTAGCAGACTTGCCAATTTCTTGTGCTCTTGTGGCCAGCAATTCTGCAACTTCCTAATACATAATAACAAATAACTTTAGCTTTCAGAATCAAGACAATTAGTTAAACAGATAATGAAAATAAAGCAAGTTTGAGTTTGACAGCCAATCTTAGGCGTTAGTCTCGGGAACATGATATTGAGTTCATACCTGGAATCTCAAACCAGCTTGCAGTGACAAGGAGACTATTGAACATATTTCTTGTTCATAAAGATTGTCAAAAAGACCCTTAGTAGCGGTGACGATGATGTCGCCCTCATCCAGATCAATTTTGTATCTCTGGAACAAAAATATTAAGCACAATTATACAGAATCATCCCCAGATTAGGGCACTACCGCATGTCAGCAAAAAATTGGTACAACATCATGCACAACCTATCCCTCAGTTCCCTTCTTTCTACCTAAGGATAAACATTCTAAACTTGCAAATCTAGTCTCGTGTATCTCTACCGTATGGAAGATGGTTTCTAGCAAATCTACCTATCAATATTCAATTCGTACTGTATGCAAAATACTTAAATAATAACATCAGGACTTCAACTAAAATATAGCAAGGGTTACGTGCATAAAAAGCAGCGCTCGATGGCTACAGTAGATTCACCGCATAAGCTATTTATGAGAGAATGTCTGTACATGCACAAAAGTTTTGATCTATTCTCGCCACGCCTTGTCTTGAATAGTTGAATCAACAAAGATGGAGAAGTTAAAACTTGGACACTATTCTGTAGATTTTGTGTTGTGAGATAATTAAAACTTTACATTCTGGTTAAGATTTAAGAGGGAAAAAGCAAAATGTTAATTTGGACAATTAAGTATCATAATACCTCTGAGAGTTGACAGGGGTCATCTCCCCTTTCAATCCGCAATGGAAAGTTAAATTCGTGGACCATGGCAGAAGACCTCTTGTAGACAATGCTGTTTCGTATTATCAGAAAGCCTGAGTCTCCAATATTATCCACTCGGAGAGCCTGATGACAGCAAATGACAAGAGAGGTTATAAATTGCCTTGCAACGAAAAAGTAAGAATATTACATTTATAACCTCCGAATCCTACCATTAATATTTATGTACACAACTAATTCTAAATCAGCATATTTGTACTGAATGGACAGAAGGTCAAAAGGGGTTTGCAATTCAAGCTAGAGTGCCATCTCTTGTGAGATCCCTAATGAGGTCCCTATACATGGAACTTTTTTTAAGACTCTATCAAGCTAAGCCAGCAGCTTCTACTGGGCATTCAACTGCTCCTAACACCAAGATTCTCAATCTAGTCTTCCTCTCTTCCCTTCGCCTGGATAAGAATCCCACCTCTCAGACTCCAAGTCGATCTCTCTAGAATATTCTTAACAAAAACACCATAATAGTGATCCAATCTCCTCAGAATTCTTTGTATACTCATGCCAAAGGATTTCAAATTTTGTTTAACACCCCCTACTTCTCTAATAAAAGCTATTGCATCTTTCTTCATAATCTTTAGATTTAATCACTTGTCCCATGATAGAATGAGAAACTAAAAGGACAAGTAAGATCTTAAGTAAATACCTTATGTAGTAACAGTAGTAAGCACTGAAAATCTAAACTCTTCAACAATCCACAACCATTCTTTTGGAAATAGGAGTTATATCAACTAAATTGAAAATCACAACTATTCTTTGGGAAATCGGAATTATATCAGCTAAATTGAACAAATGTTTCTTAACTTCTAAAAATATCTCCTGCCAGCCCAACAAGAAGTTCATTGGCACTAACATGCATCCTAGAAGGATACATAAGTTGCAAATTACTACTCAATCTTACCGTCTTTGGAATGGAGGAATTTGCTTCATACCCTTTTGAACACTAGAGCATACATATTGAATATAGATATACCTCACAAGTTATTGTATTTACATGAGATTGCATGGTTGGTTCTTAACATAATATTTTCATGCATGTGCCTGGTATGGAGCAGGATCTTCCAAGAAACACCACATAAATTTTGATCACAGAAATTGTGTAATATCTGGACTATGAAATTTATAACCCAGAAACAAAGTTGCTGAGTGCACGAATTGATCTCTCTCAAAACTTCCAACTCCTTTTGAAAAATAAACCTAGAAAAATATGAAAACGTGAAACTTCTTGCTTATTAAATAGTGATTTGGTCCAATTCTTCTTTCAAAGCATGTAAACTCAGTTGAACAGCAAAGTTGTAACAAATGATATGAAATCTTCTGCTAGAATCCTACCTCACCATCAAAATAAGCAATCAGAGCTGTACAAGAACCAGGGCATTGTGTAAGTGCAACAGCTTTATCAAGTACTTCAACTGGGTCAGGTACACATTTGCTATCAAGTAAAATATCCACACACCGTTTGATGAGGTTGTGTGCATATAAGCCAGTATTTGTACCTGAAAAAGGAGATAACCGATATTTATCCAGATACAAGTATATTAAGCAATGATACTTTGACCATACATTTTTAAGTTTTAAGCCCATTCAAAGAAATGAACCTGAGATTAAGCAAAACTAGAAATGCAGTAGAGGAGGAGAGAGTAATAGCAGTTTCAACAGTTAACAGTAGAGCAGTTGACGTGTATCAAGAAACAACCACAGAAATTTACCCTGAGGATTAATGAATTCTACGTGAGTTCTAGCATATCTAGACAATTGGCTAGTCTTGGCTCCCGTAGGACACTGATTATGACAATAACAACTCCCTATTATCTACCGCAACCTCTTACAGGATAAACCCTTGTACCATCCTTCAAACATCATATTATATCATATTACCCTATACAAGGAAAGAAAAAAAAAAGAACAAGTATTCTAATACTGGTTGGTAAGGCCTAATATAAGGGGCCACAAAAGAAATGCCTACGATCCAAATTCATATTTGAGAATCATGCCATCATTTTCAATATTTGTTGCATCTTGTATCAAAGTTGTCACACTACCCTATAATCTACAGAATCTAAACAAACTAATACACTATATAGTTCGAATTCAATCAACTCATTTATAAGACACATGAACGTTATATTACTCAAAAATGTTAACCAACCACATGACTGCAAATAATAATCAACTATAATAAGTACGTAAAATCAAACAAATCATGTAAAATTGATGATTAAAAGAAATAATGAATATAATGATTTAAATATTATGTGTAACTTAAAGATAGTCATGAAAATGGATGGTTATTAAGTAGCTATACAACTCAAAATTTTAGGTTATTTGTGAAGCTCAAGAGTAGATCAAATGCTGTCAAATACAAACCACACATTAGTGTAGGAAGATCATATCAAGTCACAAATTCACCATGATGAGAGCAGCATGAATTGAAATTTTAAAAATTCAGATATATCACACCAACAAGCCATTCAATTGAAATTTTAAAAGTTGGGCAAGACTCAAATATGGATCAAATATAAATCTAGAAATATAACCCTGCAATATCTTAGAAATTTAGTATTAAATAAGGATATATATTATACATATCCTCCTAATTAAAAATATAGGGATTTACTGTAATATGTAACTCTCGTCAAACCACGATAAAGATGCAATCTAATTACTTTTATATCCTTCGTCGTAGGCCTTATAGATTTATTTTTTTTGGTTTAGAGGCCTTATAGTTGAATCAAGTAAGACCTTATGTAAATACTAGCACTATTTTCCTTCTCTTTACTTTCACTTTTCACATAATATCAATGCAATTATCTATCCTTTATTCATCCATTAGCTGCCAATATCTCCTACTAGGGAAGTTCTTCCAAAGAGCTCAACCTCTATTTACCCCAATTATTCTCCCTCAGCTTTCTTCAAGGAAAAACTTAAATCTTAGTAGCAAATACCATCCATTTTGAACTTTTTCTTAAGGTGTGTAATCCTTTCCAACCACCTTTTTACTTAGTTGTTAGTAAATTTTTCCAAACACCTCTTCAATTTTTTCCGCTTTATTAGAGTATCATCTTCCTTAGCCAACTCCTTTTGTTATTCCCAACGAGTCCTGCGTATTCAGGACAATGTTTAGATGACCAGCACCGCTGCTCGGTTTCAGATGACTTCTAGTATTGTCTCTTCCTCAGCTACCTGTCACAAGAGTTTCCAACCATTGTTGTTTCCCATTTCTTATGTGTTCCTGCTATTTTAGGTGCTGTCTTCCGTGATACATGGGCACTTCTCGCTGTTTTTGAGCTCCATCTTCAGCTCTTATTTCTGATGGAGTTAAAAGCACGAATCCACCCTTAAGATTTTCACAAAAATTTAAACAAATATGGCATTTATAAGTTAACTCTTTATGCTGACACCCATTAACATAACAACCATTATTTGGATGGTACTTAATAACAGCTTTAGAATTAATTTTCAAAGAGATAACGATTATAACTTATTTATACTGCAGGAAAAGCCCTACGAAGTGCATTACAAAGTTCTAATATATTATGGGTCGATTTTATAAATACTGAATAACTATTAGAGCCAATATGTCAAGCTAAAAATTGTAAACATTAGGAACATATCTATACCCTGTCACCTTCCTACCGGCTATGCTCCCCCTACCAGTGACGTTCCCCTTTTGGCAAAAATGTCAAGGATATCTAGTAATCTTTTGGTTTAGTTGAATTTATTATCAGCTTGGGGTGGAGTAGTAAATATTTTATAGATATAGTATTTAATATAAGACTATTATACGAATGTCCCTAATTAAGAAGATTGTTATGATGGGATATGCATCTCACTTTATAAATAGGGACTTAAAGTATAAATAACTTTGTTGAGTATGTGATTGAATTGTAATCAATTAGGCCAGAATTAGGGTGATTTAGTTTCCTAGAATAGCCCTTTTGTAGTTGTCCATTAACCTTTATTTTCGAGGATTTTTTCCTTATTTAAATGGTTGTAAATATAGACACCTTGAATTCTTACGAATATATAAAAATAGAGAATCCTTACAATTCATGTTCATGTGGCACCAGAGCAAGAATCTGTTCCTGGTAACCCTAGCTGCGAATAAACTTCCAGAAAAACTTAAACACTATAATCCTACCCGAACTAGTCCATTTTTCCTACCTATTCTATCTCTCTATCATCATGTCTGATGTTCTACGATAATTAACATTCTTGAATACATTCGTTGCTATTGCTCAGGCTCCTACCTCGAATTCCCACTCCATTCAGATCACCACTATCAAATTGACTGGAGATAATTATTTGCATTAGTCTCAATCTATGCACATGGATATTAGTAGTAGAGGAAATTTGGCTACTTGACCAGAAACAAGAAGGAACCTAAAAAGAGTAATCCGACTTATCCAACGTGGGATGTGAAGCACTCAATAGTGATGACATGGTTGGTGAACTTGATGGAGAAGGACATAACTCCAACTACTGGTACCATCATGGCAAAGGGGCTTACGGACAATATCAACTAACTGTACTCAAAGTTGGAAAATAAATATCAGCTATATGAATAACCTTAAAGCTTGAAAAAATCTATAAAGGTCAGGATAGTATCACTAAGCACTAAGTATTTTAACTCTTTGAAACATCTGTGGCAAGATTTAGATCTTTTCAATGATTATGAGTAGAAATCCCCAAAAAGATTGTAATCACTAAAAAATCGTAGAGATAGATGTATTTTTAAATTAATTATTGGCGTAACTATGGAGTTTGATGGAGTTAGAGCTAGGATTGTGGGTTGACACCCCTCCATCGCTTGGAGAAGTCTTCTTTGAGGTCCATCATGAGGAGAGTCACCATTGTCTTGCTCAAAAAAAGAATCTTTGGCAACCTAGGTTGTCGGGCTGAGTGTTGGCCAAAACAATATTAAAAAACTTGATGATAGGCCTTGTGTTTGGTGAAATTAGTGTGATAAGCCTCGTCATACACGCGAAACTTGCTTTAAGCTTCACAAAAAACCAACAAATTAGAAGGGATCTCATGGAAGTCCGTTCAATCATCCTGCACATAAGGCAGGCCTAGTTTCCCTCGACAAGGAGCACATTGATCAACTCCTGAAGATGCTAAATTCCAACTCAAGGTTGGTGAATACTCCTAATGCTTTCGTTGCTCAAGCAGGTAGTGTTTCAATGGCACTATCTTGTCATTCACCTAATTATTCTACTCCATGGACCATAGATAATTTATTCCATACTTATTAACATGTTCTAGTCATGATGAAATTGTGCTAGTCGTGATGAAATTCGTATATTAGGTGGCTCTTATTCCCCTATAGCTAGAAAAGGCTTGACAAACCTCTCAAAAATTAATGTGTTCCATATGGAGTTTATGAGTTATTTCTAGAAAACTCTATAGAAAACTTTGAACACTAAGCTTCAATTTCAAGTTCTTTCCATCCCCAAACCAATGGACAAACAGAGGTGGTGAATAGAAGTTTGGAAGACTTGTTAAGATGTTTGGTTGGAGACAATATACATAATTGGGACTAATTTTTCCTATAACAGATTTGCATACAACAATTCTATAAATAAGTTAACTGATAAGAGTCCTTTTAAGATAGTTTCAAGAGTTCAACCAAGGAATCTAGTTCCTTTACCATAAATAATACAAGTTAGCATTGAAGCCAAAGGTTTTGCACAACATATGAGAGACATCTTTCATGAATATATCAACCAATAACTTGACTTATTTAAAAAATGCTAATCAATATTGTCAATTGGTAGAATTCAATGAAGGGGATATAATGATGGTAAGGATCCATCCACAGCGTTTTTCAAAAGGGAAATATACGAAATTTCATTCATAGAGTTTTGGTCCTTATAAGATCCTCAAGAAGGTAAGTGCTAATGCTCATGCTTTGAAATTACCAAGTGATATAGGAATTAGTCCTATCTTTAATATTGCAGACTCAATTATTTACCATAAACATGATGATACACAATCTCTAACTATAGCTATAAGAATTCCAGTGACTCCTCATCTTAAAGAGGAGATAGAGGATGTTCTTGATGAACAAATTGTAGTCACAAGAGTTAGGGAGTATCAACAATTTGTTGTCAAGTGGAAAGGAAGGCCTACTTCTGACAATTCTTGAATTTTAGAACATTAATTTCAAAAGTTGAATCCAAACTTTGTGATCAATATTTATCACATTCTACATCAAGGACGATTTTGAGACAAGCTAAGAAGAATTGATGAAAAAGAGCTTAAAGTCTATAGAAGAAATAAAGGAGAAAAAATTAGGTAATCACACGCTTCAATTTGGTGGAATGAAGGTTGGAAATTGAGTTGACAGCAAAAATAAGGGTTAAAACTTAGATTATGCTACGATTCCTTATTAAATAGTAAGTAGTAGTAAGTTAAATATATCATTCTAGTTTAGATATATTGTTCTAATTGTTTAAAACTTGTATAATTATTATTAGAATATGATTTAAATTTTTAGAAACCCTCTTCTATTAGAATAAGGGTTCTAAGAAGTTTATAAATATGTGTATACTCAACCCTTCAAAAACAAGATATCCTAAATTTTTTCTACGAATTTGAATTTTCAGTTAGAATGTGTGATGCTTTCTTCTACGAGTGATTCTCAAACCTAGGAGTAATTCCTAGTTTCCTACCCTCCACTGTTTGTGTTCCTCACTAAATTCCAGAAATTCTGACATACAGCTCCAACAACCAAAACCCTAAATTTTAGCCATATCAAACCTAAATTCCAGCCATATCAAGTCCTAAAATTTTACGCCTAAATTTCCAACAATCAAGTTGTAAAAACCAGCCATACCAAATCTGAAATTTCAACATTCCACACCTGAAGTGGATATTCTAGCACCCTCATATAAGTCTTATTTCCTAGTTTGTGAATTTTAGCTACCAATTAATATTTCTTGTGTTTGTCCTAAATCAGATTTATTTACTGTTATGTTTTTAAGAGTCCAAGTGGGCGAGTGCAATTGGTATAACCTTACTTATCTTCTAAAGATTGCATTTTGAGTTAGTTCTCCCAATCTTATTAGTTGTTAAGCTACAAACCAGGCCCTTCAAATTAGCCCTTGAACTCCTAAGCTCAATTTTTGAAATAAAACCCCATTGCATGTGTATAACGTCATTATTTTGCATCTTTTCTAGTTCACATGTAAACCTACATTTTCATCAGCTTTGCTATAAGAACTCACACAAAAGATTTGTCCCATTAAGTTTTCTAGAAAGCTTATGCTATATCACTTTTGCATCTGGAATCCACTGCCTATTTCACAAATGCAGGTTACTACAAGCATGTTCAGAATATTAGTTGAATAAAGCCAGGATAATGACAGCTAAAAAGTGTCAGACACTACAGTTACTCCTGATTTTGTTAGGACATGACAAACATATGTTTACACTATATGAATGGAATAGCCATTTATATTTGACAAAACTAGACCTAGATAGACCTCAAAAAGCCTCTTATGGGAGGACTTATTTTCTCTTGTTCCTAGTCAATGTGAGATATCTTAAATGCAATATCAATTACAAGCAATGACCCATACAATTAATTCTCATTCAAATGCAAAAATGCAAGTAATTTTTTTTTCTTTCCGGCGTGGATAAAAGATCACAAGCAAGAACAAGAGCTTTAAACAAGTTATACAAGAGAAATCAAAAGGCTAGAAACACGACAAAATGTGAACTTTAACATTGATGCATGATCTCTCTCCCCCACCTTTGATAGGCAGAAAACGGGAATTGAGCACAAGGAAGAAATATTATAGCTGCATATGTTGTCAATTTTGGGAAAGGGATGAAGAATGTACGAGCACTACAAATAAGGCATACCTTCAAATGACCAATCTCCAACTCCATCAGCAATGCCAAGCCAATTCTGATGGACAAAGTAAGTATCTTCTACGCCTGTTAATGCCTGGAAAGAATAAATTCTAGAATTATTTCCCTGATTAGCAACCTCATGTGGTACAAATGTACAATTTATCCGAGGTTTCCTGATGTGTTGTTTAGACTGTCAGCAATTTCACAATCAAAAAGTTAACTATTATTGGGGAATCTTGCATAAACTCATTTCCAATCTTATTTCTAATTGTTATTTTGATATGCATAATCCAAATATTGTGTACATCAGAAAAACTAGCAATACAAAAGATGGAAATACTTCCGATACTATAATATCCAACTGCTTTATTCACTGTTTTCCACATCTTATGTCACTGTTTAAAGTGTGTCCTTTTTTCTGCATGCTTCTGTGCAAACAAAAAGAATGTATGATGGATTGATGGCTGAACTGTACCTTTGAGGGATGTGGTATTACAACAGCACCAGAAGTTAAGAAAAGTCCTGTAGTCAAGATTATGTCCCTGTCACTAAACATAGTAAAAAATGAGAGATAGGCGGACGATGCTTCTACGAAAAAAATAATTGAAAGTAACTATCTCACAAAAGGGGCCATTTTTTAGTACTACAATGGAGCTCTCGGGCTTCAACATAACGGTGCAGGATAGAGCTCTGAAAGCTTTGGAAAACATTACTGAAAAAGAAATCCTCCAATCTCATTAATGTTTATTTAAAGTTTTAGTATTTCTAGAGAGCTTAGACACAAGCACCTTTGACATTCCTTTTCCACCATAAGTTAAACGGTTCATCTTAAACTTTGATGGAAAAGGACAGAATCCAAGGAACTGCTAAATCCAGATCATTGTGACCATTCAGGAGATTACTGACAACATCTCTACATTTGAATCCATTTAAAGGCTTGCCACGTATGTAAATGTTAATGGATGTTTCAGCCATGTGCAGGATTCATCGTAAGAAAAAAAGGGTGGAAGCCTTGACCATATTAAGTACCATACACAGGAAAGCAGAATAATTTTCAATAAAGTATTAGCCACACCATCCTCATTCACCACAAGTGTTGTTTTTTAAAATTGGAATTTCCAAAATCTGATTCTTGTCAAATTTCAAAAAAGTGGGAGCATGAAACGTTTTAAGGGATGATCTGATACGGTAGGGATCATTGGTTACCCATTCAAAGCAGATCCTTCTGTTTGACATGACAAATCCATTTTACTGCTGTAGTGCAGGTCACCTTCAGACATTTCTTCTTCCAAGTTTAAGGAAGACAAGCAGTGATCTAACTGCAAAGAATGGAAAATCTAAATGTTGAGGTCCCTTAATGTGATCAAATGGTCTCATCAAAGTAACCCTTTGAAGAATCAGGACACGTAGTTTGCCCATTGATGCAACAGAAAATAGGGATAACTGTCTTGCCTATAAAGTAGCTATTCAGAAGTAGCAGATATAGATTATAGCCATGAAATGGACCTTTCTATATATCTGCAGCCCATAGAGATATTTAATGGACTATTTCAAGAACATTTCTTTCAAAAATAACACTCTACATAAGGTTTGAAATGGAGGAACCCGCAGCCGCTACCCTTTGGATGCACACTAGGTAAACCTCCGGATTGATGCAAGCATTTAAAATGGTGATTATACAATGTATATATGTTTAGAATGCACAAACATAAAAATCATTATGTCATGACAGCATGTTAAAGAAACCATAAATAAGTCAAACAAATGAAAAGAGAGTTAAGGATCAATAAAATGTTTGCCACAAACCTATTTAATTTCAAGAGTATTATCTACACGAGAAATATCAGTAACATCACGTTTACTACAAAACTATGAAATTTCAAATGTATTACTTGGTGCATTACGATAGCAATGTCATACAATTAAATTATAAAAAATTGATAAGATATGAAACAACGACTGTCAACTATACTTTGAACAAGGAAATGATGATGTTGTAATGGACAAAGTAGCCACTTGCAATTCCAGAATGAAGAAGAGCATTCTCTTTCAAAGTGATGAAGCACCTCAAAGCAAATATGGAAAGGAATGATCCCTCCTAATTCAATAATAATGACATAACTAATGAAAGTATAGAGTTGACTAGTTAAGAGAGAATAAGAAGAAACCATTTTCGAGTTCTCTATCCCATCATTGTCAGCTGAAGCATTCTCTGCCGTACAGTTTGGATGCTCATCAATAATGCCTTCATCCATTAAAGAAGAACCAACATCTCCAACCTTTTGAGTTGCATCTGTTGGAACATTAGACTCTTCTTCTCTACTTTGATCGAGATGTGTTACTTGGGCATTGGTACTCTCTTTGTAAGTAGCATTTCGCGATGCAAAACTATCATCAGAAAGTCCAGAATCAGTGGTGATCAATTGACTTGCCTGTGGAGCAACCTCGTCCTCAGAGAAAACAACGTCAAACCCAGAATCACCATCAGAAGAAGCAACAACAATGTGATTATCACCACAAGTTGCCTGTTTTTGTACAACATCAGAATCAATCCTGGATTGAGGAGGAAGACTCAAAATCTTATAGGTAATCACCTCAGGAGTAGCAAAGGCAGGTGGGTTATCCAAAAATTCGGTTTCCTCTGCCGAAGATGTTTCATTCATCACAACATTAGACGAAGAGATAATTTGTTGAGAAGCATCGCTATGCGCCACCGATGATTTATCTAGATGATGAACTTCAGCCTCATGTTCGACCTCGCCCACATCACCAAAGCGAAAGACAAAACTACCATCCGGCTGCTCTGCAACAGCCATTCACGAGCAGACATACATACGATTAGATAAACATAATATCCATGTACATATATATATATACATCAGATGGTAAGGCGAGATAGAGTGAAGGCGTACCAGTGGTAGAAAGGAGATGGTATTGAGTAGTAGAACTAGCAGCAGCAGCATCATTGTGAGAAGAACAGAAAGTAATAGAAGTAGAACGTCCAAGAGAAGAAACGAGCGGAAGGAAAGAAGAGAAGAAACGAGTGGGAGGAAAGAAGAGACAGGTGTGAAAGTAAGAAGACGAAGAAAAAGAAGAAGAGAAGTTTAAAGGCCTGTGTCTGTGTCTAGTGGCAATCACGGAGTTGAGGGAAAGACCGTCCATTTTCAGCGGGTTATGGCAGACATTTAGCAAATCAAACAGTGGCGGCGGTGACGGTGATTGAGGGAGGAAGGAAACAGAACAGCAGGACTGATTCTTTCAAAGAATTGCTTACTGTCTGTCTGTTTGTTTGCTCATAGGTTGCATAAGGATACGATAGCAAATGTGCGTCAGCCGTCAAATATATGAGTACAGTTTGGCGAGCGAGACATGAAATATCTCATATTATAAAATTGCTTATTAATCACGAAATATCTCATATTATAAAATTACTTATTAATTAAAAATAGTATTTCTCTTAATGATGTTACTATTACTCTTTCATAATGATTATTATCCTCAGTATATGCTATCTTTAATTGATTCGTAAAATTCTAGAGGCTCAATCATATCAAATAAGAATCTTAGTATTTAACCCAAGAGGTATGGTTGAATGGCAAGAATTTATCCATCCTTAATTAAAGGTCAGGAGTTCAATCCTTGACTTTGGGTATGGAGCAACCTTAAATTCTTGGGCCAGCTGTCTCATCCTGTGAGGTGCCTACATACCAGCGAGAGAATTAGTCACTAGGTCCGCCGATAGATACCCTGATTTAAGATTAAAAAAAAACTCTTCAATAACAAAATGGTCTACTCTAGATGTCTTACATTTACGAACCATCATGTAATTATCTAATTTATTTTATATTTTATATAAATTGATATTCCTTATTTCTTATTTATGTAGTGTAAGTATATCCCAGCGCTTTTAAGGATTTGCTTTAGGTCTTTATTTATCACATAAAATTGATCTTTTAACAACTTTTTTTTCAATTATAACTTATTAATTAATCCTTTCCACTAGTTTGTCATAAGTTAATCTTTTATGAGTTTTAAATATATTATTAAACTTCTATAAACTATAACCATGTCCTTAAAGAATATAATTATAAATTTTCATTTTATATTTATGTGTTATCTCTAAGTTATTCTTAGTTATTATGCTCTTAAAATTGGAAATCAATAAAGCATAAAAGGACTAGCATATGTTATATTTCTTCCTATTTGAAGAAATAATCAATTTTATAGGCTAAAGTATAGTGATACTTAAACAAACATATAGGTACTTGTTAAAAAACAAGTTCAATAAAATGATCTAATTTGAGAATTTTATTTGAAACTTTCCTTGTATGCTTATGTAAACTTTCATTATAATGATTGTATTAGTAATCATTTGACTTAGATTTCTAAAGTGTTTTGTATAGAGAATAATATGTTTTGATACTGCTTATAATCTATCCTTATTAATGGTAGCTCAATCAATAGTAATTGGATATACAAGAACTATGTGAAGATAGTCAAATGATTAATATAATATTCATCACTCGAAAGTGATCAAGAAAAATGTTTTATTGTTTTTAATTAATACTAATTCGATAAATCTTTGACTAAGGTAGAATGATACTATGAAGAATAGTTTTCAAATGTCATTAATATAATCAATTACTTATAGTAGATAACTAACATATTATAATCAAATAAATTAAACATTAATTTCATACTCTATATCTAATTAGAATATTGTATGGAAAATTTATAATTATACAAAAATTATGCACAAAAGGTTAGTCAAAATTATTTTAACATTCAAAATATTTGGGTTATCATGATGCGTTACTAAACACTAATCTTGATTCATGGATATAAATTATTTAATTAAGGAATTAAATATAAATTAAAGAAGATGGAAAAATTGAATTATATAAAAAAAATGAAACTACTTTAACATTCCTAATATTTGGATAGTTATGACGCATTACTAGAAAAATTAAAGATAAATTAAAGCTAACCCTAAATATGAGTTAGGGTTAAATTTTATATCTATTGATGATATATTTAACAAACAAAATAGATTACACATAAAGAACAATTGAGAAGAGGAAAAGTAATTTTAATCAAGTTAGGCTTGATTGTAAAATCTGATAAACTTTATGATTAAATATAAGATATTTCACAACTAAGAACCAATATAAGATATTGGATATTATTTGACTACTATAATTAAACTATAATGTCAATTAAATTTTAATTGAAATTAGAATTACATCTAAACTAAATTACTAATCGGTCCAAATTCTATTATAAATAAGTGTATATTCTGAAGGAGCTAACATTCCTTACTTATTAATCTCTACACCACTTGTTGAATTCTCTCAACTAGTTTATATAGATACTATTAGAAGCTTGACATATGTGTGACTATAATGGTTGTGATTAATTGAATTTAGAAATCGGTTCGAGGGGAGCTACTAAAAAAGCATGGAGCTTCACAATAGAGTATAATGCATTGTTTATGTTATAAAACTTAAAAGTAATCATGACTTTTGACCAAACAAAAAAAAAGTTCTTATTTTGTGTGTATAAGATTGGATCCTGCCCAAATTTTTCAATAATAAGTATATAATAAAAAATGCTATATTTTGAGTGAAATTTTATTTTAAATATTAACTAAATATTATTATATGTAAAGACATAAAGATTATATAATTGATAGATAAATAAATATAAATCCCTAAGCCAAAGGACTAATTGGAAATTGAAAGAGAATAGGATGCCTCCTTAAGGTTGCTACCTCAATTTTCAAGTCAGTCATTCTTAATTTTTATAAAAGCATAAGAAGTATAGGCATATTCAACAATTTTTATTCTTTAACAATTTATATAGTTTATAAGGATTTGAAAATTTATTATTATCTATCTATTTAATTTATTAAACAAAAGATGTAATGTTCCTAATGTGTTGCCAAAAAAAACTTACATATTTGATATTAAAATTAATATGAATACCCAAAAGTTATATACTTATTTATTTAGAATAAGAATTGGTTACTTTAAAGATGATTTAATATATTAATTACAAAGGCATATTATGCTAATTTACACATTTATTTTATATTCATTGTTTTTAAATGTTTTTCAATTACCTTTTAGAATAATGATTTAGGGAATGAATCAACTGTATTTTCTACTATAATTATCTTAAAAATAATGATAATATCAGTAATCAATTGAAAATGTATGTCCAATATGCATAGTCTTTCAATGAGCTAGTAGTTTAACTACATTTGCAATGACTTTATTATTATCACAATAAATTGTAATAAAAAATCTAAAGAAAAGAATAATACCAAATTTTTGTATGAACTTTGGAATCCATACAATTGTCCTTTTTCATCTTCTCTTACATACTTTGCCTAAGTAATTAATTATGTTCTAGACTTCTAGTATCTTAATTACAACTTCTTTAATATATTGCACTTTTATCAAGAATAAATATACAACATGAAGTAATATCATTAATATTTGATAGAAAATCAACAAAAAAGTTTTCAATGTTAAACACTAAACAAAAATGTTTAGTTCTGTTCAAATAGTTGAAAATATGCTTGATGTGAATCCGCAAAAAAGAGTCCTTAATTATTGTCAATACTTATATGATTTCGCAGCCTAAACTTAAAATTCTAATAATTGCCCTCTATAAAATTTAGAAAATTCACAAGTATATGAACTTACAAACCATATTAATATACAAAATAATAATGACATTAATCATGGATACCTTTTCTTTAAGTTTGCAAGTTTAAAGTAGTTTGAAGAAAAGAAAAATTATTTTTTTTAACTTTATTTCTTACCCTAATAAATTATGTAAGCACCAAATTTGAACAGATCTATGAACAAATATCTTTTCTCAACAATAAAACAATTTGTTTTTGTTCTATGTGAATGCAAACTTTATATTCTCACTTACACACATGAGAGAGAGAGAGGGAGAGGGAGAGGGAGAGAAGAGAAAAGGATTCAATCCCAAAACACACGATTCATGTAAGGCTTCATCATACTCTTTTATAGGCAACAAAAAACAATAAAATACTAGAGTTTTACTTATATAAGCAATCATCCTATTGGACCAAAATTTTGGTCAAATCATATGAAAAGCTTAAGGAAGAAGTAAGCCCCTCTCAACTTGCTTCAAGATTTCGGCTACAACTCTCCACTTGCATCATGATGATTTTGGTTCCCATTAAATAAAAATGATTGTTGTCTTTCTTTTTTTTTGGCTACCATTTAATGTTGTTGTCTCCTTTCATGCAAAGCTTAGCTCGATTTATTTATTAACATTGCCTTCCTTAAATTAAGCTAGTAAAAATTTATCATTCCCAACAATTTCATCAATTTGTGAAACATCTTAGACTTCAATGGATTAGTAAAAATATATGTAACTTGTTTTTTAGTGTGACAATAATTAATCACTACTTCCTTTTCAGTTACTAGCTCACGAATTTTGTGAAACTGAATGTCGATATGCTTGGATCACCTATGAAAATTGGATTTTTACACAGTGTTATTGTGAACTTATTTTCACAGAATAATTATGTTGGGGCATCTTGTTTTCGATGTAGTACTTCAAGCGTTCTTTTTAGCCATGCTACCTATGTAGCACAACTAATTGTTACAATATATTCTGCTTCAGCTGTAGATAATGCAAACATGAGTTGTTTCTTTGAAGACCATGATCTTACGCCAGTGTAATCACTATCTATGTATCTTACAAGATTCACATAATTGATATTTGTATAAAAAATTCCTTCATTCAAAGTACAAGGCTCCTATATGAATTTGCCAAGTAATCCAACTCCAAAAACTATAGTCTAGTTCTAGTTAAATACCTCAGAATTCCAATTAAACTCTTGTAATATGTTGAATTTATAGATCTCCCTTTGTCTTCTTTTAGTTGTTTCAATTTCTCTTCAATTAGGGTGGGAGCTGGTTTTGAATTCTCCATATTAAATTTCTTCAAAATATCAATTACGTACTTCCTTTAAGAAATCAAAATTTCATCATCCTATTAAATTACCTCTATTCCAATAAAATAAGACATTAGACTTAATTTCAACATGTCAAATGATTTTACCATAGCCTCTCTAAATTCTTCAATCATCTTTGAGTTGTTTTCAGTAAAAATTAGATTATCAACATATGGACACATAATTCACCAGACTCACCAAATTTAACAATTACACTTAAAAGGAAATCTTTCAAAATCATGCTTCCTGATGTATGAATCAATTCTTTTGTACCACGCTCTTGGTGCCTGCTTCAATTCGTACAATGCTTTCTTTAACATATAAATTTTATCTTCTTTTCCTCTAATTTCATACCTTGCTGGTTGCTCACATATACTTCCTCTTCCAAAGTTCCATTTTAAAAAGTAGATTTTACATCCATTTGATAAATTTTCCTATTATTTTGAGTTGAGAGTGTTGGATCGGAAAAAGAAAACATGCTTTATTTGGAGAAACGGCAGATTTCAAAACTTTTTAAGAAATCATTTTGCAGCGGAAGCAACATATCCAAATCAACATGCCAATCCATACATGATATGGTATAAGGATAATA
>JAOSBP010000005.1:16505895-16515936 GCA_027563825.1 Erythroxylum mucronatum
GAATGTTATTTTTAAAGTTACTCAAGAAAGGCAAAATGCTGAGAGAAATCAACAAAACTTTAATAAGCCTTATCCCAAAGATTCATAATCCAAGATCCTTGAAAGATTTAGACTTATTTTCTATTATAGCATTTTCTATAAAATCATTGCAAAGCTTTTAGCTTCAAGGGTCAAAGTGGTGCTTCGGCTTCTTGTCAATCAAACACAAGGAGCCTTTATGGATGGAAGACATATTGAAGACAATACCCTCTTTGCCCAAGAGCTCTTTAAGAATCACAACATAAAGCATTCCTTCAATAGTTATGCAATCAAAAAACATTTTTATAAGGCTTTTGGCTATATTAATTAGAGTTGTATTATCAATTCTTTCAATGCATTTGGCTTCCCTACTAAATTCACTCAGTGGAATAAACAATGTATCTCTATGATTTAAACAGTCTAGTTAATGTAAAACTAACCAAGCTTATCAAAGTTGCTAAAGAACTTAAGCAATGGGACCTTTATTGTTGTAACTAATTTGTATTGATTTTGCAGGCCTTTACATTTTGAATTTTGGTTACAAATTCCTGTGTTTGAATCCAAAGTTGAATGGAATGAGGGCATGTGGTGTTTTAAATTTATGTAGAGAAAAACAAAGAAAAAGTGTGTCATCAACGTGACAAGGGAGTTACGCCCATGACTTCCATTGTCTTGGGCGTGACAAAGGTACTCACAGTCGTGACATATTCTATCATGCCCGTGCACTTTCTCTTGCACTGAATTTAATATCACACATGTCACGCATGTAGATGATGATGGATTAAAACAAAACCTAAACCTAAACCTAGACCCTCTCCATAAAGAGAACATTTATAGAAAGAAAAGGGGGCTGGAAAAAGAGGCGAGAGGTTGGAAGTTCAAAAACAGAAGAGACAATACTACAAAGGTGGTGAGAAGCAGAAAGCGAGAGCTAAAGTTGAACCCCAGTCAGTGTAAGCAATCATTTCTCTGGGTGAGAATAAAGCAGAGGTAGAAGGTGAGAGCCAATACGAGAGAGCTTGATCTTGACAGGAGATTCACTGTCAACTTTTTCATTTGAGAGTTCTTTGTTTTGTTTGTTCATTCTTATTTCAACTTCTACTGTTGTTGCTGAGCTTATTTCATCCTTGAACTTATTTCCTCTGTTATTGCTTTGATAATCCATCTTCTGTTTATTTACTTTGTTTATCACCTTTATATTTCTCCATTTACTGTAAACATGGGATTGAAGTTTATGAACATGATGAACTGCTTTTATTCTATGATTGGATGATTGCTTATTCTTGAGAGTTAATAGAACTGATTTAATCGATTATGCTTGATTGAGTTACTGTTTTCTTGTCTTGTTATTTTCAATAGTTTCTGGACTTATTGGATGTAACTTGCATCATTTTGATATTAAACGAAGAATTGAGAGAAGATGTTTAATATTAAAACGAGAAACTATATACGCTTAAGTTATAAATTAGAAATATATTAACTTAAGTAGTCAGTAATTATTAGTTGGGTTTACAAAATTGATTTGGATTATAAACTTGTCAAATACGAAAGTTAGATTTAGTTTATTATTTGAATTGATTTTAGAATCCAATTGCTAATTTTATCAAGACAATTATCCAATCAATTCGCCTTAGTCATGTATAGGAGATTAAATTAGTGTAGTTAATTTCTCAATAGTAAACTACATCGATTGATCAAATCGTTCCTTGCTTCCAATTAAATTAGTTTACTTTTTTAGCTTAATAACTTAATTTTCTTTAAAACTTTTTACTCAACAGATTGAGATAGAGTGTTTAGGATTGCATTTGTTTTTGTTTTTATTCAAAGTTAATTTAAGTGAACTAATTTCACCTTCTTGAGAGAAAATCTTAAGTATTCAACTACAATTACCTCGTATACTTTCAAGTGAGATAGCCTAGGTTTTTAAGAACTTATTTTGGCACAACATTTATCCCTTTCCTATTTACCCTAAGTGTGAAATATTGTCATGGATAATTGGGCATGTGATAAATCTGGAGAAGAATTTCAAGTTTCACTTTAAATGCAAACATCTTAAAATATTAAATATTTCCTTCACTGATGATCTCTTCTATTTTGAACTGACCCTACTTAATTACTACTCTAATTAGAGCTATAAAAAGTTTCAAGGAAATATCTGATTTGGAAATGAATAATGATAAGAGTTATGTCTTTATCTCCTCAACAACTTCTCACTTCTCTCCTTCAATCTCAAATTTAATAGGGCTTCAAACTAAGTTGCTTCCTTTCATATACTTAGGAGTTCATATTTCTCATAAAAGACCATCTTATAAGGACTTTTTCCCTCTTGTTAAAGAATTCGGGAGTGGATCAACAGTTGGTACAGTAAAAGTCTCTCTTTTACTAGTAGAGTATAATTGATCAATTATGTCATCAATTTAATGTATGTTTACTGGTCTTCTCATATAGTTTTCCTTAAAAGCTTTATCAAAGGCTTTCCAGCTAAAGTAAAGTGAAAAAATGTTTGCTTGCCTAAAGAGGAAGGGGAACTTGTTATTATACCTATTGAATTGAGCAATTAGGTTCAAATGACAAAGAGAACTTGGAGGATTTTGGTTGACTAATAATCCATATTTGTTAAATGGGTTCACACTCATTATCTAAAGATTCAAAACTTTTGATATGTCTCTTAAAATGCTAACACTTCCTGAATTATACTACATATCTTAAAGCTTAGAGTAGAAATGAAAATTGTGATCAAACACAGATCGGGGAATGGTGCAGACACTAATTTTGGCAAGATAACTGGAGTGCTTTCAGTTAATTTCGAGATTTCTTTTGGAGCAATAATTCATGTTAAAAAGAAAAAACAACTCTTCTTAGTGAAATTGATGAGTTTAATAAAAAGGCAAACCTTTGCATCTTCCCTGCTGCTGCTGGGATAACACATAATTAACATCTCCTCTATTGGAGTAGTAAATCAAACATCAAGTTACCCAAAATCACAGGTCTTCAGATCACAAATATGACGTGGGTTCGAAAGTTTGGGGTGGAGGGTTGCAATAGATGCACTACTAGCTCTAAACAAAACAGCATACAGCTTATTAGCTGCCAGTAGCCATCATGAACTCGCCATCACAAACCACTTCACCTCCAACATAAGCTTTCCCTTCCATCTTAGCGATTCCAAACCGCTTCTGCAACTTGACGAGTGTCATTCGCATAACTAAGGTGTCTCCTGCAATCACTGGTTTTCGGAATCTTACTTTATCAATTCCTGCAAAAAAGAAATTATCCCGAGAGCCTCCAACTTCCGGTTGCAGCATTAACAACCCACCAACTTGTGCCATTGCCTTGATTTAAAACAAAACCAATGCAAGTTATCAACTATGCATTTGTGCAATCCATAAAAAGGAGAGACTGACTTCATTTTTTAAAACAGAAGGAAAATTGACAACCTACAGCAATGGTCTGCATATAGAGAGTCAAATATCAGTCGTCAAACTTGTATTCATCAACCCAGTAGTTGGCCAGGCAGAAAATAACAGAAGCCATGTGAATTAATACTCATGTCACCTAGATTCTGTTTATCAAGTTAGTAAGAGGAGCTTGATCACAATGCGCGCCAGTTTCAGCCGTTATAATAAAAAGAAAATCTCAAGCTTGTTGAGGATGTCTTGAGTAATCTTTAATGCTATTTTAATGAGTTCAGACTCTGGTGAGAACAATGAGGTACAATGCTGGTTTGTCTTTTCACATTTCTGTTTTTTTAAGTCTAAGTAGTCAAATCTCATTTCTGATCTTTGTGAAACTAAGTTGAAACTTGTTCTAATTTCCAAAAGAAACATTGAAACATGTTCTCTCAAGAGCATTGAATGCTATAATCGAACAGCCAACCTGAAGACCCTACAAGCTAATGGTTGATGAAATCTCCAAGTAAGACAACTGGGCACCAGCAGAGGGAATCACTTCCGCAAATTTTGTTTTTCTCTAATGGAATGTCACTCCAGTTGACAGAATTATCTTCTGATTCCTAATAAAGGCAACTTTTATTCGTTGTACACAAATGGATAATATACTGCATTTAAAGCTGATTATAGGTGGAAACAAAAAATGCTCTTAGAAGACTAGATGCAAAGGAAAATTAAGAAAAGAACATCTAAGAACTTTCATAACACATTGATAAGTTCTCATATGAATGGACCAAATAGAGCTCATCCTTTTCATAACACGAAAGAACATCTAAGAACTTTCATAACACATTGATAAGTTCTCATACGAATGGACCAAATAGAGCTCATCCTTTTCATAACACGCAGGCTTTCCCAATTTGGCACTAAAATAAAATCCTAAGACTAAGTGAAAAATCATCAAATTCAGCAAGAAAAAGTAACTAACAAAATTTTGGTTCAGATAACTATTAAATGCATATCAAAAGACCCTTGTGACTTGAAGAGATGTCATCATTCTCCTATCTTTCTGCAAATTCAACAGATTCATCCCTATTGCTAACTAAATATACCCAATAAATGAGATAAAAACAGAAGCCGCTCTCAAGAGTTCAAATAAAATTAGGAACTCAGGAAACAAAATTAGACATAAAGAAATTATTCTTTTAGTACATGGTTCTTATTACTTGAAAATAAATAAGCATATAGCTCTTTAGAAACTTCAACTTCAAATGCAAGAACTTATTAATATTCGGATTTACCAAGACTTCTAGAATGGAGGTTACAGCTAAGTTGAGTTAGAGTTAAAAGCATACTTGCTAGGCTCTTTCCCCCATTTCCAAAATGAACCAGGTCAATCAAAGTTTTCAAAGTCACTAATTCTATTTAGTGGCAGCCATCTAATAGTTTCAAACAAGTTGATATGCCAGTAGACTAAGAATACAAAATGCAAGTTCAACCATATTAATCAGTTTGGAACTACTTGGCTTTGTGTTATTATTCCACAGATTATCTTTCCAAGGTGAAGACAAATTAAGCATCTAGTTTTAAGGGGTAACTTTGCATACTAAAAACTTAATTTCATTACTTAATTGAATGACTTTCAACAAACGTAAGACCAATACCACCTTTTTGAAAACTGTAAAACTATGTCAAAATCGTAACATTTGCATTTAATATGTTATTAGAAGTCGTAAAGAACTGCAGTCATTAGAAGCTAGATAGCAAAATTACTGAAAATCCAATTTCACATGGTTTACGTGCATTAGTTATATGAAAAACAATTAAAAGAATAATTCACTTTATGCATCGATTTATTTTATGTATGACAATTACATCTACATAGCTTTATATCATTTTTTTTGAGGTATCAACTCTAAAAGACAATAATAATCCAACTTTTGATTGAATGCTCGTATGCATTGCTGTTTGTTCCCGGAGTGTTAGTTCAATTATCTTGGTCTGTTGCATGCATCATTTAACTTAATATACCCATCATTGCACAAGACTAAAAACAGTGTTGAGTTTCAATATTACACTTGCCAAATTGAAGTTTTGAGAATTGGCAATCTTCTTGACAGATCCAATGTATCTAAGACAGAAGAATATTTTTAACAAAAGGAAAAAGTAGATATTGTTCAAATTAATCATGCTAATATAAGGCATGAGAAAAAGTACAAGTCTAGAGAATAGGAATAACTCGTAGGTTCTCATTCGTTATTTCTAAAGGTACATATATACAACTATGAGTATCATTTAAAGGGATCCTTTTCCATTATTATATTCATAATGAAATATTTTACTTCCAAAAATATTGAAATATAGAACCCCATAACATACTGATTTCAGATTATTCTTTTGGCCACGCCGTTTTACTGAGGAGTGTAGGTACAAGTATTTTGGTGAACAATATTATTCTTGGTGAGGTATTAAGTTAGGTCACATAGAAAATATTCACAACCATTATTAGCTTGGAGGATATGAATAGATAATTGAAACACATTTAAGATGAATCTCTAAAAGTTATAAAAGATAATGGTTAAATTTAAAATATCTTCTTCCATTGAAAGAAGATTCTTTGTATAACAAGGAATTCCATATATAGCTTATGATTTTCATTCTATTTTAGGATAGAATAAATATCTCCTAATTTTTCAGGATATAACAGATTTCATGAGATTGATAGAATTCAAATCTCATTTGTGTAAATTATGTATAGCCTAGGGTCAAAGAATAACGTGAGACTATTATGTCTTTTGTTCATGGTATCAGAGTTGTTGCTCTTGGGACCTTCTTTTGCCAACCTTCCTTGTTGATCTTTTCTTATCATAGGCCCTGTTTGCCAACATTCTGTGTAATTGTTGCAACCTTCAACATGTCAAAAATTTCAGAAACACTCCCCCTTACCACCGAATCAAAAAAAGACATCAATTACTCAACACATGGGGGACAGGCAGAATATCCAAGCACCTTTAGACTCAAATGGAAAAACTTATTTGACATGGTTACAATTTGTTCAAACATTTCTCAAAGGAAAAGGGCAAGATCAGTCACTTGGTTGGAACTGGACCCAAAAAGGGAGACCCAAAATTCGCTGCGTAGGATGAAGAGGATTCCATGGTCATGTCATGAATGTGGAATGCCGTGCTACCTGAAATAATTGACACTTGCATGTTCTTCCCAATAACTAAAGACATATGGGATACTCTTCAACGGACCTATTCAAAGGCAGGAGATGCTGCTTTAATCTATGGAATCAAAACGAAGATTTCAAACACTAAACAAGGTATCTTTTTGTTACAGAATATGCCAACCTTCTAAAAAAGCTATGGCAAGAAATGAACCAATATCGATGTGTTCAAATGTAGTGTAGTGAAGATGCACCCACTTTGAATAGCTTTGTTGAAAAGGATAGAATTTATGATTGCCTTGCCAGCCTTAATGTGGAACTCGATCAGGTAAGAGTTCAAATTTTGGCAAAGAAAAAGTTAACATCTTTGAATGAGACAATATGCCAAAGAGAATAGAAGAGAGGTTATGTAGGAGCCAAAAACAATAAGAAAGGTCAGCAATGGTATCTACAAAGATGAATAATGAGAGCTTCACAAAAAACAAAGACTCAATCTGGTGTACATATTGTAAAAAACCATGCGATATGCAAGAAGTATGCTTCAAACTCTATTAGAACGAACAAGTCCTTAACCGAAAGGGAGGATTCAAAGGAGATAAAGCCCACTTCACAAATGGGGAAGGCCAACCTCAAGAAAAATCCAACAATGCTGATATTGGAGAATTCAAGAAAGAAGAAATAGACAAGCTAAGAAACCTTCTCAATTCTCTTGAAAAATCCTCTAGTATGTGTTCATTGACTCAATCAAGTAAGTGCCTCAATTCTTATGCTTTAAGTGTCTCAAAGTTTGTCCTCCCCAGGCTCTAGGGTAATAGACTCAAGAGTCATTGACCATATGACTCACAACCCGACCAAATTTAAAACATACAACCTATGTCCTGCAAGACAAAAAATTACTATTGCTGAAGGACTTCCTATAACTATTGCAAGTCAAAGAACAATAAACTTATTTGATTCTTTGTCTCTGCATAATGTATTACATGTCCCGAAGTTGTTCTCCAATCTTTAATCTATTCATCAAATTACCGAAGATCTAAATTTCAAAGTGACTTTCTATTCTACGCACTGTGTTTTTTAGGATCTGCTTAAAGGGAGAAAGATTGAGCTTGCTAAGGTGAATAATGGACTCTATTAACTTGAGGACATGAGTGGCAACAAGAACAAAAAGAATCAGCTATCTCTCACTTGCTCATCAAGTAACATTTCTTCCAATAAATCTGAAATTTGTCTTCATCATTACCGCCTTGGTCATCCACCATTTGCTTTGCTTAAAACTATGTTTCCTTCACTTTTTAAGAATGAAAATGTCAGTAGTTTCCATTGCAATACATGTGAATTTGCTAAACATCATCGAGTGTCATTTCCATTAAGTAATACAAGATCTACTTTTCTCTTTGATACATAATGATGTATGAGGATCATCCAAGATATCTAATATTTCTGGTGCTAAATGGTTTGTAACATTCATTGATGATTGCACGAGAACTACATAGTTATTTCTTATGAAAGAAAAATTAGAAGTGAGTGATGTTTTTCCAATGTTCCATAAAATGATTTGCACACAATTTGGAAGTTTAATCAAACGAGTAAGGTCAGCCAATGCAAGAGATTATTTTAATCAAATTTTGTCACATTATTTGCAAAAGGAGGGTATAATTCATGATTCACCTTGTGTAGACAGATCCCAACAAAATGGGAGTGCCCAATGAAAAAATAGACATTTAATATCACTCTAGCAATTTTGTTTCAAAATAAAGTTCCAAAAACCTTCTGGGGGGATGCTGTTTTGACCGCTGCATATTTGATAAAGAGAGTGCCATCTAAATCTTTAAATAATCGATGTCCCATAGCTACACTTTCTAATTTTTACCCTGATTTTGATGTGTCTTGCTAGTTGTTTCCAAAAGTTTTTGGTTGTGTTGCTTTTGTACACTTTCTTTTGTTGCTAGAAGTCATAGTTTCTTGTATACATTAATAGATGAATATCAAATGCTTTATTGTCTCTAGCAAACAAAAGTCCCCAACATAAACATATGTCAGAATGGTCTCATCAGTAATTAGAATTCAGTTAAAGCAAATGATATGTCAGTAAGCAAACAGAAGCCCTCTTTTTACAATATTTCAAGAAACAACAAATTTATCAGTTGTGGG
The DNA here is from genome assembly GCA_027563825.1 of Erythroxylum mucronatum. Taxonomy (NCBI): domain Eukaryota; kingdom Viridiplantae; phylum Streptophyta; class Magnoliopsida; order Malpighiales; family Erythroxylaceae; genus Erythroxylum; species Erythroxylum mucronatum. The sequence goes on from JAOSBP010000005.1 coordinate 16,514,623, forward strand.
TTAGTATAAAGGCCATCTCTACTCAACAATATTACATTGAATTAAACAAAAATCATATTTCCAAGCCTAAGTAGCAACTGTACCGAGATATTCAGTTGAAAGGTATCTCTGAAATGCAGCACAGAACCATGTCACACTATAAATCACTTGAGCAGTCTTAACATGTCTCATTCGGAGAAAGCAGCAATTCAACAACTATAAATGAAAGTAAAAGAACAGGACACGGAAGTATGCGGAACCGAAAATGGAATTACCTCAACCATGAGAAAGAAAGCAGCACAATTCAATTCAACAATTATCAATGAAAGTAAAAGAATAGGACACGGAGGTATACGGAACTGTATATGGAATTACCTCAACCATGAGAACACCAGGCATGATTGGTCTCTCAGGAAAATGACCAGGAAAGAAATTGTCATTTATAGTCACATTCTTGATGGCAACAGCTGAAACTCCAGGGTTATACTCGATCACTCTATCTACTAAGAGAAATGGAAACCTAAACAACAAAAAATAGCATGTAAATGAATTCAACACGGGAAGGCTACCGTCAGTCTTAGGACTTCAAGAAAGATGAAAACGAATAAAGATTAAGCATTAACCCCGATAAGAAGACTTCACACGGTTCACTTAGACCTACCTATGAGGTAAAATCTCACGAATCTGGTTGATATCCATCACAGTAGGATAAGCTTCATATCCTACAAAAAGAAAAGACGCAAAACCCACAAATGAAATAAGAAAGGCAACAGATAAGGTAGAAACTCAAGAAGGAAATAGAAGGATAGGCATGCAAATTGATTACTGAGTTCAATGGGTATCTTTTCTTGAACTGGGTCTTTAGCAGAAGCAGGATCAAGAGAACAATGGGTGGTGAAAAGGCTGAACTTTTTCTTCGACTTCAAATGGGTAGAAGCCAAACGGGACGTTGGATTAGGAAGTGAAATGCGAGAAGGAAGAAAAGCATCGGTACCGAGTCCATGAGAGAGCGAAGTTGAATGGGAGCTAAGAGACGAAGAAGAAGAAGAAGATAAAGTATTAGCAAAGGCTGTGGTTGCCATTAGTAACGGTGAGATCCTGAAAAGCTCCGGTATTGTGCAATGAAGTATGAAAGCTTGCTTAAGGTGGTGATGGCGATGGTGATGTGTATTTACTATGGACAACCGGGCGAGGGTAACGAGATAAAATCAGTCTGTGTGTTGAGTGGTCTGTTGGTTACGAATTTAACGATTATGACGGAGACTTCAATGTGGCTGCTCTGCTCTGTTCTGTTCTGTTTAAATTCAAATAGTCGCTCGTTTGCAAAGACCCCAA
>JAOSBP010000005.1:16527805-16541781 GCA_027563825.1 Erythroxylum mucronatum
GTGCTCATACCCCAAACATGCTCTCCTAACCGACCTCTCACTTACTTTAATGCAAACTTTCTCAAATCAACTCCAAAAGAGACAAATTTTTATGGGGAGAAAGATACATGTCTTAGGAATCTATTGGTCTAACAATCACCTCAAATGGAGGTCGAGTGAGGGAGTTATGCCCAAAAGAGTAGACTATGTTCATACCCTAAATGGTTTTGAACCTATCTTGGCGCGATTGTCATATCTTTCAATCTAGATGTCGGATTTAGTTTGTTTTTAGACCATTAGAAAGAAGACTTCTATATCTACAACTTCCATGAAGACGACAAAATGAGATTTTGCCTCTAAAAGGGTCAAAAATCACAATCTATCCCGTGAATGTCCGTTAAACGGACATCTATGTCCGTTTAACGGACATGTATCGGGTTTGGGAGGCCAAAATGACCCGAGAAGGTCCGTTAAACGGACATAGACTGGCAAAAGGGTGTTTTTACACCCGAGAAGGTCCGTTAAACGGACATTGGGGTTCCCCAATGTCCCCCAATGCCTCTCCAAAGCTTCCAACATCTAACCTAACACCATATACACTTATAATCTTCCCAAATTCACTTATTCTAATGTCAAAACACTTCATAACATCTCAAACACCCAAGTTCCTCTTACTAAATTCTCAAATATCAACTCATTTGGTTCATCAAAATCACAAATTCCTATCATTCATCAAAGCTGTCACAAACACAACCCATATACAACATCCTAACTTGTAACACTCATATCTCTCTATTCCGACATCCAAAAATCACAAACTTCATATTGTTTGAAAGATAAAAAGATCTTCTACAACTTCCAAGCAGACAAATTTTATCAATTCTATCTAGAAAATTCCAGAATTTTTCTTGAATTCCAACTATAATCTTACCCTTATGAACATTGAAAATAGCAATGTAAAAACTTGAAATGGCATAACCAACATAATGCATGTGTATTTCATTTCCATAAAATGAAAAGAGTTTACAACGCTTTGGTGGGCATTTCAAGCCACTTTACAACATAATCCAAAATACAAATTTAAAAAAAAAGCAACAATATCTCAAAATGCAACTAAAGCTTTGTTTTACAATTTCAACTTCCAAAAGAACAAAAGAACAAAAGTGCAAAATGAAGTTATGCCTTGTCGCTCATCTTGATCGCTCGCTAACTTGCTCATCACCTGTGGGTAGGAAGGTGAGGGGGTGAGCTTAACGCTCATGGGTAACACGTTTATAACTGGTAAATAAACAAAACCATTCAAAACCCTCATGATCAAAGCCAATTTCTCGCAACAATTCATAAGACATCAATTTCTCAACTTTGTCAAAACAATTCACAAATCACATAAGTCATGCATCTATCAAACTTGACAGTCCATCATAACCAAATCATACACATCAAAAAAATTAAACACATCAAAATGGTTCGGGTGGATCCGTAACAGAACGTACTACACATTTTCCATAAGGGTCCTGTGTAGCCATGAACAAAACGTACTATCGCAAGTCCTCCAAATGGTCTTGCATAGCCGTGAACATATGGGAGTCCACAAGGGAGCTCCATGCCACTAACGGACAGGCGGGAGAAGCCTTTAGACAAGTGCACTTGACTGACAAAACAGACCACCACAAACCCATATAACATGTAATTCATGAACTTGAAACATGTGGCCCATATGGCACAATTTTGGAAACTTGATTTCATGAGCATGATATATGTCATATGCATTTCTAACATCATTTCACAATTCATCAACCAACAACCCATAACAATCATATAACCATCTCTCAACTCATCTAAAAGCCACAAATACAACAAGTATGGGACAATTTGAAATCATTCTCATATCACTCAAAATTCATTCACAAATTCATATACAAAAACATATGAAACATCCTCAAACCATCTTAAAGAACAATAAATGCATATTTTCAAGTACTTGGAAAGCATTTATTTCCATTTATTTAAAAGAGACTTTAATAGCTTATTTACTCAATTATAAAAATGTCACCCACTTTGATTTCCTTGCTTGAAATCTTGTTCAATGATGTGTCTCTTCTTGCTCCTCTTGCCTCTCTTGCCTCCCTTCACAAATAACAAAATCCCTAATTCAATAAAACTCAAATTGGAAAACCCAAAGAACCCAATGCATGAAATTGATCCTAGAATACCTAAACCCATCCATTTCCTAAGCTCTTTGAACCAAAATCACTTCAAAAATCCAAAACATTTAAAATCACTTACGTTGAATCTTCACGCAACCAAAGGGTTTCTTGGCTCAAATGGAAGCTTGAACCTTCCTCTAGCTTTTTCCTTCTTGAATTAACCCCCAAAATCTTCTTGAACTCTAAGAAAATGGAAAACCCTAACTTGCTCTTCTTTTTCTCCTTCCTTCTCTCCACCTACGACTCTCTCTTTCTCTAATTCCCCCCAATTTCGTTTTTGCTTCTCTTCCCATGTAAGACAACTCATTTCTATTGCTTTTATACCCTTAATGATGCTAAAATGTCCATATTGCCCGTACTTATTAGCCTTGCAAAATAAAAGCTTAAGTGATCTTCCCATACTACCCCTTAGGCAACTTATCACTTCTAACACTTCAATTTCCTAACTTATGTCACCTAATCTCATTCACCTTGGCATGTCAATTAATTCCAACACAAATTAATCTATCAAGACCTCAAAATTCATCTAATCATGCTTAATCAAATAATAAAAAATATTCAGGGGCCAACAAAGCCTATCTGGAGTCACTGAAGCAGAAGAAGGCATTAGATGATCCACCGTCTACTTTAGGTATGTTATTTGTCATTGAGGTTAATACTATTTTTTATCATACTATTTGGGTATTAGATACCGGATGTGGCTCACACACATGTGTTGATATGCAGGGCCTCAGGGATAGTAGACACTCAAAAATGGAGAGCTGGACCTACGTGTGGGAAACGAAGCAAGAGTTGCTGCATTAGCTGTAGGAACCTATGTTTTGTATCTTCCCAGTGGGCTAAAGTTAATTTTGTATAATTGCCTGTTAGGTACCCGTTGTGACAAAGAACATTATATATGTTTCATGTCTTAATAAAATGAGATTTCATTTAAAATTTTCAAACAACGGATGTTCTATTAGTTTGAATGAAATGTTGTATGGTACTGCTACATTGTGCAATGGTATTTACATATTAGATATGTGCAATCCAATTTTAAATATCAATGACAATAAAAGTTAAAAATGGGATAACTTCAAATCATCTTACTTATAGCATAGTCGACTTGGCCATATAAGTAAAAGACGTATATATAAGCTATATAGGAGTGGTAGCTTAGGGTTATTTGATTATGAATCATATGACACATGTACTAGATTACCTTTTAAAGGAAAGGGTGAACGTGCGAATGGGTTATTATACCTAATACATTTTGATGTATGTGGTTTGATGTCCATTCATGCCAAAGGTAGTTTTATGTACTTCATTACTTTTATCGATGATTATTCACGATATGGGTATGTGTATCTAATGAGATACAAGTCTGAAGCATTTGAAATGTTCAAACAATTTAGACATAAAGTAGAGAAACAGCTCGGTAAAAGTATCAAGAAATTTCGATCAGATCGAGGTGGTGAATACTTGAACGAGGAGTTTTTAAGCTATCTTAAGGATAATGGGATTGTATCCCAATGAACTCCACCTTACACACTACAACATAATGGTGTGGCTGAAAGAAAAAATTGAACCTTGTTGGACATGGTAAGGTCAATGATGGGCTTAACAGATCTACCGAAGTCCTTTTCGGTTCATGCACTCGAGACTGTTGTTTATGTGATAAACAAAGTCCCTTCAAAAGCAATTGATGTCACTCCATATGAGATATGGACTAACAAAAAAATCCTATCTTTCTCACATGAAAGTTTGGGGTTGTCCGGCTTACGTAAAGGGTATTCAATCAGACAAGCTTGAAGTAAAATCTGATAAATGTCTGTTTATACGATATCTTAACGAAACAATTGGATATCAATTTTACAACGCTTTAAAGCAAAAGGTGTTTATCTCAAAGCATGCTGTCTTTTTAAAAAAAGAGTTTCTTATAAGAGAAGACAGTGGGAACTAAGTTGAACTTGATGAAGTTCATGATGGTCAAATAAAAGCAGATCAATTGCTTAAACCCGAGATTGTTGTTCATGGAGATGAGACAACAGTTGAACCTTCTGACACACAAAATGTTCGTAGGTCAAGTAGGATATTTAATGTTCCAAAGAGATATGGATTTCTTGTAAGTGAACATAATGACGTATTGCTCATAGAGAACGATGAGCCTACAACCTAAGAAGAGGCTCTGAAGAGTTCAGAATATTAAAAACGACTTCAAGCCATAAAGTCCGAAATGGATTCTATGTTTGAAAACTAAGTTTGGACTTTGGTTGACCAACTCAAGGGCTAAAACCCATAGGGCGTAAGTGGATTTTAATGAAGAAAATTGACATGGATGGTAATGTGATTACTTATAAAGCGAGGCTAGTCGCTAAAGGTTATCTTCAAAGATAAGGAGTTGACTATAACGAGACATTTAGCCTCGTAGACATGCTTAAATCCATTAGAATACTCATAGCTATTGCTGCTCATTATGATTATGAGATATGACAAATGGATGTGAAGACGACTTTCCTGAATGGAAACCTAACTGAGGATGTGTATATGATGCAACCTGAGGGCTTCATATCCAAAGATGGTAAAAAAGGTATGCAAGCTTCAAATTTCCATTTATGGATTAAGGAAGCATCTAGGAGTTGAAACATCCAATTTGATGCGACAATCAAAGAGTTTAATTTCTCAAAAAATCTGGTGAACCTTGTGTGTACAAGAAGGTTAATGGGAGTGCTATCATATTCCTCGTGTTATATGTGGATGACATGTTACTAAAAGGAAATGATGTCTCAAGTTTGCAATCAGTTAAAATTTGGTTGTCCTTGAATTTTTCCATGAAAGACCTTGGAGAAGCAACTTATATATTAGGAATAAAGATCTATAGAGATGGATCAAGGAAGCTGCTAGGTCTTTCACAGCCTACATACATAGATAAAGTGCTAAAGAGGTTTAGCATGAAGCAGTCCAAGAGAGGGTTTCTTCCCATGACTCATAGGATAAAACTCTCGAAATCTATATGCCCCAAGGCATAAGATGAGGGGGCTCCCATGAGTATGATCTCGTATAGTTCAGCAATAGGATCAATCTTGTATGCTATGTTATGTACAAGACTCAATATCTCGTATGCTCTAAGTGTTACGAGCAGCTATTAATCGGATCCTTATGAGTATCGCGCACGAGTCAACCGATCGTCTTGTTCTAGCCTGAGCTATCGCGCACTAGACGTGGATGCCCGATCGGTCTCCTGTCATAGCGGGAGCTATTGCGCATAGCGCATTGGTCTCAGATCGACCTGCCATGTCACCACAGCCGAATAATCGACCCTGTCGTTACACTCGATCGGTCCACCATGTCATTGCGCCTGATCGAGAGATTACATCACGACAATTGATCGGTCGGGCCTAGCACGAGCTGCCATGAAGACATGCTAAACGATCCTTATATACTCCTTCGACCCTTCTCTTGGATCATACTCGAGGAGTAGGGGGCTTATGGTTGGGTCGGCTGTGCCAGGCCCAGGCCTAGGTCCACTTGTCCACGACCCATTCACAGGAGTTAGTCTCCCATGCAAACGTAAAGACCTAAACCTGACATGTATTCCATATATAAGGAACTATTTCGCCATGATACAGGTACGAGATTACAACCCTAGTTTTTTCTCTGTTCTCAGCGACCAAAATTTCCTCAAAAAGACTAACTTGAGCGTCGGAGGGGCTTGCCGGCAATCAACCCCCAGCGTGCCTTATTTGTTTTGCAGATATTCATCAGCCAAAGTCATATACAATCATAGATTCGAATAGCAACGTTTAGCCCCAGCAAAATCTGACTGGACCAAAATTAATAGAATACGCTTTATATTTTATTTTTTTTCATAACTTATTACATTCTTTGGTGACTTTGATATTGAAATTGGAGGACTTAATTTTCCTTGTAAAATCTTGTATGTTATACAATCACAAGATCGTGGAAGTTTGATGGGAAACGAATAGTTGTAATGTCAATTTGTATGCACCTCTTCGATGAATCATTTACAGCCTTTACTTTGTGAAGTGGGCGGTATTCATCCGGCCAAGCAATACTGCAGCCCCAAACATCTCTTATTTATGTCCAGTCCAGCCCTAACCCCTGCCTAGGCCAGCTATGACTGCTTTTCAGTGATATTATACTCTGTTTGTTTGTTTATGTCACGTTCTTCTCAACAAATACTTACGCGAAGGGTTTAAGAAGGGGTTTCGATTTCTCCGTATCTGCACATTACACCGTTTCTCTCTAGATCTACAGTAACACAATGCGAAGATCGTTAACATCCTTGTCTCAACCTCTACTGTCGACCCGAAAAGGATTTTGTACGAAACCAGAGAGTCTTGTAGCTTCCGTTGTGTTCGAGAGATTACCTGTTGTTATTCCTAAAATCGACCCCGTTGTTTATGCCTTTCAGGAGTTCTCGTCAGTTCTCTTCTCAGCATTTTTGTTTTTAATTCTCCAGATATAAATGAGTTGTAGTGGCCAGTGAGAGAATTTTTGTATTTGGAGATTTGTTTTCCTTCGCTTTCGGGTTTCTCTTTGGAGGAATAGCAGTTTAGGGGAAAGGATATAGATGAATTGTTTTTGTTTTCAATTCCTTCTGGGCTGATTGTTGTTGATGTCGTTTGGTGGTTCTTAGGTTTCGGTGGCGTCAGCAATACCGACGCAGATACCCAGATGAATTCTTAAACAAGTCTAACGCTAGGTACTTTCTCTTTAACTTTTACTATGAGTGTACTGATTTTGATTTTGCGCATTATTCCATAAACTGCGTCTTTGAAGGTGACGTTCCTACCGTCTAAAGTTTCTATCTGATATGCCAAAAATCGAGGCAAAATTTTTTGGCCGTTATCCCAATCTTGTGGATATTGCGTTACATGTGCTGAGCAACTTCCAAGTGTAGCATTATTGACATTTTGATCTTCAAGACACGGTTACTGGAGACATAGCATAAGAATCTACATATCTAAGCTTTGCAGTGCGTATTTGACATGTAATGTTTGTTGCCCTTCTGTTTTCTGCTGCTCACATATAGGATTTAACTAGGACTAAACAATGGTTATAGTCATCCAGCTAATTTGAATTGTATGCAGTCTGTTGGCAGTTGATTGAGAATTAACTGACATAAAAGCCAATGCTCTAACTTAACTGATAGACAGAGCTGGCAATGGAATAATAGTTTTGGCATACAGTTAGTTCATTTATCATATTGTTATAAATCTTGTAAGTTAGGTTTATTACACTACCATGCTTACTAAAATTATGTGCTGGGATAAGTTCTGAAGTCTGATATAGGCTTTTTTAATTTTGCTGGATGCTAATACTATGATGCAATTGTAAGACTGATTCTTTGAGTTGATGGATATTCATCTATCTCTATGTTTTCCTTTCATAAACTGACAGGAATGCAAATCATTGAGGTATCTCTTACTCAGATAATACAATAGCAAATAAGAAACTACAGATAACATTTTGGAGATATCATATTTAGGTTTTTTTTCTGCTCGTACAAACAGGGGAAAAGGTGACTACCATATTGACTATGAGCCAGCTCCACGGATCACAGAAGCTGACAAAACTAATGATAAAAAGTAAGAAGAGATTCTGTTTCTTTTGCTGTCAGAACTCCTTGGAAGGTGTTTTGACTAAATTTGCACTGTTATGAATTTGGTATATTGACAGCCCTGCTGATTTTCATTGACTGCACTCAACCAAATTTGTTGATTGTATTAAATAAAAAGTTTTGATTCTTCCATTATATTGGAAAGTTGTAACAATGCACATATGAACGTATTGCGATGCAAATGAAGGTCAAGCTAGTGTAAGGTACTTTATTTTAGCTACTGCTTGGGCATGACAGCATTTTTTTCCCCAGATGTTTCAATAAAAAGCCTCATTATAGTATTATTAGCAAGTTTTTCTAATTGTAGAGCATAATAGTTTCTAAGAGATTAATTTAAATTCTTTACGGTGGCAAGCATGTGTGAACAATTTCATCATATGCTGCTTCTTCATGACAGAGTTCAGTAGAGCCTCCTTATGATGTATTTTACTTTTTTTTTTCTTGAACTCAAGAGCGTAGTAGTTTCTCAGTTTAGATTCTGCAAAATAAGTTCTTTATGTTCATTATTTGCTGCCCAATTAGCTTTCTTCTTGGACATGAGAGCAGGCATGTCTAACCAAAAATTTGTGGGAAAGGATCTGGACGTCTGTTTTCCCCTAGTTCAATGTTGTTCCTTTGCAAGAACATGTTAAAAATTTCACATAGAGGACCTTAGTTTAATGATCTTTGGATTTGTGTGCTTTAGATCGTTACTTAGGGCGCTTGACAGAAGACTATACCTTCTTCTTTATGGAAATGCATATGGGTCTCAAAGTGGACACCCAGTCTGGCACTTTCCAGAAAAGGTCTACGAGTCTGAGGACACCATGCGCAAGGTAAATATTTCCTTTTGATGTCTATTTCATCATTCCTTCTTAATTTCACAGAAAACCAAACTTTTATAGTGTGCAGAGTCTGCCTTGAATTCTGTCTTAGGGGACCTTTCGCATACGTATTTTGTGGGAAATGCTCCTATGGGTCATATGGTTGTCCAACCAAATGATATTGCCCAAGACTCTGGCTACAAGGTATGATTTCGAGCAGAACAATATAACGTTGTATAGCTGTAAGCTATTGTTTGGAAAGTATTGGATGTTTAACCTGAACATTTGTGATTCAAATCACCTCAATTTGAATGTCAAAATTTTCTGCTGTAAATGATGAATAACTGGAGTGGCTAAAGTGTGATGGGTTTACATTTAGATAGTATTGCTGATGATAGTTGTTTATTTCTGCCATTTCCTCCTCTGATTACTATGTTTTGTTCCCTTCTTTATTCTTCTTTCTCTCTCCTTTGCTAGAGGTTCTTCTTTAAGTCTCAGGTGATTGGAACAAACAAGTTTAAGATTGGCAATTGTGAGGACTTCATTTGGGTAACCAAAGATGAATTGTTGGAGTATTTTCCCGAAAAAGCATCGTTTTTCACTAAGATGATAATCAGCTAAGAAAGGAGACAAAGAACTCCATGGTATTTTGGGAGAAGAAAGATGAAAACCAACTAATTGAGGAGACGGACTCTTCGTCTTCAATTTCTTGTGGAACAATTTTGGATGTATACGACTTTTGACAATCAATTCATGCTGTGTATCAGCAGATTATTCTCTGAAATGAATGAAGATTTCATTTGAGAAAGTTATGACCTTCAATACGCAAGAGTTTGCTAACTTTAATAATCTGGCGTTTTGAGATGATTTGAAAATAGTTCAAGTTTTGTATTTTGCAAGTAGAGACGGTCTACTGATGTATATTAAATTAATAATTTTAATGGTTATCTGTTTTTGTTTTATCTTTTAATCATAGATGAAAATGGACTCCGTCTGGTTCGCATCTTTTATAAGATTGCTTCTATTGAACTAGAGTAATAGTTGGTGTTTATTCTTATTTTCAGAACAAATAAAAAAAAATCAACTTGTTCAATCTGATGAATTCAATAGTTTGATTTTTAATTTTTCGATTTGATTTATTTTAATAATTTTTGTTAAAAATTGATTAATTTTTTATAAATTAATGAGCTTTTATAAATTAAACTAAATTAAATGATTTTCATTTAACAATGTTTTTGGTCAATTAAATATCAATTTTTTTGACAGATAAGAATGGTTTTTTTCAATCATATTTTAATATTTTATTTTTATTTAAATTTTAGTTAATTTTGATAATAATCTAATACTTATTGATTTTTTTAAACTTTAAATCTCTGGTTTAATTTTTGATTTGATTTTTAAAACAATAATTTTAAAAACTAATTCTTTCCTCTCTGTTTCTTTTTTCTTTTATGTTGAAGATAGATAAAACTAAAAGGTTGTTGGGGTACTATTTCTTAAATATAGTGTTGTAATAATTCGATTAACCCTGCCATCTAACTACGATCTCATAATATTCTATAAGATTATATTTCATAAGCAAGCTAAAGTAAGAGGCATTTAGGGAAGCGTGTACCTATTTTTACTATTTCCAATAGATAAATTAATGCTCTCTTTTTAATGCTCTCCACAACTGTTTACCACATTTGAAAGGAACGTAATGCCCGAACCTTCACGAACGAAGCCTTAGCGGAGGAGAGGGTGCTTTCTGGCATAATCTCCCATGTTAGAGAACTGCTTAGCCTAAACATCGAGCGGAAGTAATTTATATTAGAACTATGTTTTTAATAGGCTAATTGCTGAGTTTTTTCAAGTTACTGTACCAGAGGTTCACTTTAGACTGCCCCTGATTGCTTAGAGGAGCAACACAACTATTTTTCGGCGGCAATTTTCAGGTCAATTTTGGGCCTACATTGTGTTTGGTTGCCTCAGGTTTACCACGGTTGGCAGACTAAGGGTTGACATTTCCTTGTTTGGATTGGTTTTTCCTTGGGTTATGTATGCTTGTCAATTGGTTGTCTTTCTTGTTGATTGTCCTGCTGTATGGATTTGGTTGCTTTCCCTAGGCTTGGTATTTTCCTTGTCTTGTTTCTCCAATTTCAGGCTATCTCTTTAGCTAGCTGAGCCTTAAGAGGTTTAGACCGTGAATTATTTGTATATATTCTTTTGTTCATTAATTTATTTTCTGATTTACCAAAAAAAAATTAATTTTAGTATTGTTGATGAAATTGGTTGCAAATATTTTTTTAATATGTTAAAATTTAATGTTAACTATAACAAAAACAATATCTCGAGAAAAGTCTCACCGAGACGTGGAGTTTGGAGACGTTAAAAAATATGTAGTCTTATTTTAACTTGTAGAGATTTTATTTCTAATAGACCCGCAAAAAGAAGAAAAAAGATAAAAGATAAAAAGACAAAAAAAATAAGTTTTGAGAGCTAATGTAGAAAAAAAATACAATAAAAACATAAAAAATACATAGAATATATAAAATATAAAATATAAAAATAAAATAAAGAATAAAAATACATATTAAAATAATAAAAGTAAAAATAAAATAAAGGGTAATAATAATAATGATAAAAATAATAATATTATTAAAGATTACACGTTGCCGAGGAAGAGCTACAAAATGTCCAGGAGGTTTGCTACGACAATCCTAATAATCAAGAGCTAAAAATGAGGGAACTTGGGATACTAAAGGAGTATAACAAAGCCCTCTTTGATCATAATTCCCTTCTTTTACAAAAGGCCATATTAAATTGGTTGAAAGAAGGTGATTCCAACACCAGGTTCTTTCAAAATTCTATTCTTGCTAGAAGAAAGTCCAACAAAATCAATTGTTTACTTGATGATGATAGTCAACTGGTTATAGAAAAAATTCAATTGAAGGGATGGTAGCTAATTACTACAAGAAGATCCTAGGATCCAATTCTCCAAGTTAGCTAAACTGCAAGACTTAGAGGGAATGATTGGTTAACCAATTTCTATTAATGAGGATTTAGTAGAAGATTTACAGAAGCCTTCCTCTTACTTGGAATTTAAAAATACCTTATTTAGTTTAGACTCAAAGAAATCTTCAAGTCTTGATGGTTACAAAGCCCTCTTCTTCAAAGCTACTTGGGATATCATTGGGGTTCTTTTGGTGTAGGTTATTCAAGAATTTATGTCTTCTGGAAAAATGTTGCTTGGGGTTCTTTTAATGCAAGTTATTTAAGAATTTATGTCTTCTGGAAAAATGCTGAATGAAGTCAACTACGCACTTTTGTCTAGTTCCAAAACTCCCTAATGCAAATAACCTCAAGGATTTTTGTCCCATTTTTTACTGCAACATTGTTTACAAAGTGCTTTCCAAGCTTCTAGCTAAAAGACTGAAGGGAATCGTGAAGCATAGCATCCACCAATCCTAAGAAGCCTTCATTCTAGGTATATCCATTTCTAATAACATTTTATTGATTCTGGAATTGTTAATAGATTATGAGATAAGCAGATCCGTTAAGAATTGTGCAATCAAAGTGGACTTCTCAAAACCTTTTGATACTCTTAATTGGAATTTTATTCTATGCAGCCTTGAATGCCTTGGCTTTCCTAATGGATTCATCTTTTGGATTAATGCTTGCATTTCACCACTTCTTTTAGTGTTCTTATAAATGGTATCCCAAGCAAACAATTCCAAGAAACCAATGGGATAAGGCAAGGGATCTTCTTTCCTATACCTTTTTTATATTTCAATGGAAATCCTTAGCAAGATGGTTATGAAGAACACACAAAGTGTTAAATCTTACCCACCTAAGCTTTGCCAATGATCTGATTATGTTATACGGGGCTGATCAAATCCTAGTTCAATAACGCATACTTTTCTTGAGATGTTACATAGGTTCTTAGGATTGCGTGTCAACCAATAGAAGATCAAAATTTACTTCTCTTTTGATGAGAAAAACACTTCTAGACTAAGGATGATTATTGGAATGAATGCTCACTGCCTTCCTTTTAAATATGTTGGAGTTCCCATCTCTTCCAAGAAGTTATGATATTAAGATTGCCTAGTTCTTCTAGAGATTTATAAAAGAAGAATCAATGTACAGTAGAATAGGACTTTGTCACAAGCAAGGAGGCTTTAACTTATCACATTTGTGTTAAGGAACTTACACACTCACTAGAGCACCTATATTTTTCTTCCTAAAAAGTTCAATAAAGAATTGAAAAAATGCATCAAGAATTTTTTATGGACTAGAAATGCAAATAACTTTAAAGGGGTAAAAAATCAAGCGGAAACAGTTATGCTGGAGAAAACAGGAAGGTCTATTAGGGTTGGTATCCATGTAGATGACTAAATTAATCCTAGTTGCAAAAAGAACTAAGATATTGATTATTGATAAGGAGGCTCTCTGGACTAAATGGACCAATGAATATTATTTTAAAAAATCAAGCTTCTGGAAAATTGAAGAGAGGAAGGTACACTCCTGGCCATTTAATCAAATGCTAAGGAAAAGGTAGGCAATTTATCCTCTAATAAGAACTTACATAGAAAATGGGCAAAGCTCTTCGTTTTGTTCTGATAATTGAACAAAGCAAAGCCCTCTAATCCTCAAGGAGGATCTTTCTTCACTGATAGCTAGGATTCTAATTTAATCTCTGGTTAAGGAAGTTATTCATGATGATGAGTGGGCCATTATCTCCTAGATTACCCCCTAATCACACAAGGAGTGATAATAGCTTCTGGGTACCTAGGAGTGGGGAATACTCTAACCTTTCTTTTCCAAAAGCTATTAGACCTAATTGCCTATTACCAAAGGTATAACATAGTTAGGAAGGTTAACCTGATTCCTAAAGTTTCATTTGTTACATGGTTAGCTGCAAGGAATATATCAAAAACTAAAGACAGAATGTATAAATCCACTGATTAGATTTGTACTTTATGAAACCTCTTGCCTAAAACTATTAACCATTTTTTTTTATCAATGTAGATACTCTAAAGTCATATGGGATAGAATGCAACATATATTGAACCTATTTTTTCATTATATGGAATGAAAAAAAAATCTTTATTTGGGCTGGTAAACAACATAGAAGATTGGGAAAAGAACATCATAGTCTTAGTCTCTCCATATCTTACTCAATTTACTCCATTTGGCATGAAAGGAATAATACACTATTCAAAAATTGCAAAATAGAGAGACATGCCCTTACTCACAAGATTTGCTACTGGATTAAAGAAATTATGATAGCTCACAATTTTGTTGAAGGTGAAGTAAATCACAAGTTAGTATTATGATAATCAGCACACAAGAAGGGGGGGTTGAATTGTGAACACTTTTTCGTTT
>JAOSBP010000005.1:16594246-16611197 GCA_027563825.1 Erythroxylum mucronatum
TTCTTGAAAAATTGATCTATTTTTTTATTAATAAACATGTTTTCTAATTTTTTTCTATTTTATGAAAAAAATTTCTACAAAACTAAAGAATTTTCAGAAAGTAAACGCACCCTAAGATTTTGGCAGATCCTCCCAAAGCTTAACCCTTTGAAATTGGAAATTATAGACATTGATAATGGTTAAAAAGAACCAACTGGAATGCCCTTCTATTCTACACTTTAGGTGAATAAACTGATCTGAGGTACCTTTGATCATAACATTGATCTTCTACTATCATAGGCCATAATAATTTTACCATTACAATGATGAGATTGATTAGA
This sequence comes from Erythroxylum mucronatum, assembly GCA_027563825.1. NCBI lineage: Eukaryota > Viridiplantae > Streptophyta > Magnoliopsida > Malpighiales > Erythroxylaceae > Erythroxylum > Erythroxylum mucronatum. The sequence goes on from JAOSBP010000005.1 coordinate 16,594,567, forward strand.
TAAATTGATCTAGTTTAAGCCCAAGTATCCAAACGAGTTGTTGAACTGTTGTTCCTTTATTTTAGTTTCCAATAAAGCCACAAGCATGGGCTTTTTCTCCAAAATAATGTCTTTAATTGCTAATCCTTTAAGAGGACTATTCATACATCTTACATTCCATACCAAAAAGTTTATAAAGACTAAAAATAGGATAATAATGTAACCATTTCAGCAGGGGTACGCCTTAACTTTATTATGACCCTTCCTTCTACCTAATTTTCTGCTGGAATAAGGTCTTAAATCCTCCCAATAACTTTCACTTGGCTGATTGACCATTTCCTCCATTACTGAATAAGGTTCAGAATCATCCACATTGTTTGAAGATTCCTACAGTAGGGAAGTAGTCTCACAATGCTCAGGTTGCAATGTCATAGTATTAGGTTCAATAAGAACAATACTTTCTGGCAGCCCTCCAAAGTAGGTTCCATATTGTATTTAGGACTACTAGCCCTCCCTTCTGTGGAGATGTTATCAATAATAAGGTTTAGGGTTTCTGTAGGGAATCTAGATACAAATGCTCCAATAACTCTTTTTTCCTTCATGTTTAGGAATTCCATATAGGAGCTAGTAATGAATTCCTGCTTTGTGGGCTTCCATTTTTGGTTTTTAAACTCCAACCTCTAGAAGTAAGAGAGATTAATTTTAGCTTTAATCATCTCTCCATCCTCATTTGGTTTTCTGATCTCTAGAGTATCAAGGAGTTTGGTTTCTTTGTTTACTTCCACATAGATGCAAGCATAACATAATCTTTCCATCAATCCTATTTTTATCAAGTTTTAAGTCAGGCTTCCATCTTCTCAAGAATATAGGTTACGGTCTTAACTCCAAAACTTTCTACAAATTATCCTTCAAGTTGAGCTTGAAGATGAAACTATCCTCCTTAGTGGGTAAGGGTTTCTCCAAGCCTCTTTTTCCCCAATTCAAAGCTATCCAAGTTTGGAATAGTGGGAAGGCAGGGATCTTCCCAAGAAAGAACCCTACTAGGGTAATAGACCATGTAGCCACTCCAGCTTGAAGAAGTTGTCTAGGTGGATTCATTATGCCGCCCTCTAATTATTCTTGACGTGTGGGGTGAGATTCTGCTGCTCTATGATTTAGGTGCTTTAGTATTATCTTTCTTATCACTTGCTTATAGAGGTGGGAAATCTTCCAATGAACCTGTACTGACGTCCTTCATTTTATTCTTTGAAGGTTGTTAGGAGAGATTTTGTCTTTGTCGCCATTGACCTTAGTAGGAGAAGGGGATATAGGTCATGTTTGGTCTCCCCTAAGACAAGACCAACATTTAAGGTCCTTTCAATGCTGTCGAAAGTGTTTTAAGGTCTGCCTTATAGACTAGATCCAATGTCCTCACCGATTGTCTTTGCCTCTGTAAGTCACTAGTTGTCTGATGTAGTAATCGTCATCATTATCATCATCATCATCACACCCAGTCTGAAATTTCGCAGTGAAGCAAGGTCTGGAGAGGTCTGATAGTACACAACCTTACCCCTACAGAGTAGAGAGGTTGTTTCCGATAGACCCACATGCAAATGTGACATGCAAAATAATGATGCAGGACATAGAAGAAATGAGCATAAGTCAAAACTAGCGCGCCGAATATTTAAGTAAATAGAATAACAATACAAGACAGAGACATACCTGACGTCTAACCCGATCTGTTAGTACCTGACACCTTGTAAAGACCAGCTCTTTTCGCCGCTAGTCGCACTAGGGGTCTTCACTGAGCGGTCCTGAGGATATGACAAACCTCCAGTTGAGGCGTCCATCGCGGGAATCTATCCCCAACATTGGGTTGAACTTCCTATGTGATACGTGTGTTGTTTACCCTTTATCCTATCACACCAGACTTTCCTACTTTTAGCAACTACCTCAGTGAGGGTCAACTCTGACATATCTTTCTTAATCACTTCCCTCCAGGTCTTGTAAGACATTTCTTTCCTCCTCTTGTAGCCACTCAGGTCTGATGTAGTGGTGTGATATGAATAACTCTGATAGAAATTGTTCGCAATCTTTTGTAGTTTGAAACAATTTTAATTTTTAAGAAAAGGCATTGATATTTTTCATTTTAGCTTTAAAATTTTCTAATTAAAGATTTCTTGAATGTTGACGTATGAGAAATATCTATAATTTTATCCAACATAAAATATTATACAATTTTCCAATAATTTTAAAGTAAATTCTAACTTTTTACGCTTCATTACATGGTATTAAAAATAGTTCAATTCTAATTCAATTTGATTGAGTGATAAATTATAGTTTTTTTCCTCTCATGGTTTTAGCTGCTTTTAAAGGCCCTCTTATAATTTAAAGTTAGTTTTATAATAAGTTAATCATGTCTTTTTAATGTGATTAGAAATTAAAAATAATTTTAATAAAATTTTAGTATAATAGTAATATAGGATAGTGAATTATTACATAATCATGTAATAGAATATGAGGGATTGGATTTACCTTATTATTAAATCAAATCGAATAGACTTTAAAGGATATGAATAAATAACATCACAAAGATATTTAGAGGAAGAAAAGTATGATTGATGCTCTTATTTTATGTGAAAAGGAAAAAGAACCAAAAGTGGAAAAGCAACAGAAATGAAGAATGATCACAAGATGGATGGAGCAGTTGCAAGTTGGAAAACGTTTGTCAACTAGCCTGAATGCAAAACACTCGTGATGTACCTGTTCTCCTCCATTTTACAGCTGTATCTACAATTTGTTGTTAAAAGGTCGCCACCAATCCCTTTCTATTTTATTCGACTCAACTCAACAAATGTTAATTTTATCTTCCCAATTAAGTATTACTTTGGCAAGAAAAATGGGAACTTTTAATTTAGTGAAGGACAAGGACGTGGACGTGGCTTTTTGGTAATGGATTTTCTTTTTCTTGCTTTTAACCCAAAAAGGCCGAACTAATGATAATCGACCAATGAGGAGGCAGCTTTGTCAGGCACCGAATTACGAGTACCCTAAATTATCCAACAGTCAGTGGTGGGCCCCACTTGTTTCTCACGCGCCTTCGCTTCTGCTGCCTACTTCATCCAATCACGACGTATTCAATATTTTCTTCTAATTAACTCAAATCTTTTATTTATTGAATTAAGTCTATTTCTAGCATTCAATCAATCTTATCACGGCATTTGAGAATGTCCCTCTTCCTTTTAATTGAAAGAAAATCCTTGCTTTTCTCCTTCTTATTCATGAACTTAATGAAATTTACCACAAAATATATATTAAGTTACCGAAGATTTGAAAGAAACATAAGTAATCAAGGAAACTAACATAGACGTCTTTTTGTCAAAAATACTAACCTTGAGTAGAGCTTCCTTATCACTAAAAATGTCCAAAGAAATGTGCCTTGGTGTATATTGTTTGTTGGTAACATTATTTTAGTAGATAAAATAAAAGAAGGTATCAATTAAGGATGGAGATAGATTGGGCACAGTGGTACACTGGGCTCCCCACCCCCCAAGATTATCCACCACAAGCAATAGTTCTTGTATGGAGTTGATGTCGAATACAACGAAACTTGAAGGCAGTGGGCGATACATTAAATGATTTATTTTTAATATCTATATATATACACACACACATACACTATAACAGAGTTATTTAGAGGTTAGTGATATACTGGGCCCCTCAAAATTTAAAAAAATTAAATATTTGGACCCTCCTATCTTAAATTTCTGCCTCCGTCATTACTATCAATTTTAAGTTAGAACTTCGAAAAGATTTAAATTGAACAAAACTAAGACTAAGTACTTAAAAAATAACTTTTCGAGCCATAGGAGTAACATTTGATGTGGAGATAAAGGTTTATTTAGAAGTAATACTATAGAAAGATTGTTTTAAGTACCTTGAATCTATCATCCAAAGTAATTGTAAAATAGATAAAGGTATAGTTCACTGTATTAAATCAAGGTGACTTTAAATAAAGGAGTGCATCAGGAGTTTTATATAACAACAAGATATCACTCAAGGTAAAAAGCAGAATTCATCGTTTAGCATTTAAGTCGGCCATGCTCTATGAGGTGGAGTGTTAGTCTATCAAATAGGAGTATAGTCATAAGTTGATAGTAACAAAGACGAGGATGCTCCATTGATGTATAACCTTATAAGAAGAGATAATGGTAGAAATGTAATGGTTAGAAATAAATTGAGGGTGACCAATATTGGTGGTAAATTAAGGAAGACAAGAAGATTATACTTAGGTACTGTAAGCAACAAAAAAAAAACAAAAGGAAAACCTAAGAAAAACTAGCAAGAGGAAAATATATGTCTTTGTTAAATTTACTAAAGATTTTGCCCTCAATAGTAAACTTTGGTGAATTGTGACACGAGTAAAATGTCCTACATAAAGAGGTCCTTTTCTTTTTTTTTCATAAGTCTTTTGAACCTTTCTTTTAATTCTCGTGTCTTACATTTAACCTGAACACCATTATCTATACTATTTTCCCCTTAGTTTTTTTTTATTTTTATTTTTAACCTTTAATTTATTTTTTATCATTTATTAGTATTTGTATTATTTGTATTTGTACTATTTTTTTATTTGGATTTTGGATTTTCTTATTCTAATTTATTCTATCAATTATTTTTAATAAAATTATTTGTTCAAATTATTTGTTTTTGTTTTCTTCAAATAATTATTATTTTTATTTCTTCATCTGAGACTGTCGGAAATAGTCTCTCTATTAGTTAGGATTAAGGCTATGTATTACTGGACCTCTTCAAACCTTGCGTCTTAGTGAGATTTTTATTTGAATGTTGTTGTTGTTATTATTATTAGAGAGCTTTCTCATCTAATATGGAATTTTTAAGAGTATAAGAAAACTCTCGTCCAACAAAATTCTTGATTGGCTATCTAAAATTGCATAACTCTTATAACATTTTTTTAAAAACCCCAAGTTCACATCTATCCATATAGACCTGGACCTCCAATGACTCTTATCCTTCAAGTTGAGAAACACAAAAATCTTTCTTTTTATTTGTGCTTATTGTTTGGGATATTGAGAGTCTCACTTTAAGGTTAAAGTTTAGGCTATATCACCTCAAATACTTCTCTACAGAACTAATTTAATGCATGTTTTTAAATAATATTGATAACGACTCCATGCTATATAGATAATTGGCCACCAAAAAGCAAGCTATAATTTCTTAGTAGTGAAGATATAGCTAAGTTAGGCAAAAGTCTATATCGTTGATAATGTTATGCACCATATTGTAAAATGGTAGTCGCATCTCATTTTTAAAGCTGTCATAGTCGGAAGTAATCTCAATAGACTTGGGACAACATGCCCTTTCAGACTCAAGCTATTATGACCGTCTCAAATATGACTAGAATATTTTAGTATCAATATGAGTAGGAATAAGACCATCTTATCGAGACAAGCTTGATCCAAGAAATCAAATACAAAAATATAAATAATGATATGAATTGTCACACTCTTAGAAAAAGATATGATTAGTAGCAATAAGATTGTAAATTTGATCATTATTAGTAAGTTAGATAAGATCACAAATTTTTGGAGAACCTAAAATAAGAATTTCTCTAAAAGATTGAAGAAAATCTCTCTAAGGGTTTTGATTGATCACTAATAACGATAAGTTATATAATTACATCAATAGGAAAACCCTGTTGTAAACATAATACCTTAAGAATTAAAATTGTAAAAGGAAAGTACATTCTTGATATAATCCAATTAGGAAGCACCTAATAACTTTGAAAATAAAATCCCTATATAAACAAAAATATAGAATCTCAAATAAACTAAAACTCTTAATTATGCAATTTAGCGTTTTCCAAGAAGTATATTAATATAGGATTTGTTTTGAAACTTTAATGCATAAAAATAAGGATGAGTCGGCACTAAATTGCTTTTGTTTCTCCAATTTGTAAAGTCAATGGAAGACCAATATCAAACATCAGATGTCACTGTTGCTGATTACATTATGTAATCTTATTCCACACTTTGCTCCTTCAGTTAGATCAATATTATAGGCTTCAATTTATTCTCTTGAAGAAGCAAAGGTTCACTTATTGCATAAAGATCTACCATTAGATCATTGAAAGTTTCTTTGGCCTTGTTTACTATACTTTTTGTCAATAACCCTCCAACGTTCTTTAATTGATCTCCAACAACTTTCCACTCTTATGTAGTAGATGCTTGATTCTCATCAGTTCTCTTATTCTCAAAATTTTTCCTTAAATCAACGTATTTATTTACAAGATCAAAACGTATTTGATACCTAGCCAATAATACTTATCTCATGTCCCCCATTCTTGCTACTAAACTCACTCCTTTTCTTATATGTCTATCTCCCATTTTTTCCTTATCTAAAAATGATTGAATTATCTCCAAGTATTTACATTTGTTGCTTTCCTTTTAATCTCTCTTGCTTACTTTCATAAATCTTACATTAATCTCTATAGACTTGCTTTTGTGATAATAGAATAAGGGTAATTGATTTGCTATTTATGGTCAAGAAATATCTATTCTTATAACCATCATATATAACTCACTGATTGAATTGCTAAGGATACTATAAAAGAATGTGATCTGCTTAAATAGGAACCATATCATATTACACCTTATCCTTATAACTCCAAATTGAGAAAGAAATTAGAACTTGCTTTGTTACCCTAAACTTTTCACTTTCATCCAACCATTGCAAATTATATAGTTTAAGGTGTTTTATGGTTTGTAATTCCAACTTCTTCACTAACTCCACACTAGATACATTAGCACACCCTTTTAATATGATCATACTACAAACTTGATACCCTAAACTTTTCACTTTCATCCCCTCTCGCATACATACTTAATGGTCTCTTAGTGACCAATAAGTTTCCCTCTTTGGGCCTCTCAATATACTTATTATTACTAGCTTCTTCCAAATTAGATATATCTCCATCTGCCTCCTTTTCACTCTTAGACATATACTCTTTAGTTTTCTTTAATATCATCACTCTCTTGTTGGGATATTGTAAAGTTATCATATGTCCTCTCCTCAAGCATTTGAATCCATGGATACAGGTACCATATTGTACTGGTTAGAAAATAATACGATACCTTCTTGTTTAGTACTATTTTATAATACTAGATGGTATTGACCTATACCAAATGATATTGATTGAAACTGAAATACCAGTCAATTACCATAATTAATAGAAAAATTGAAATCTTTATGAATGAATTGAAAATTTTGAAAACTTGAACCATAAAACCTAATCATCTGTCATCTATTACTGTGTTGCTACCTCTCTCTCTCATTCTCCTCTCCAAATAGTCATCGTTATTGCCACCCATCAGTCATCCTTCATTTGTCCCAACTGTCATCTTGTCCATGTTGCATCACAAACATGTCGCATTGTCATAACTCGCACGCCACCTTTTGTTATCAAATGATGTTAGGAATTTGATTGTGGGACTATTATGATTTTTTTAAGATAGGGTTGAATGTAAATTTATAAGTTATATAATTGTTGGACTATTTTGTAATTTTAAAAAATTCAGAGACTATTTTATAACTTTAAGAAATTATCCAAAATGGTACCTAATATTGATCAGTACTAGTACAATACTATATTAGAATTAAATTTGGTACTAGTACTATTATGATTTCATAACATTGCTTAAAGCATTTGACATCTTGATTTTTAGTTATTGAAGAGCAATCAGTCTTAACTTTCTATCCACTTGGTTTTTGTACTTTTGGTGTAGTTACTTCATATTTAGACTTTGAAGCATTGTCATCCTCTTTATCTATAGTTTACTCCATAATGAAGAACACATATTAGAAAGACCAGAGCAATTAATAGGCCTCTTTTTGAGTTGTCTTTCTACCTTTATGGCCATGTAAATTTCATCCTCTAACATCTAATAGTATAGCTTGATAACATTAGTAATTTCTAGATTTAGTCTTCTAATGAAACAAGTCATTATTACTTCTCTATCTTTATCTATATCACTCTAACCATGATAATCTACAACTCCATGTGATACTCCACACTCTTGGAGTCTTAAGTTAACATATGTAACATTTGATAGAGATTCATATATAGGAGCTTGGTACAAAATGCATCCTCATCACCACTTTTATCTCCTCTCACATTTTAATAGTAGTTCTTAGTTCTTTCTCCTTAAGAAATTTGTTGATCCCATTAATTCATAATATAATCACTAAACTTTATGACTATCGGTTTAACCTTTTTCTCTTATAAAGATTTGTAACAATTAAATACTAACTTTATACATTTTCTGACTCCAATTAGGCATTAAGTTCTATCTTACTTACAAAAGGTGGTATCATCATCTTAATACTACTTATCTTGTTATCTATACTTTCTTTATACCCTCTTTTATAGTCTAATCTAAATCTAGCCCCTCTTTATCTCCTCGTTCTACCTCCTCTTCTATCTCTTTCTCTGCTATTATCCCATAAGTTTAACTCTCCTAAGTATTGGCAGCATTATCAACCTCATCATAAACCTTCAAGTCATATATTCTTGCCTTTATAAGTGAGTTACGTGTTAGACTAGTTATGATGGCTTCATATTTTCCCACGTATCCCTAACTTCACTAAATTGTCTAATGATTCGCTCATATTGATCCTAAAAATGACTAATGTCGAACAACAAAATGTCACCAATGTGAATTACACTCTATAACCTTGATCCTTAGCTTATTGCTTCACTTAAATCAATATTATAGGCTACAATTCATTATTTTGAAGTAGTAAAGTTTCACTCCTTACGTAAATATCTACCATTAGATCATTGAGAGCTTCTTTAACCTTCTTTGTTCCAAATAGAGTTAGTACTTAATTGTTACAAATTTTTATAAAAGCTTCGTGATTTATTAATGTCACTCATCAGACCTTAACGTAAAGAGGTATGCTATACTTGGCCAACAAATCTTTGTAATCAACAGGTCTAAGAATCCTATCACGCTTCTTAGCTTTGTACTTATCTATACTCCTTGGGATTAACTCTATGGCCAAAGGTCAATTATCCACATCCATTAATTCAACTTGTATTGCAATATCAACAAAGGATCCCCTAAACCTATTCTTAGAAGAAGACCTTAATGAACTAGTAGACTCGCTACCTTAGTCATTATTACTAGAGTGAGACATGGATGAATGTACCTTTTGACGTAGAATGAATAAGTAAAGAGTGAGATGTAACTTTCAGGTAAAACACACTTTCAAATCACTAATAGGTTACCCTTAACTTGCGCATGTTGTAGGTTTGTCTAAATGGAGATTGTCTAAATGGAGATTTAGAAACAAAACGTGATGTTTAAAGATGGAAATCCTCAGATATATATAGGAACAATCAATGATTCAGAACAAGGTGAAATAGAAGGTTAAGATTGTGAGACCATTCCACTCTCTGAGAACTCTAGCTAGGAGTTTCTTGTCCATAGTTAATATGAGGCAACTTGTCAATAAGGCCTCAATATTTAGGCGAGCATTTGATTATATGATAAACTCAAGTGCCTATTGATGTTAATTCAACTATAATTTTATTAAGATATACGAGGACAAATAATGTATGTAAGTTCAATTTATAGACTTTAGGAAGCTCATGTTTGAAAGGATGGATAGTGGATCTACCTATTTATTGGGTCTCAAGAGACCTACTATGTCTTCCATATCATGTCTTATCCATGCTATTACATTTACTTGTGTGTTATGTTCTGTCATGTTTAGGTAAGGTATCAGACCATGTATGTTTTCCCCTTCTCCATATATGTATACTTATTATATCAAAGGAGATCTTCACTTAGAAAGTTAATTATCTATGACAAAATCATCTTGTTCTTAACTAGACAACTTGAGGTTAACTTAAGCATCAAAGCTCATACGTCAAAAATACACTCTTATGTAGGTTTAAAATAATTGACCACATGTCACAAAAATAAGTTTAAATATGAAATTCTAATAATTTATCATTACTGGTTAAGTTTTAAACCAAACTGAATAATTTTTGTAAACTTAAATTATAATTGATATAAAAGTATACCTAGTTAAATATTAAGTCAAATTCTATAAAATTTAATATGTCATGTCTAAAACATGTGTGGATTAAGACAATTGAAACAAATCTTTAATGAGTTTGTCTTTAAAGAAATCCATCTCAAGTTTAGTTTAGTGATGTTCTTAATCATCAGGTATAACTTAAAATAAATGAGATATAAATTGTCTCTTTTTAAAATAGAATTTCTTTTGATCACTTAAAGGCAGAGTCTTTACAAAATAGAACTCAAAATAATTTATCAATATTTTAATTTTTGTAGATGAGATCAAATTCTTAAAATCTCTGTAGTTTTTTTTTTGAATAAAAGGTAATATATTCAATTAGACAAGGTGAAACAAAAGTTTACAAAATTGGAGAACACAGATAAGAGGGCTTAACCCCTAAAAAGGACCTAGCTAAGCAAGAGTATGCATTAACTGAACAGAGTTTTGCATCTTCGTAAGGCTAATACAAGTCGGTTGGACTGAGTTGTTATAAGCAGGCCTTCATCTAAAATTGTCTCAGTTGTGTTAGTTTAACTGCCACAGTGAGGTCATTCTTTGGGGGTTACTACATGTTTGTGCTTGTAATGGAATAAGTGCATCCTGATTTGATCTTGAATGATTATCGATAGCTACTGTGTAGTGGAAGTAATATACTTGACTATATGGTTGTTTCTCTCCTTCCAAATGCCCAAGACAAAATAAGCTAAAGATGTAAGTATTAACCAGACATCACCTTTCTGGGGGGAGCTTAAGTTGAATACTCCAATCCATGATATCATAATAGATTACAGGGGAGTTGGGGATATCACATTTCATCATGATGAATCTCCAATTCTAATTCGAAAATGTGTTGGAAAAGAAAAGATTAGGCAATATTCTTGCACAGGGTGCACCAGTTAGGGAAGCTTAGAAACCTACCAATTTGGTCTAGAGTAGCAAGTTTAATTTTAAATGCTTGCCAATGTAGGTGAGTAAGTCTAGGATTAAAGTTTTGAATCCGAACTACTTGAAGCCATTGTACCTGGGGATACTCCATTTTGTATATGCTTCTATCGGAGATGTTAATAAAAATATTATGAAGATTGCTTGTGACTCTGATTCATGGAGAGAGGATGATACAAGAGTCTCGTGTTTAAGACTTTGGTGAAGCCTTGCCTTCACAAGTTAACTTGGAAATTGGAATGTTTACAACACAGAGCAGCTCTACTCTCTCTGTCCTGTACAGTAATACATTTTGGCTTCGCATGGCATAGGAATCAGGCAAAAGGCCGAAAGAGAGACAGAGGATGCAATCTCCGTATCCGTCACGTGGGTAACTGATGTGAAGCAGTGTCAACTAGGGCATCAAGCTACCCCATACAAGGAAAAGTACTCCATTCTCCACATGTTGCTAAACTACCATTCACATATCAGTACACCAAAAACTAATATCCAAAAAGGGAAAAAGAGAAATAAAAATACTCTCATATAATGATAGAAAATCTTGTATATGAAGACGATCATGTCACGGGACTTCTAGTTTTCTTCGTAACCCACTTAATTTCGAAAAAACAAACTCTTATCTACCTGGAAATAATGCCTACAAACCTGTACCCCATCACGGGCCGCTAGAAAACAACGTGTGCTTGTTAAAATAAAAGCCTTCTTCCCCTATAAAACACGCCACCACCACCTACGAAACTATTGCTTACCCAACAAAAATTACCATCTATTGGTTTTCCCAACTATTAACTACCACAAGGTCTCGCTACTCTCAATGGCCTTTGCTTTCCAAAACAGAGTACCTAAGGTCTTTGTTTTCTTCTTCTATTGCTTTTTCTTCAACTGCAGCTCCGTTTCCGCCCAATCTTCTCCTGTTTTTGCCTGTGATGTTTCCAAAAATGCCACCCTTGCGAGTTTTCCTTTTTGTGACAAGTCTTTGGGTTTCAGTGAGAGAGTTGCGGACCTAGTGAGTAGGCTTTCGTTGCAAGAGAAAATTTTGTTCTTGGTGGACAGTGCTGGTAGTGTGAGTAGACTTGGGATACCAAAGTATGAATGGTGGTCTGAGGCTTTACATGGAGTCTCTTACGTTGGTCCTGGTACGCGTTTCTCCAATGTAGTGCCTGGAGCCACCAGCTTTCCTCAGGTCATATTAACTGCGGCTTCATTCAATACTTCTCTCTTTGAAGCCATCGGAAAGGTAGCATGGTTCATTTCTGTTATTCTTGCTTCCTTTACAAATTGTCATAATCATTCACTTGACTGTGCTTTAATAAATGGAATGGAGGTCTCCTGTTCCTTCTTCTTCAGTCTCTAATATTGTCTCTGTCCTTGTAATATGCAAAGGGCTAGAAAAAAGCGTTAAGTTATTGAATTATTTGATGGAATGGGGTTATCTCTGCTAAAAACATCTAGTCCTCGTAAAAATGTGTTCTTATAAATATAAAAGGATTCCAGCTGGGAAAAGAGAGAATTTGAAAATGATGCAGTGATTGATTAATTTATTCACAACAAACAGGTGGTTTCTACTGAGGCCAGAGCAATGTATAATGTGGGATTGGCAGGTTTGACATTTTGGTCACCAAATATAAACATTTTTCGAGACCCCAGATGGGGAAGAGGTCAGGAAACTCCAGGAGAGGATCCATTGCTATCAAGTAAATACGGTGCTGGTTACGTTAAAGGTCTGCAACAGAGAGATGATGGGGACAGTGATCGACTTAAGGTTGCTGCATGTTGTAAACATTATACGGCCTATGATCTTGATAACTGGAAAGGGACTGACAGATACCATTTCAACGCTGTGGTAAATGCTCTCTTCCGTTTAAGGTATGCAAATTGCAAGATTATAAATGTAACCACTACTCATCTCATTTCTATTATATTGCTTTAAATGAGTTAGGTAACACAGCAAGACTTGGATGATACCTTTCAGCCACCATTCAAGAGTTGCGTTATTGATGGGAATGTTGCAAGTGTCATGTGTTCTTATAATCAGGTTAATGGTAAGCCTACCTGTGCTGACCCAGATCTTCTTACAGGGGTTATCAGAGGCCAATGGAAATTAAATGGGTATTCTTTAGAATCTCAAATTGCAAATTGTTCTAATATGTTTCATCATAATGTGTCACATTCTCAAATGTTAATTATGTTTGTATGCTGACTCTTCCTGCAGGTACATTGTCTCCGATTGCGATTCTGTTGACACATTCTACAATTCTCAACACTATACCAAAACACCTGAAGAAGCTGCAGCTAAAGCCATATTGGCAGGTAGTTCCACATCCTGATGTCAATTGTTGATTCATAAGCTTGATATCTTAAAAAATGGGTATGACAGGGTTGGATCTCAATTGTGGATCTTTCCTTGGCCAACACACTGAAGCTGCGGTAAAAGCAGGACTTCTCAAAGAATCAGCGATTGATAATGCCGTCTCAAACAATTTTGCAACACTGATGCGACTTGGTTTCTTTGATGGTGATCCCAGCAAGCAGCTGTATGGAAATCTTGGGCCAAAAGATGTGTGCACACAAGAGCACCAGGAGCTGGCTCGTGAAGCTGCTAGGCAAGGGATTGTATTGCTCAAGAACACAGCAGGTTCTTTGCCGCTGTCTCCTACTGCCATCAAATCCTTGGCAGTAATTGGACCAAACGCTGATGTCACTAAAACGATGATTGGAAACTATGAAGGTATAGCCTAGGAAGTTAGAGTTAAATACAAAATAGTTCTCACCTAAACAATGCTATGTACCAAATTTTCAGGTATCCCCTGCAAATACACATCACCTTTGCAAGGATTGACAGCTTCAGTTGCAACAAAATATGCGCCTGGATGCTCAAATGTAGCATGTGCAACGGCCCAGGTAGATGATGCTAAAAGTATAGCAGAAACAGCAGACGCTACTGTACTCGTAGTGGGGGCTGATCAATCTATCGAGACTGAGGGTCGTGATAGGGTTGACATTCTTCTTCCAGGACAACAGCAACTTTTGATAACAGAAGTTGCAAATGTTTCAAAAGGACCTGTAATTCTTGTTATAATGTCTGGTGGAGGCATGGACGTTTCGTTTGCAAAATCAAATGACAAGATTACAAGCATTCTTTGGGTTGGTTACCCTGGTGAAGCTGGAGGAGCTGCAATGGCTGATATTATTTTTGGCTATTATAATCCAAGTAAGTAATGACTGTTTTATCGTAGAAATGAATGCTCCTTTCTCAAATCAAATACGTCGTTGAAAATTTAAAAATCCACTAGATATGTAGTTGCATTGCATCATACCTCATTGCAAAAATTCCTTCTTGATGATGGATATTTTGAGTTTCATTAAGCTTATGATTAATCGTGTTGAAGGTGGAAGACTGCCAATGACATGGTATCCACAGGCATACGTAGATAAAGTGCCAATGACAAACATGAACATGAGACCAGATCCTTCTAAAGGCTACCCGGGTCGAACCTACAGATTTTATACAGGAGAAACTGTATTTAAATTTGGAGATGGACTAAGTTATACCCAGTTCAGCCACAAGCTGGTTAAAGCACCTCAACTAGTATCTATCCCTTTAGAAGAACAACACATTTGTTACTCATCAAATTGCAAGTCAGTGAAGGCAGTTGAAGAGACTTGTCAAAACTTAGAATTTGATGTTCATTTGAGAGTAAAAAATATGGGAAGAATGAGGGGAAGCCATACAGTGTTCTTGTATTCTAGTCCACCATCAGTTCATAACTCTCCACAGAAGCACTTAGTGGGTTTTGAAAAGGTGCATATGAATGGTCAAACAGATGCTCTGGTAAGATTTAAAGTGGATATTTGCAAGGACTTGACCGTCGTTGATGAGGTTGGAGGCAGGAAAATTGCCTTGGGGAATCATACACTTCACGTTGGAAGCCTGACTCATTTCTTTGCTGTGAGGATTTAAGTCTCCAATTCCTCTGATGCATCAAGTGATTTGATTTCTTGTCATTCTGACTTTTGAAAGGGTATTGTGAAATTGTCATGAATTGTGAATAGATTGAGAGGTCGGAACGATTTTCTCAATTAATTCATATCATCAAATTGTTCAGGAATAAAAAAAAAACATTGCTGAAGTAGATTTTACTTCAACAAATTGTAGTTATAGAAAATCAAAGAAACTGTTGATTCCTAATTTGATGACTGGTAAAAAGGAGAGAGTGGTAAATGATTTTTAATCGGACGACTGAAGAGCACCACAAATGAAAGTGATGATAACCAATAACGAGAAGGGCCTAAAGGGCCTTTTTGACAATTAACATATTGAATTAAATATTAACTGATTCTATCAATGTTCAGCTAATAGTTGATTATATCAGTTAATTTGACTAGAAATAACATTAGCTATTTATTAAAAATATTTGGTAAAATTAGTTGTTTAGTATTAATTGTTTAAGTATAAAATGACTTATGAAGGCATGACTTAAAAAATAATTTATAAGGTCATGATTAGATATTTAATTTTATAAAAATTAAGTTTTTTACTGTAATAAAAAATGGAACATTCTTAAAATTTTGTTATTGTAGTATGTTTTTTATTTTGTATCCAGAAAACTTATTTCATTAGTAAAATAAATTTGTCACTAGCATAATAAATACTCCCAAGTTTTGTAACTAAAAAAGTTACTTCATTGTAAAGTTTTTTTTTTATCATTGTAGAATACATACGTAATTGTTATTTATTTTTAGTTTGAATTATCATAATATCATTATAGCATATTTAACATAATTTAAAAATTATAAAAGGAGAGTATAATTGATTTTTTACCTATTAATTTTTGGCTTAACATAAAAACGCTCTTCTTATAGAGCTTTTCTAAAATCAACTTGTTGGGTTTAAATAAGCTAACCAATCAGCCATTCATTAAACACATTCATTAGCTTTTATGGCCAAACAACTAACTTGTGTCAATCAGCTAAAAAATAACTGATAAGCTGTTTGTTAAATGAGCCCATAATATGAAAGTTTCATGGACAGGGATTAAATTACAAACACACAAATACATAAGGGTAAAAAGATATATTTTTTCAGTTTAAGAAACTATAGGAAAATTTTTAACTTTTAACATTTTCAATTTTTTTTCAATTTTTAATTTTCTACAAAAATCCCTTATGTTAGACTTCAATTCAAAAATAACAATAAAATATTTACAATATGAATATCATATATAGACTACTCAAATATCACCTACATAATAATTTCTTAAATCAAACTCAAACTAATTAGGCTTGAATTAAATTAAATATCTAAAATAATTATAATAAATTATAAATTTAGGTTAGATTTATTAGTACGATTTGAATTCGAAAGCTGAGTTAAATTCTCATATAAGTATTTGATTATTCTAAGCGTGATATTTATATTATGTGTTTTTTATTATTTTTAACAGCAATCTAAAAAAAGAGTTTTTCCAAACAATTAAAAATAAAAAATTATCTAAATTTTTTTAACTTAGATAAATGTTTTATGTCTTTTCCCCGTATATTAAGGGGGTGTTTGTTTCCGTTTTTATTTTTGATTTTCTGTTTTTGTTTTCAAATTCGGTAAAAAATCTTGTTTGTTTGAGTTT
>JAOSBP010000005.1:16621274-16638865 GCA_027563825.1 Erythroxylum mucronatum
TACTCTAACAAGGGTATGGTTGAAGTTCCGGAAGAGCTAGTTGATGATGAGCATCCACTACAGTTCAAGCCATACAATTACTATGACATGAAGCGTAACTTTCTGAAAACAATTTATGCGAATGAGGACTGCAGTCTAAAAGCCTACTGTGGTGTTTAAGGACTACTACCTTACTACAAATGTGTTGGTTCAACCACCTCCAACATTGTTACAGAGTTATGGCGTACATACCTAAGCCTTATCTATGGGAGTATCGTCACCTATTGGTTCCATCTGTACGTGCTCATATAGAGGGACTGAAAAAAGTAAGAATACGAGGATGATAATATTTACAAAGCGTTTGATATATATGTAATTCGTAATAATATTTATTATCGATACGAGTTTTCAAATATTAATTTGGTGATTTTAATGGTCACAACTCACATTTGTGTTTCATTTTCATGTTTTAGATTAGTTACCATTCGTATTTATTATATTTTAATAAAAATATTATATATATATATATATATATACACACACACACACACTACACTCTATAATTATAAAAAAATTTAAATCTTTTTTGTTAAATCTAAATCTAATTTTATTTTATAATTGATCTATTTTATAGTTGATAGGCACGTCTATTTAATATTTATAATTATAATAATGCATTTATACTTATAATGCTAATAGATAAATAATACTTAGAATAATTTATTTATAATTGATAATCATAAAGATTTACATGAATAATTATTTATTTATTTGAAATAGTTAATATATAGCTATAGTTATTTATTTTAAGTTATTTATTTTTATCTTATCTAATTTATCATATATATATATATATATATATATCATAAATTAATAACGTTCTAGTATAAATATTCATGTTAATACTCTATAATTATTTAAAAAATTAAAATCTTTTTTATTAAATCTAAATCTAATTTTATTTTATAATTGATCTATTTTATAGTTGATGGTCAGGTCTATTTATAATTATAATAATCTATTTATACTTATAATGCTAATAGATAAATACTCATTAGAATAATTTACTTTTAATTGATAATCATAAAGATTTACATGAATAATTATTTATTTATTTGAAATAATTAATATATAGCTATATTTATTTATTTTAACTTTTTTATTTATATCTTATCTAATTTGGTTATATAAATAGAGGTATTTCATTCCATTTAAACACCTAGTTATATATAAACCACGATTGGACCATATCTTTAATTTTGCACTAGTTATGTCATACATATTTTTCATATATACTTAGTTTTAATAGTTGATAACCAATAATTAATTATAGAAATAGAAAACACTAAAACAAGAATTATGTGTGACTTTCTCAAATTCTAATTTATAAAAAAATTGTTTATTGGTTAATGTTATAATATTTAGTTAGATTTCGTCAAATATCAAATTCTAGTGTGAAAAAATTAAAATAATTAATCTAAACCAAATATTACATAGTACTCTTAAACTATCATGTTAAAACTTATATTAGCAAAAGTTAATGGGTCGTTTGGTTCTACTTTTGTTTTTCTGTTGTTGTTTTTGGTTTCTGTTCCTTATTTTTAATTTATGTTTTTTTTTAAATACCAAAAACCTGTTTGGTTGAGATTTACAATATAAAAACTGAAAACAAAAACTTCGATTGAGATTTCTAATAAAAAACTGAAAATAAAAATATGTTTAGTTTTTTATTATTATTATTATTATTATTATTATTATCGTTATTATTAATTTTTAATAAGTTATTCTTATTATTATTAATTTTTAGTAAGTTATTATTATGATTATTAATTTATTATTATGATTATTACTATTAAGTTATTCTTATTATTATTAATTTTATTTATTTATTTATTTATTATTATTATTATTATTATTAAGTTATTCTTATTATTATTAATTTTATTAATTATTATTATTATTATTTTAAATTTTAATAAGTTATTCTTATTATTATTAATTTTTAAAAAGTTATTATTATGATTATTATTATTAAGTTATTCTTATTAATTTTATTTATTATTATTATTATTTAATTTTTAATAAGTTATTATTATTATTATTATTAATTTTTAATAAGTTATTATTATTATTATTATTTATTAATAATGATAATATTTATTATTATTATTATTATTTTGTATTAATTATTGTTATAAATTTTCTACTTACTATTATTAATTTTATTATACCAAATTAACTATCTTATTATTATTATTATTATTAATTATTGATATAAAATTTGTACTTTATTATTATTATTATTATTATTAATCGAGATAGAAAATAGGGATATGTTGTTTTTCTGTCGAAGAAAATATGTTGTCAAAATTCAGAGAAACGATGTTTTCTGGTTTCTGTAAAACTGTTGTGGTTTTTTTTATTTTCAGAAACAAAAAATCACAACAGAATAAACCAAACACGTTTTACTTACTTGTTTTTCTTTTTACAAAAACGGCAACAAAAAACGGAAGAAAAAAACGAAAACAAACAACCCCTTATATTTTGTTGTTATTTATGTCATTCATTAACTTCTTTTGCTCATTCTTTTTCTCTCTTTTTTGTTTTCTGTAAATGAGTTTAAGAATGAAGATATTAAGTTTTGTAAAAATAAAAATAAAAATAGTGAAAATAACTTATTAAAAGTCCACCATAGGAAAGAGCTAGAAAGTTGACTATGCGAATGGTTGTTACACTAGTTTGTAAGTAATTATAAGTTTGATAATAGTATTTACAGGTTGTGGTAGAATGGTAAGATGATAGAGATTTTTGGTTGGATTTGACAGAACAGATGTTTGGAGAATTAAAATAAGGTATAAAAAAATGTTTTGTTGGGTATTATATCATTTAATTTATTAAAAAGGTATTTAAGTATTTATTTTAAAATAAGATAAAATGATATGATATATTTTCATTAAAAAGACTTACACTTCTCTACAGTGCAAATGCCAAAAAAGTTGTTCCTAATAAGAGAGGGAGAGAGAGCGAAAGAACAGAGTGGACTTCTCCTTTGCAAAAATCGTCCAAACAAAGTCGTCAGAAGCTGAATGAAATTCTAATGATGGTTAGGCCCGATCTCGGTGGTCGGACCGTCCTTGAACCTATTTCCAACTTCGATATCTCCGCCCATTCGCGCTCCTCAATTCAGTCTCTTGCACTCTCCTCCCATTCCGATTCCCAAGTTCTCATCTATATCGGTACACACTCCGGGTCTCTTATTCTTCTTTCCGCCGGCCCTAACCCTAGAGACCTAGACGACGGCTCTTCTAAACGAAACGTCTCGTTTCTTCGTACTGTCTCCATTGGCGATGCTCCTGTGGACTTTGTGCTTGTGCTTCCTGCCATTCGGATGCTTCTGTTGCTCTGTGGTGGCTCCTTGTTTTTAGTTGATCTGCTTCTTGCTCACCCCGTTAAAAGGTTGAGCTTTTTCAAAGGAGTTTCTGTTGTTGCTAGAAGAATTCTTAGTTGTGATTCCCAATTTAGCAGTTTGTCTGCTATTTCTGCTTCTAACCTTGAATCTTCTAGTACCAGTCAGCGACTTCTGCAGAAATTGGGCGGCGGTATCAGAGCTAATGGAGTCAAAACTAGACAATTGCACCCACAACAAGGTGAAGGTGATGATGCTGTGGCCGTTGTGATGGGGAAAAAGTTGATTTTGATTGAGTTTGTCTCTGGAAACGATAATAGGCCAGGAAAAATTGATCGGGACAGTAATGGGATCAATGCCACTTTTGTGATTTTGAAAGAAATCCTCTGTATTGATGGCGTTAAGACCATGGTCTGGCTTGATGATTCTGTTTTTGTTGGTACTGTTCATGGGTATAGTTTGTTTTCGTGCATTACTGGGCAAAGTGGTGTGATATTTACTTTACCTGATGTGTCTAGCCTGCCTCTGCTTAAATTGTTGGTGAAAGAGAAACTAGTGCTATTGCTGGTAGATAATGTTGGTATTATTGTTAACGCACAAGGGCAGCCTGTTCAAGGCAGCTTGGTATTGCGCTGGGCTCCTGATTCGGTTGCAGAGTTATCTTCATATGTAGTGTTTGTAAAAGATGGAAGAATGGAATTATATCATAAGAAGTCAGGAAGTAGCATTCAGACAGTTCTGTTTGGTCCTGAAGGATGTGGACTATCTGTTGTTGCGAATTTGGAAGACGGGAATGGAAAATTGATTGCTGCTGCAACGCCCACCAAGGTAGCTGAAGCCTACATTTTATGTCTTTTTTAATTATGTCTAATCTTATGTGCAAACAACCTTTCTCCAACCTTTTCTGCATTCAGCTTAGCAGTTTATTTTTCAAGTTCTCAGTTTTTTGGGTGCAAATTTGGGAACCCTTTTTACTTCTCTGGTGATGTTTGGTTGAAAGCTTATTAATAAACAAACCATGATGGCATGTTTTCCATATTGATAAGGAATCATCAAATGATTCGTGAAGCACAATGTTGTAGCTTATTGATAACTCTTGTAAATTTGTGCTCCTTTGTTCATTCCTGTTCATGAGTTATTTGATCAAGCTTATCTAATTGTGAAAAACATTTCCCTCATTGACCTTAAGCTAACCAAGGAAAACTTATAAATGAGTAAATGTTGTACCACATAGCACACCTTATTGTTCATAACTTACATCTTTATATATATAAATATTGGACTTGTATGTTGGGGAATTCCACACTTTCAAATTCCAGTATACTGTTATGTAACCACAAGTTCATGTAGCATAGATGTTACAAGATTCTTAAATTTGATGTAGAACTTCAGAAAGCTAACACTATCAATTAGGCTTTCTAACCACAAAGCTTTTGAAGGCAGCAGGACACTGGTAAGTTTTGGGTAAAGGTCCAATTGAATTTATGTTCCTGGTCAGGATTTGTGACATATTCACTTATTGTAGCTCTTTTAGATGACTATTTTGATAAATGCATCTTTTACCTTGTCTGTGTAGGTTATTTGCTATCAAATTGTGCCCGTGGAGGAACAAATCAAAGATTTGTTGAGAAGAAAGGACTTTAAGGAAGCCATCTCTTTGGTGGAGGAGCTTGAGTGTGAAGGTGAAATGTCGAAAGAAATGCTGTCCTTTGTTCATGCTCAAGTTGGGTTTCTATTGCTTTTTGACTTGCATTTTGAGGAAGCAGTGAATCACTTCTTACAGTCTGAGATAATGCAGCCTTCGGAGCTGTTTCCATTTATAATGCGAGATCCAAATCGCTGGTCCTTGTTGGTATATTTTATGATCTTGTGTCACACTTGCATTATTGATGCGATATATATCTTGTATTTTTCTTTATAATATTTTGGTGCAACTGTTATCTTCAAATGGCATGCGCATCAATTTTGTCTTGATTTTGGAGAAAATAAAATCCCTGTTGATTAACCCCATCATTCAGGCATCTTAGATTGTTTATTTTATGGCTGCTGAATATGACTGGTCTAATAGCACACTTGTTCGCTTAACAGATGCTTAAGCATGTCACTGTCTGTGTAACCATATTAATTGATCTTATTTTATCAGGTACCAAGGAATAGGTATTGGGGTTTGCATCCTCCTCCTGCCCCACTTGAGGACATTGTGGATGATGGATTGGTCACTATCCAAAGGGCCATTTTCCTCAAAAAGGCAGGTGTAGATACTGTAGTAGATGAACGTTTTCTGTTGAATCCACCTACTAGAGCTGATTTAATTGAGATGGCAGTAAAGAACTTCATCAGGTACTAACATTGTTTTTTTTGTAGTGTGATCATTGCTTGCTTTTGTTGGCTTTTAACAAGTTACAGGAACTTGCTCTTTTCTGTTTATTCCTACAGATACCTAGAGGTGTCACGTGAGAAGGAGTTGACTTTGTCTGTTAGGGAGGGAGTTGATACACTTTTAATGTATCTCTATAGAGCCTTAGATCGTGTTAATGACATGGAGAAGCTTGCATCTTCAGCAAATAGTTGTATTGTGGTATGTTCTGTTTTCCTTTTTGCTCTGTCAAACATGGTATTTCTTTTTAAAAGAAAGTTCACGCTCCATACACATTATTGTCTTGTGAGATGGGTGTGACACTATGCTTCAGTCAATGTCCTTGTTCTTTAGGCTAAACTTATGATCAAAGTTATTGTTAAACAAGGTTCTAATTGGCTAGATGAAAGAAACTGAAAAGAATCTGGTACATTCATTAGAAATGGGATTGGTTTTCCCATTCACCAGAAAAATGAAGAAAATGCTTAGGCTAGTCTATTTATCTGTAATTATAATGATGGGTAAGGTCAGGCTATGATTGAGAAAGAAAGACTTTACAAGTTGATTGCAACTATTCAATATTTAGTGACAATATTAGAAGTTTTTATTATCTATTGCATATTATTCTCATGGTTAACATGCTCTTAGTTTCGCATTTTGTGAGTTGTTTGTAGTTAAACAAACTTTTAATGCCGCTGATAGAAACGAATGAGGAAAAGGTAGTGGAAAATAGTGATAAAAAGTAGAGATATCATGGAGCAAACTGGTTTAAATGATTCTTTCTTGTCTATTTTAATTATTTCGGCAGCACCATTGTTGTCCAACCAATGTTGGTGGTTGTAGAATGTAGGTCATTGGTTATTCCAGTAGAAATACTTTTATCTCCTCACTTTTGTCTCTAATAGAATATTCATCTTATGTTTTTTCTTGCATCAATGGATTTTATTTATTTCTTACACTGCTGCACTAGTAGGGTTTTATGGATTTAGCTGCAGTCAGATGGATAGGAAAAGGAAAACCGAATGAAAGAGGAGAAAGTGATAGGATGGAATCTTTATTCTCAACAAATTCTGTTGAATTCTTAAAAAATTGATAGTTCTAGTCTTGCATTATCTAGTGTATAATAGACTATGCATTCAAGGAACTTGAATGGGGCCATCTGATGGTGATGACAATTTAGCAGCATTAAGTTTTCTTGTGATATGATGTTATTCATTAGACATAGGTTTATAGTCAGTAAATGTAAAGCGTGGAATCTTAGTATTCCAATGCATTGCAAGACAGAGGGGCTGTTGTCAGGAGCTTGCTTGAAGGATGACTGTGCAACTTGCATGGGCAGTGCAGGAGGAGTTGGAGACTCTGTTAGATGACTCTGGGCATTTAAGGACACTTGCCTTCTTATATGCAAGTAAAGGGATGAGCTCGAAGGCTCTTGGCGTTTGGCGTATTTTGGCAAGGAATTATTCTTCTGGGCTGTGGAAGGACCCTTCTCTACAGGATGATTTACAGGATTGCAGCATGAATATTCTTTCTGGTAGAGAGATTGTTGCAACTGAGGCAACAAAAATTCTTGAGGTCTCTTCAGATCAGGAGTTAGTCCTGCAACATCTTGGATGGGTACGTATTATTTGATTTAAATTTTTGCACCAGAATGTTGCTAAATGCTGATTTGTATTAATGTGTCCTACTAGATCGCAGATATTAACCCAGTGCTTGCGGTCCAGATTTTGACATCAGATAAAAGAATAAATCAGCTTTCGCCTGGTAGGCCAAATTTTGGAGATACTTTAAAAGTGCATGAATTTTGATTCGTTTGGTGATACTTTTTAAGTCACTTCATGTTTGCTTTGCCTTTTGGTGTATTTCTTGTATTCCATTATCTCAGTTTTCACAATAATGATATTGAATCAATTACAGTGTTCCATGTGGGATATATTGCTTTCTCTAACTCTTGTGTATTAGTTTCCCTTGTTGAATTTTTTTTTCTGTTGATAAATTTTGTGCCATTGTTTTGGCTACTAATTATTACTTAAATCTCGAAGCATGCAGTCCTGTTGTGTTGGTTGAATGATTGATCAGGATATAGATTATTAGCGTGATTGTCTTATTTATTTATGTTGAAGATCTTATGCATTCAAATATTTGATATTGGAACTATTATATATATCTTGTTATAATTGATGATTGTAGATATCCTACTTAAAAATAGTTTGACTGTATATGTCCTATCCGTGTAAATAGAGGCTTTTTATATTCTGTAAGGCAGACAAAATCCTAATAAGCTGTAGCCCTAGTGACGTTGCATTCGTAAATGTAGAATTTATAGCTGAACCTTGTAAAAATAATTATTTTCTTGTTTTTCTTTCTACTTACCTCATGGTTTACTAGATCCTTGTGTGACAAAGAGGTCTTAAGTTCAGATTATGCCACTTTGATATTTGGTGGATTTATGATGTGCTGTATTTGTTCACACTTCAGGTGAGAAGGCATGCTAGAATAATTTAATGATCTATTCATGAGCCTCACCCATCAGCTTAAACTTTCGGGTACGAGTTTGCTTATGTGGATCAGAGCCATTCTGATCATGTACTTACCCACTCGCTAGGGTTTAACAGCAATAGTTACCCCTCCTGTTCTCTTGAACTGTTCTTTTCAGCGTCTATCTTCCAACAATACTCGTCGTTGAATCTGTCCATTTTTTACGAGCCCCTTATTTCTCCTTCATTCTTTTCAGGAAAATTCAATGCCATTTCTCCTCTTTGTTTTTAACTGGCAATGCTGTCAAGTATCTCTTCTTTTTTTCTGGCAAGCTCATCCTCCCTTTCTGATGGCCTGAATTTTGTCTCTGCTTTACTTTCCTTTGCCACAATCTTATCCTTGCCAGCTGTTTCTGCAGCACTCATCTGCCCCTTTCCTCTTATCCATGCTTGCCAGACTTCTCTATGCTTTTACCTCTGCTTTTCTCCACTGGTAGTCGATAACTATCTTAAGCTCCGCTTTTCTCCACCAGTAGTTGTCTAAGTTGGCCAACTTTCCCTGATTCACTGATGCCCTCCGTCATTTCCAGCCTCATTAGATTTTGTCCTAGGAAGTTTCTGTTTCAGTTTGTCTTGTGTTTGTTCTTGTCACAGGCTCCTTGCTTTGACAGTGGCTTGGCTGCACGCAAAAGAACTTTCCATGTTGTGTGGTTTATTGTAGTGTGATAAAAACAACAAAGAATGTCTTCTTAAATACAAAAGAGAAAAAAAAAGAAAAAATCTTCATTTTAAAAAAGTCTTCCTGTTCAAAAAAGACTTCAACTGTTCCAATAATTCATATGCATTTTTTAAAAAATACCCACTTATCAACTTCAGGGGGAGTGTTGAAATTTTAGACATTCAATGTTTCACATTGAAAATATTGTGTGTATATTCTTGTGATGGAATGCAATAATGTCCTACTTAGAAGTATTATTAATATTCTATATGTACTATCCCAATAAATAGGGACTCTTTATACTAGTGCTTTTGCTTGTGAACTTAGGCCTATAACTGAACATAAAGATTTCTTGTAGATTTTGGGGCTTGAGTGGTTTGACTACTTTTTAGAGAGTTCCAATTCTTTTGACTTTATTTTTTCGGTAGTTTAGGCATCTCAATTTTTATTGTCAACTGTATGTTTTAATCTTGAAATGCTGCTTTGGCATGGACGCAGTTTAACTAGATTCTCAACCTGGTAAAGTTATGCCTATTCTTTATTATAATTTGTTATTCTAGGAATACTTAATTTGAGTTCACAGTGGTCTTCCTATTTTCTCATTGCAGATGTAGTAATTGCTACCATCGACCGGAAAAAAGTTGAAATTCTCCAAAGGTCACTTCTTTTACTGTGGCTTTATGCATTTTTGGTTGCTTCTGCTATTCATTTGACTTGCAATCCACATTATTTATTATGAAGAAAGTGGTTGAAACTGATAGCATGGTTGAAGTTTTACATTAGGCATTTTGCAAATGTTCTCTGTATGCTTTTCTAACCATCCTGCAGTGGTTTATGAATTCTAAAAGTTCTTGCTGAAATTGTTTTAAATGGTGATTTTGACTTTGAAGACTTTGAAAATGAAGTGGTGTTGCTAAGACAATAGAGCTCATTTTCTGAGCTGTGTAAACATTCAAATGGAGAAGATTTATGTTTTTTTTGCAGCTTATGGTCATATCATAGACTACAAAGAATGTGGAGAAGAAACATATTATCAGAATATAGCTTCCTGGATTCCTTCTGAATATTTTTAATGTGAATAACTATGGTACCTCTCTATCATGTGAACCCAATTTTGTTACCTGAAAACTTTTTAACTTCCAAGGTACAAATAACTGTTTAGTGGCCCATTGGATGTGTGGAGAGCATTCCTTTTTGTTGAGGAATCATGCATCAATTATCTTTCTACTACCCTTGAATTTGTAAAAAACAAAATTTCTGCTTTGGTGGGCTATGCTTAATACTGCTCCCATGCTTTAAATTAGTATAGGTGGGTGCTTGGTTAATAGCTTTACTAGGTTCATAATAGCAGATTGGATTGATATGGTCTAATTATCCAAAGGAATATACTGGTTCATCGATTGTTTTCTTTGTAGCTATTTTCTTTCCATTTACCTTTGTCCAAATGTGTATTGGGATGCATGATTCTTGATTCCAATTGCACATCTTTCCTTGGTTCTCTAAAGTCTGAAAAACTCTGCTGCATATTGTTAAGTGACCGTTTCACCACAATAGCTCAAGCTGTTGTGTGAGGCCAACCTAATTGGTTTTATATATTCACTAACACACCCCCTCAAGTGAAAGCTCTTTGGGCTTGAAACTTGCACAGGCTCACTCTACCTTGTGCTGAATAATAGGTGGGTGGTAGGATTTAAACTCATGACTACTTGATCACAAAGGCTCTGATACCATGTTAAGTGACCGTTTCACCACAATAGCTTAAGCTGTTGTGTGAGGCCAACCTAATTGGTTTTATATATTCACTAACACATATTAAAATATTGACTTTGACAATGTCTCCATTGTTGCTACAGGAAATCTATTTTTTAACAAAGTCTAAATTTTTACTTCATAATCATTGCCAAGTAGGGGTTTACTGCAGGTCTGCATAATCTTGACTTGTCTCAAGTCTTCAGAGGAATCTTGCTGACTGTTTCCATATTTTTTAAAGGTTGTGCATGATATGAAATCACTTGTTATTTCTGCACAGATCCATTCAGCTCAAATACAGCTTCTTGCATTTTACCAGGAAGCTTCATTTAACTTATGAGATCAGTATAATAAACAAAATAAAGCAGATCAATCGTTGACTTAATCGATAGTAGTTCCATGAACAATCCTTTGCGGGATTGGATCATTTCTATCATTGGTCTCATGAGACCTTCACGGCTGCTGGTTATATGTAAACTTTGTTTTTGATCTATTATGATGAAGTTGTTAATTTGTACTTTTCAGGTACAACCTTTTGATGTAGATGTCTTTATATTTGCTAAACTTATCTCTTTGGTCATATGTTTATTTTTAATCCTGTTCTTCATAGCAATGTTATTAGCTCAGGCTTCTCTTGCAGGTATCTCCAGTGGTTGATTGAAGATCAAGATTGTGCTGATACTGAGTTACATACACAATATGCTCTCTTGCTTGCAAAGTCATCATTAGGAACATTTGAAGAGGATAGCACGTTACTGAATCCTGAAAGTGGAAGGCTAGAGGAAGAACATTATATTGGTTCTGAAAAAAATTCAATCTTCCAAAGTCCTGTACGAGAAAGGCTGCAGATATTTTTACTTTCATCAGATTTATATGATGCCGAAGAGGTGCTTGAATTGATTGAGGAGTCAGAATTGTGGTTGGAAAAGGTGAATCATAGCTATCATTTCTGATGGTTTTCTTATCCTGCCTGTAAATAATATAGAGCTACTGTTTAGGTCCTTGATACTGCATATTTGTGAATTTCATATGTTCTGCACCAGGAACTCTTATGGAAGTTTTGAAACTTTGACAGGCTATTCTTTACAGGAAGTTAGGACGAGAGACATTGGTGCTCCAAATTTTGGCCCTGTAAGCTTCATGTTATTTTTGGAATAATCAGCACTAACCAGTTAACATTTCATGTGGACGTTCCTTAAAATACTTTTCTGTTCATGCTGGAATTTTTATTAGTCATACTGGACCGAGAAAGTATTAGTCTCTTATCCAACTTTGTAATTTGACATGTTTAATAAGTATGCCTGTTACTCTTTCATATACTCTTTTTTTTTTGTGACAAACATGAAGTTACTATTTATTGCATCTCATCCCTTTGTCACACCCCCCTCCCAATCTCCTATCTTCTCCACACTCCCTCCCACACCACTGTTTTCCTTGGCACATGAAATAGTAAGTAAACCTTAGGGTTTTAGCAGTTATCAATATGAGACTTTGGAGTAATGCATGATAGACTCTCAGGAAGCTGGAGGATAGTGAAGCAGCAGAGCAATATTGTGCTGAGCTTGGTAGACCAGATGCTTATATGAGGTTAGTGTTATCCACTTTCCTCTTTAAACTTTTATTTTTGCGTTTGTTATTAAATCTAACGTACTTAATGGGACCAAGGATGCTAACTTGTAGGCATTCTCTGTCTAATGTTTTCTTGTATGAATATGGGTTATAATCTCTTCAGATTACTTGATATGTATCTGGATCCTCAAAACGGGAAAGAACCCATGTTTAAAGCTGCTGTTCGTCTTCTCCATAACCATGGAGAAATGCTTGATCCCTTGCAAGTTTTAGAGGTATTAAATTGGCCCAATCTCTCTTTCTCTTTGTTTCATGCATATGGGCATCCTAGTTTGTTCGAATAATTGTAAAATTGGAGACTTTATAAAGGAAAGTTGAGATGGAAAGTAAAAGAAAATGTTATTTTGCAATGTTAGATGCCCATATTCTAACTTTGAGAAGTTTTTATTTTTCAAGCTCTGAATGCCCCTTTTTCAACTAGATGAATTTTTTATTTCACTCCCTGTGGATTAACATGCTCTTTTGTATTTTGTTAAAGGGCACTTACTTGGAGATGTAAAGTAAAGTCGAGATGTAAAATAAAGTAAATTCCCCTAAGTGATGCTTGTTGTTTGAAGTCCTTTTGGTTGAAAGAACGTCAAAAGAATTTTAGATTTGGATTGAGGAATTTCCATCTTTTACTTAATCTTCATGTCCTGCAAATGTTTTTAGAAGAATTTTGGATTTGGATTGACGAATTTCCGACTTGTACTTTATCTTCATGTCCTGCAAATGTTTTTGCAGTTTCGTTATTTTGCTTTTGTTACATTTATATGATCGAATAAGTTTAGGAAGTGGGGTTTCTGAATTGGTTTATCTGGTCAATTTTTTAGTTTCACCTAATGTTTCTTCTATTACAATTATTTTGTTGTCTATATTTAGGAAGTAGGATTTCTGAATTTGTTCATCTGGTCATGTGCTAGGGACATCTTAGGTACACAACATAACTATTGCTGTTGTGCTTTACAGAATATTCTTCTGGGATAATATGGGGGTGTTTGTTTTTTAAATATTCCTTCTCTTCTAATCCTTTCATCTTTTCGAGTGAGGCGTTGAGAAGAGGTGTGGTTGGGAAAGGGTCATTGCTGTAGTTGAAACATGGCTACTTGTAATTTCTGTAATGTAAATGGGTGTAATCAAATTATCCTCGTAAAATTGTATAGATGGTTGTTTCCTTATGGCGCTGCACTTTTTTCACTTCAAGAGTTCTTGTTTGGAATTTTTTTTGTCACAGACATTGTCTCCAGATATGCCCCTTCAACTTGCTTCAGATACAATATTAAGAATGTTGAGAGCTCGACTTCACCACTACCGACAAGGACAAGTAAGTTCTTTGACTTGGAATTGTAAAATCTACATGGAGGTTCTTCCTATCCCTATCATCTGTGGTAATGCTCATTTAAATGTTGTGGATAAATAAACAAGAAATCAATATCGATTACAGTTATTACCAAAATGAAATATTGAAAATGTAGAGAACCTTCTGAGGATATAGAGTTTTAGAGTGTCATTTCTCGGTAGCATCAAGAATCAGTCATACTTAAATGCAGAAGTCTGTATGTGTCTTTCTTCATATACCTGAGGAATCCCTTGAAGGAAAAATAACATCTCTATATGATATCCCCTTGGTGTGTAGTCTGATACTTCAAGAACTGTATCATTGTTAGATTGACAGTGTTTTGGAGAATTAGAGTGCTTGCCAATGCGTCTTACAGTTAATTATCCATAAATGAAACATAATAATCTTTTTTGTTTCCTCGTTTATAGTACTTCATACCTTCCTCTCTTTAATGGTGGAATTACAAAGACCAATTTCTGTGCCAATATCAATTTCTGTCCTTTATTCTCTTCATGTCATAATCAATATTGGTTTATGATCTTGAAGAGAATGGATATCTGGTGATTTTGTTCACCTAATTGGACAGTATACCCTTGCATCCTTCAAGGGAAAATCATCTCTGTCCCGGCCTTGTCTTTAGCCCTTGATTGCATTTTTGAGCTGTTAGTGCTTCTTGTTTTGGCCTTACCACACTGCAATTGCAATATTGAGCTGTGTTTTAACATTTTCAGATTGTACGTAATTTATCCCAAGCTATTGACATCGATGCAAGACTTGCAAGATTGGAGGAAAGGTCTAGGCACGTGCAAATAAATGATGAAAGCCTCTGTGACTCATGTCATGCCCGCCTCGGGACAAAACTGTTTGCAATGTATCCAGACGATACTGTTGTCTGCTATAAGGTTGGTTGTTATTAAAGTTCCTTATAATTCTTCTTGTAGTTCTTAAATTCCTATCATAGAGAATTTTCAAGAAATGTTACTCAGCTTTGTTTGTTTAGTACGCCATACTGCTGTCCTTGTCCAGAAACTCTTTTTGGGACATGTAAACCATTGGGGCAAGTGGACAAGTGAGGTCTCGATATTGGCTTTTTGTCACTCTATTAAAAAGTAGATTTTGGAGCAGCAGTAACATCCTCAGCCTATTGTGCAGAAAGATGATTATGAAAATAATGAGATTTACATTATTCTTCTTTTGTGGTAAAAGGATCATATAACCTTACCAGCACTCAATCCTGACATTAGAGTTGAATATGAGATTTTAGTGCCTCGAGTTATTTTCAATTTTAATATCTTAAGGAGTCCTCGGGCAATAATGTGAAAACCTACCAAATTGACAAACTAATTAATGCAACTTGAATAGACCAGACTATAAGAGTTTCTTAAGTGGAAGACTTGGTTTTGGCTTAGGAATTTCCTAAACCAGTAGTAGTTCGGTGATATGGTTGCACCTCTATTATTTACTTGTGAAAAATGGCATAATTTAATGGTGGAATTTGTTTGGTGGAACCTTTAAGTTCGTTTTGTATCTGTTTCTTTGCTTTAGATTGTGAACAGTTAATTTTCAAATAACGTTAATCAATGCTAATGGTTTCAATTTTGACAATTGATTTCTTTTAATTGTCGAGAAGGAATTTGGGGTTGTATGTTAGGGGTAAACCTCTTGTATCCCCGATCCAATTCTATGTGGGATTAAAACCCAAGGCCAAGACCTAGTGTAATGGCTACTTCGTCACTCATATATGAGTGAATTTCTAAATTTCTTCGTCATATGTGGCTAGATGTAATTAAAATTCGAAATTTGTTGAAAGTAGTTCTATCACTTGTTAACTAGTGATTTCAAGCTCATTTCTTATGTTACTTGTCTTTTAACTCAAAATATGTATTCAAACTTGTATATATGGTAGGATTCATCAAAAAAAATTCCGACTTTTGTACGTTCAAGGTCCTAACCATTTTGAAGTTGCCTAATCCAAGCCAAAAATGCCAGTTTGGTTGGTTTTCAAGGTTGAGTTGGTTTAGTGTGTGGTTTTGAATAAAATTTAATTATATGGTTTGGTTTGATTGGATATTTTGAGATCAATAAAGCCGGACCATGTTTACCATTTGTCAATTTCTATCCTACCATAGTGCAAATTGTTCGGATTTTTGTTTCGTGTTTCTGAAGTGTAGTCAAAGGTGGTCTATGGTAGCACTAACAAAGATCTCA
This sequence comes from Erythroxylum mucronatum, assembly GCA_027563825.1. Lineage (NCBI taxonomy): Eukaryota > Viridiplantae > Streptophyta > Magnoliopsida > Malpighiales > Erythroxylaceae > Erythroxylum > Erythroxylum mucronatum. The sequence goes on from JAOSBP010000005.1 coordinate 16,637,115, forward strand.
GCCCATAGGCTCTATCCATTTGGACAAATGCTTGTTTCTAAAACATGTTTTTTTTTTCTGTTTCTGCAGTGCTTCCGTCGGCTGGGTGAGTCTACTTCCATTACTGGCCGTGACTTCAACCAAGATGCTTTATTCAAACCAGGTTGGCTTGTTAGCCGATAAAGCTACAAACAGTGCGTATATATCAATTGTACAAGTAAACCATCTGACTTCGTACTGGGATGAATGAATTACTGGTACCGTGGAAGTCCTTTGTTAGAGGATACGTATAGAATACATGAGGAGTATTTGTGACATAATAAGCTCTTTTGTCCTTGGACAGCATGTCAGGACTCGTAAGCTGTCGTTGTTGTAATCTGAAATTGCCTTTTCTTTTAATCTTTTAATAGTAACCATTTTTACTCACGCTTCCATATTCTGACACTCTTTTGGCGGACATCATTCTGATTAATCAAATTTCAATCGTATGTCTTGGTTTTCATTGTTCCTGTGCATACGCATGCATTTGTATAAACTAGCAGTGAAGACAGAACACCAACATCATCTTGAATCTTTGATCCTTCAAGGCTATAATCGAGATGTGGCTTCCTTAAAAAGGCTTTACAGTCATGACTTTAACATGAATTAGCCATTCTCTAACGTGAAAGTCTCTTTATTTTTGAATTCTGTTCTAGTTTTATGAATCTTTGGGTTGTCTGTAAAGACATTATTTATGCTATGTTGCCTCCTAAAGGACTTAAATTTGTTCAGTATGTTCATGAAGATACGAAAAGGGGTTACTTTCTTATGAACCTAATGTTTGAATTCGAAGGCACCATATCCAATCTTATGAATCGAGATCTTGTCCCCCTTCAGTGTAAAAGTTTATAGGTTTTGTGAGGAGAAATGTCTTCACATTGAAATTACCGTGGAGCAACAAAGATCCACTTTGATTCATGTGGCTTATATAGCATAAAGTGCCTCAAAAGGACGTGACATGAGCACTATTCAATGTCTTTATCGCAAATAATTTGGTCATTATATTTTGGATTGTCCTAGAAAATTCTACAATTATTGCAAAAAGAATTGTTATATCATTAAGGAATGTCCTGATAAACCTTGCAAAAAAAAAAAAAATTCTGTAATAGCATATATTGTTTCAATAGGTTCTGGTGCTAATGATTTTGTAGATATGGCACAGTCACTTCAAATTGCTCCCACGCCTTGTTTAATTGGTGACTTATAAAATGATGACACAAATTGTTACTTATGAGCTTTTTCTACATCTTCCACTTTGTACTTTGATTTTGGGGCTTCCAATTATGTGACAAATAATACGAATTTCCTTAACTAAAAAATATGTTGGAAATTTCAAGATCCACACTGTTGATGAAAATCATTTACCCATCAAAGCTAATGGAGATATTTCTTCTTCTTTAACTAGTCATTGTTTCTTCTAATTTTGTCATTATATCTCATTTTTGTCGGTTAGGTCGATAATACTTGTAAAGTAGAATTATCTAAACCTAGTTGTCCTGTACAAGATCAACAATAAGAGGAAATGATTGCAAAGGGGCCAAAAGTAGGACTTCTTTTTCCTCTCCAACTTCCATTTTCTACATGTTTGCCTTTTGTCACGTGTCATTATCCTTTTGTCAAAGAACCGGTAACATAACTCAGAGAGACCAGATGCCACAAAACACTTTGATTTTTAGTGAAATATTTGATGTTTGGGGTATTGATTTCATGGGTCCTTTTCCTTCTTCTTATGG
>JAOSBP010000005.1:16728699-16742503 GCA_027563825.1 Erythroxylum mucronatum
GGATACACACAAGCTCAGTCGGATCATACAATGTTCTTCAGAATTAGAGAAGGTAAGAAGACAATTTTGATTGTGTAGTTAGATGACATTGTCGTAATTGGTGATGATGCAGAGGAAATTACAAGACTCAAGTTAGTTTTGAGGAAAAAATTTGAAGTTAAAGACTTAGGAGAAATGAAGTATTTCCTAGGCATGGAAGTAGCTAGATCAAAGAAAGGGAACTACATCTCACAAAGGAAGTAATCTCTTGAAGGAGACAAGAATGTTAGGATGTAAACCAAGCACCGCCCCCATTGAAAGTACAAAGTTTGAAGATGAAGAAGATAAATTGGTTAACCGTGAAGAATAACAAACACTAGTGAGAAGGCTAATTTATTTGTCTCATACTAGACCAGATATTGCTTTTGCATGAATGTTGTAAGTCGGTACATGCATGCACCGAAGAGCAAGCATTTTGAGGCAATTTATAAGATCTTCCGGTATTTAAAGGGTACTCTTGGGAAAGGATTATTATTAAAAAAGGAAGATCAAAGAATAATTTAAATATATTCTGATTCAGTTTGGGCAAGTTCAGAAGAGGATAGACGCTCAACCACTAGATATTGCATTTTCGTGTGGGAAAATTTGGTCACGTGGCAAAGTAAGAAGCAAAAGGTGGTAGCCAAAAGTAGTGCAGAAGCTGAACTTAGAGCAGTTGCAAAAGGGATTTGTGAAAGTCTCTGGTAAAAAAGAGAGCTGACAGAATTGGAAATCATTTTGAGTCACCTATAACCATTATTGTGATAATAAGGCAGCCCTAAGCATGACACACAATCCAATGCACCATGAGAGAACAAAGCATGTTGAAGTTGATCGACATTTTATCAAGGAAAAGATAGAAGATGGGACAATATTCCTAACTTATGTACCAACTAAGAAGCAGATGGATATCTATGATCCAACTTGAGGGGGAGCGTGGTCAAGATACGGTATTATCACATAATATTGTGATAATCTGATTGTAATCAGATTATATTAGATAGCATTATCTTAGGGATAAACATTATCTTAGGATTATCTCTTGTATTTGTATAGATACTCTATCCTATTCGGTATTCCTATTCATGTATATATGTACTATAGTCTCTAAGAAATATAATATAGAGCAAAACAACTCTTATTCACAGAAGACCAATTTATTTGTTACATATTAGGCCTGACATAGCATATGCAGTAAGTGTAATTAATCAGTTCATGCATGACCCTAAAAATGTCCATCTTCAAGCAGTGTATAGGGTATTGAGGTATTTTAAAACTACCCCTAGCAGAGGGATTATGTTTAAGAAAAATGGCAATAAAACAGTTGAAGCTTATATAGATGCAGATTAGGCATGTTCAAGCATTGATAGAAGGTTAATCGTTGGGTACTGCACTATGTTTTTGGGCAGTCTTATCACTTGGAGAAGTAAGAAGCAATCAGTTATGGCTATATCAAGTGCTGAGGTAGAGTTTAGAGCTATGGCTCAAGGTATATGTGAGCTCTTGTGGATCCGTATCATCCTGAATGATTTGAAAGTTAGGTGACAAGGACCTATGAAGCTCTACTATGATAATAATTCAGCTATTAGTATTGCTCACAACACGGTACACCATGACATAACTAAAAACATTGAGATTGATAGGCACTTCATTAAAGAAAATTGGAAAGTGGGCTTATTTGCACCCCATATGTTCCCACTGCCAAACGGATGGCAGATGTATTGACTAAGGGTTGACAAATGCACAATTTCAAGATGTTATAAGCAAGCTGGGAATGCAAGACATCTATACGCCTACCAGCTTGAGGGGGAGTGATGAAAATCATAACAGTGATTTAGGAGAAATTATTTCCTAATCATAAAATAGGAAACAAGTGGATATCATGGATATTTACTTTAGGAAATTGCTGTAAATAGGAAATATTTTAGTTACCTAAATTAAGCTAGGACTTGTTTATATATTCAAAGGCACTTGTTGTGCAAAATAAGAAAAAAAATTACTTCTTTCTTAAGAAAGGGAGTTCTTAATGTAAGGTAGTTACAACAATGAAGGTAGTCCAAAATTTTGGCATTACCCTTGTGTGTGTAATACAAGTTAAAACTCTAGTTTAGATCCGTATAAAGAACATGATGTACTTTGTATACCTTTTAGGCGTTAATATTTTTTTCAGTTTCAAACAAAAAAACTTTTAAGGGATATTAAATTGCAAAGTTTGAATTTTTTAAATATTTTTCCCTTGAGTTGTCCAATCTTTTAAAATTTTCAATAAGTGTCCAAACTTTTAAAAGTTGGACAACTCAAATTAAAAGGTTTTCTCAATTAATATTTTGCTAAGGTGGCTAATACAGCAACATAAAGACTTAACATTTGAAGGAGCTATGTGATATCTTCTTCCCTTTATGGTTTTCGAGTATCAAACAAGTGGCTACTTTTTGAATATTTAACCACCAATGTGTTTGCCAAAGGAGGCTCAAAAATCATGTTTACGAAGATGAGGAGGCACATAATTTCTCTAGATATCAATCTTTTCATTGCTCTGTCGATTACATTAGCAAAATATTAATGGAGGCAACCTTTTGAATTGAATTGGCCAATTTTTAAAAGTTTGAATACTTAATTGAAAACTATAAAAGGTTGGACACTAAAGTGAAGAAATCTAAAAAGGTCTAGAACTTTTAATTCGTTATCCCTAACCTTTAATTGTTATATTGTTGATAAATATTCTCTTCATCATTTTAAACCTCCTAGAGTTTTTATTTTTACCTTGTTTCATATAGGCCATCTCCTTGAGAGAGAAAGAAGATGTTGCAGCGTTGGAGGAAAAGTTAGGTCGTCCCCTGTCAGAACAAGAAAGAAGTAGAATAGGTGTCAGCAAACTAAGGTCATTTTTGGAAGAATTACTACACAAAAGGTACACCAGCTATAAGCTCGTCTACCCTTTTTTTCCCCTTGATTGCACTGTTATCATTCATATCAATCTGCAATATTATATAACTAATCTCATAATTACATGCTTGTTATGAAGTATGATGAGTAGAAGATATATCAAATGGTGGTTGCTGGAATTTGAGTTTTAGGTTTAGGATTTCAGCTTAGGTCGCTGGAGTTTCAACTTTGGAATAGCTGTAATTGTAGGATTTGATATGGCGGGAATTTTAAGTTTGATATCACAAGAATTTTAGGTTTGATTGTTGGAAATCAGGCTAGAATTGCTGAAATTTTAGTGAGATAAACAAGCAATGGAAAGTAGGGAACTAGGAGAATCACTTTAAAAAAAAAGCTTCACATTTTCAAATAAATAATTCTAGTTTATAGAAAAATATTCAGGATCTTCTTATTGAAAGGGTTGAATACATATACATGGAAAAGTTTTTGGAACCTTTATTCTAGTTTATAACTAAAATATCCAAAATAAAGTTGAATCGTACTCGAATAAGAATTCTTTATTTTTAAATAAGTTTAAGTCATAAACAACTAAGACAATGTATCTAACTTATTACTACTTCTTATTTAATAAAGAAATCTATAGTAAATTTCAGTCCTTGTTGTCTTTACGGTGACCTCAACTCCTTCAAGTCCAACTCTTCGTCCCATCTAATCAAAGCTTGTGGTTGAGTGATTTGCCCCACCTTTTTCTTATAAAACTCTAAACTCTTTTACATCATGTTAGGTATATGGACAATGTTCCATTGGTCATTCCACTACTTGAAAAGGAGTACCGCTGCACAACAAGAAAGCTCAATGAGATAAATAGGGAACTCAGGTCTGTGATAAAAGTTTATGGTCTTTATTTTCTTTTACTATCAAGTTGTCCTAAGGTTATAAGATTTAATCTTACAATATTATGGTGTACATGCAAATTTAGTATGTGAATGATTTCATGGCTATTTTACACTTTCTTTTTGATGACAGCAATGTAGATGAAACAAAATTGAAGGAGAAAGGGAGAGAATTTCATGATCTGTTCTTGACCAAGGTTCCTTTCCATTACTGCCATTGATGTTTTTACGTGCATTGGTCTCTCTCTCGCTCTATCTCTCTGTGTGGGTGTGTGTGTCTCTCTCTCTAGTTGTGTTTGTGACAGTTGTTGACAGGGACAATGGCATTGATTCCTAATCCTTGGTTACTTTCCTTGTTTATTTGCAACTGCTGACATATAGTTTGCTTGTTCAGTTGTCCTTGCTCTTGAAAGGGACAGTTGTTGCACCTCCTGATAAGTTTGGTAATTATTCGATTTCTTTACAGTAGTTGATGTTAAAGCTTGGTAAATAATATACTCTTATGGCTTCATTAACATGAAAGTTACTCCATCATTCTTTTTGTTTCCATCAAATTAGCAATTATCTTGGTGTTAGGAACCTCAAAATAGTTCTCATTCGTCTTTTCAGGGGAAACACTGCAAGACGAAAGAACAAATGGAGGAGCGTTTGTGGGTACTGATGGTCTTCAATTCCCCTACAAGCTAATACCTGTAAGTTCCATAAATATTTCACTCATCTCATGTAGCACCCGAGAGGAAAGTGCTGCATTTGGAAGTAGGATTTTATATCAAAATTCTCATCTCATAAATTGGAGTTAAGAAAATGTTAGACAGGTCAGATTAGTTTTACTTGCTGTAAACTAAACCTAAGAGAAATGGTAAAGAAAACTTGAAATATGGAATAATTGCCTCATGTTAATATTTCATAAATCACTATTTTGGCATGATAAACTACTACTGTTACATGTGATATATGTGGAAGGTCGAATCTAAGACCTAAAATAATATATACAGATAACATGCTAATAGCAACTCATAACAACAGTTAACAGTATTATTGCATAGTCTATCCTAAATTCCTAAATTCTGACATTGACTAAAACAAAAGTTTTCCTATGCTCTAGATTTTGGTATAGGGTCCATAAATCTCTTTCTCAGTTGTTCTTTTCCTCTTTTGGCCCTTCTCGTGTCTCAGATTAGATGGTTTAGGTGTACTAACTGCAATTTTTTTGGGTAATTCTACAAGTTTAAAGTTCAATATGTTTATGTTGTTTTTAGAAATGTGCACTGGTACAATTGAGTTTTTTCATTTCTCATTCTACTTTTTAGTTTACTTACAAGTAATTATCAGCATGGCAATAGGATAGATCTGACTGCTTCCATGTATGACTGGACCTTATAAGGCAGAGATTATTTGCCCAGAAATATCTCCTAAATCCTTTAATTCAATTTGATTCATGGAATTTAATCCTTATTATTTATCTCCTCTGCAATTAATCATTGGAAACCATAGAACTTTGATTTCTACCTGCCTTTTACAACATAAGATTTGATGTTTTCTTCTGATGGTTATTTTATTAGATGGCAACTATATTCCATCTCAAAATATCGGTCCTTTTTGGCATGTAGAATGCAGGGATGCGCCTTTATGGGGGTGCACAGTATCATCGTGCCATGGCAGAGTTTCGTTTTGTCGTTGGAGGAATCAAATGTCCACAAATCACTCGTGAAGAAATAGTGAATGCATGTGGAGTTGAAGATATTCATGATGGAACTAACTACTCTAGGTAACCATAATCTTATTGCTAAATCAATGTTGTTCTGCCAAACGTTCACAATTTGCCAAACATTTGCCTTTAAATAGTTCTTCCTACTTCTTTCTTCTCTTTTCTATGTACTCTGTTGTTTTTAATATTTGGCTTTCAGGACAGCATGCGTTATAGCTGTTTCAAAGGCTCGAGATACATTTGAACCTTTTCTTCATCAGGTATAAGTGATGCTTTCTCTCGGAATGAGTCCCTCTTTTTTTATCTCACTTCCCCCCTGCTGTGCCTTCTTTATTTTCCTTTTTTAATCTTAAACTGCACCCTTTATTATTTAGTGATCAAATGAGTCAATAGGATACTGATTCTGACAAAGAGAAAATTACGAGTTGATTACTGTAGTTGGGGTACAGCTTCCATATTAAATGGGCAGCAATGCAGTTTGCTTATCACTTATACCAATGGATTTTCTTTAATAAACACTTGGACCAAAGTACTTTCTTTCTTAAGCACTTTTAGGAATTGGCTTCATGTGGTATAAATCTCCAACAAAGCCTTTCAATGGGATTCAAGAGTTAGATCAAGCAAACTCTGTACTTCCCTTTTGAGACATTTTCCCTGTCTTTCAATTAAGGTAATTTGGGGGCTACCGTGCAGCCAAAGGACAGATTTTACTGAAAGATCGTCTTAGTTGAGATTCTTCACAATGGTATATTGGATGAAAGTTGGAGAGGACTCTACTTAGATATGGTTGCAGAAAAATCAAAATTTTTAAGATTATCCAAAAAACTTAAAATTTATGAATTCATAGAAAATAAATAGTCTGATTGATATACGAAATTATTACTTTGTGGTATCAGTAAAAAGAAAGTGCAAATTCAGCTTAGAGATTCAGAATCCTCAATAGATGTTCCAATGGTCTACCCTTATTATCCCTCTTTTCTTTTTTGTGAACTGATTCCTTTTTCTTTTTCCATTTTAGCATCTTCCATCTTTGTAGTTGAAGAAACGCTTTCTGGACAATGTTTTAAGAAATAAAAGAGAAAAAAGAAATGACTTGATTATCATGTCTGCGTTTCTCATAGTCCATTTCATCCACTCTCTTTCACCAGACAAGAATAATTTCTTTTGGGGTCAATATTCCAACTCATTTGAGTAACAGAATCAGATTGCAAAATCATATTCAACAGTGGGCCATCTTGTGAATTGAATTATTCACACAATTACTGAATGTGTATGCTTGAGTACTTTTTTTTTACTTTTCTTGCAAAGAGCCTTAGGAATCACAAGTGATGTAGTTTACATATGATTTCTCTCTGTTTTATGTTTGAATGTTCCATCGTCTGTTTCACAACTTGCAAGTATCATTCTGAATATCATTCTAAGCGATTCAATCCTTTGCTCATTAAGGAGAAAAAAGGATAAATAGAAACGTGGATTGACAAAAGAAAGATAATTTACAAGATATGATCTATCCGTATCGGATATATCCATTTCAAATATTGAAAATAAAAAGAGAATTTCTTTATTCTATAGCTTATAGCTTATTCCAAAATTCTTTTGTGTCACAGTTGGGATCTAGGCTCTTACATATTTTGAAGAGATTACTTCCTATTTCTGTATATCTTCTTCAGGTTAGGTTCCAGTAATTGGTAAATAGTTATTCTTTATTTATTCCTCTTTTAAAATTTCACATAACTGGATGGTTAAACTTGATTGTCACAGAGAGAAGGAGAATATTTTAGTGAGCATGAAGTCTTCCTCAGACGTGTTGCTTCTGCATTTAATAATTTTGCCGAATCTACTGAGAGAGCATGTCGTGAAAAGTAAACTTCTTGATTCATCTTTTTTTATCTTCCTTTTAGTAACACTCTCTGTTTTATTTGCATCATAACTAAGGGGTATTATGTTTGTTATGGAGTATCTGATCCGTCTTTAATCAGTCCTCAAACTTTAGTTCGGTAGTGTTAATAAAATGTATAACTATGATGTATGTAAATAACTTAGTATATAAATAAGTACATTGGTTATTAGGATTAATTTAATTTACCCAATTCCCTTAATTCACATGGTAACCTAATTTAAAACTCTACCTATAAATTTCTCCTTTCTGTCTCCGGAAACTATATCTTCCTTTAAGAATCTGCTTCTTTCCTATTCCTTGGGAGCGGTCTGTTTCTTCTTTCTGTTTATAAGGGGTTCTATCTGTTTTGTTCTCTTTTTCCTATAATTTTCCTAATGGCATAACTTCTCTTCACCAATGGCAATAAGGATGATTTATATTCTTCCCACCACTCTCCCTTATATTCCTCATAGAAGCAACATTTCTAATTAAGTTGCTTCTCATACCATTGTAGTAAACCTTGAGGATCTTCTAAAATGAAAAAAAAGAGTGTGCCAATGTCATTTTGTAGTACAATTACAACTTCCTCTTACTTTATGAAGATTTGTGAAGGCGATAATCTTATTATCACACTTGTGTTAAACGTAAGAATACAATTAGGTTTATATACAGAAAACCTATACAATATATCCTCAAGTCGGTGCAAAAATATTACACATTCCCAACTTGCAAACTATCGTATGAAAGGCTCGACTATTGAGGCCTTTTGTGAAAACATCAGCTAGCTGTCTTTCCAACGTTACATGGGACAAGCTTAAGATACCATCAGTTAACTTTTCTTTGATGAAATGTCGATGAATTTCGATGTGCTTCATCAGGTCATGTTGAACAGGATTCTGAGCAATATTGATTGCAGCTTTGTTATCACAATACAAGGATAGCTTGTCCTCTCCAGCCAACTTCAACTCTGCTAGCAACTTCTGTAGCCATAAAGTTCATGGACACCTTGAGCCATAGCTCTGTATTTTGCTTCTGCACTTGATCTCGCAACCACACTCTATTTCTTGCTTCTCCAAGTGACCAAGTTACTTCCCACAAGTGTGCAATAACCAGAAGTGGATCTTCTGTCATCTAGAGATCCAGCCCAATCCCCATTTGTAAAGGCTTCAATTCAAAGATGACCATGTTTCGAAAGAAGACTTTTTTCTGGGGCTGACTTTAAATATTGCAAAATGCAAAAGACAGCATGCTGATTCTCTAGGATCATGCATAAACTGGCTCACCAAGCTAAATACATAAGCAATATCTGGTATGGTGTGAGAAAGATAGTTAAGCCTACCAACCAATCTTTGATATCTGCCTTTATCAACTGATTTTTCAGTTCCTGCTTGCTGCTTATGATTGCTTTCAATGGGTGATTCTGCTGGTTTACATCCCAGCATACCAATTTCCTCCAAAAGATCCATCATGTATTTCCTTTGAGAAATGAAGATTCCTTTTGTTGATCTTGCAACTTTAATTCCCAAGAAGTATTGTAACTTTCCAAGATCCTTGATCTCAAACTCTTGAGCCAAGAGCCCCTTCAGTCGAGCCATTTCTTCTTTATCATCTCTTGTCATTACTATATCGTCAACATAAACAATAAAATTGATCTTACCCTTGTAGTGTCTCATAAAGAGGGTATGATCAACATTGCTTCGTTGATACCCAAAAAAGATCATGGCTTTGTTGAATCTGTCAAACCAAGCTCTGGGAGATTGTTTCAACCCATACAAGGCTTTCTTCAATCTGCACACCTTTCCTTGATTTCTTTCATCATCAAACCCGTGAGGAATCTCCATATAAACTTCTTTTTCCAAGTCTCCGTGTAGGAATGCGTTTTTCACATCAAATTGCTGCAAATCCCAATCCAAGTTAGCTGCAAATGATAGCAAGATTCTGATTGTGTTCATTTTTACAGCAAGTGCAAATGTCTCCTGATAATCAACTCCATAAGTTTGAGTGAATTCCTTTGCCACTAATCTGGCTTTGAATCTTTCAATCAAACCATCAACTTTGTGTTTTTTGTGAACACCCACTTGCAACCAACTAGCTTCTTTCCTGGAGAAGCAGCTAGTTCCCAGGTTTCATTTTTAGCGAGAGCTTTCATTTCTTCTACCATGGCTTCTTTCTATTTTGAATTTGTGATAACTTCCCTCCAATCCTGTGGAATAGACATAGAAGAAAGAAACAAGACAAAGGCTACAAGGAATTATAAGAGACAAAGTTAGTAATACAATGTTTTGTACACGACCTGAAGATAACTCACCCAAGGATTCTTGCAGGGTAGGAAGCATGATGGCTTCTTCAGCCCTATTCTTCCTCAAGTATCGCAACAAACCAGGTCTATCTAAACGTCCAACAACATTCTCCGCCTGAACATCATCAATTTTCTCATTCGCCTCTTGAGCATTAGTCTCCTTGTTCTCACTTTGAACAAAATCATGAAGTACCACAGGCACCACTTCTTCTTCATTACCCTCCCCATGAAGAGGTGACTATGTAGTGCTAAAGTAAGGTTCAGACTCCCGAAAGGTAACATCCATACTGACATAAAACTTCCTAGATGGGGGGTGATAGCACTTATATCCCTTTTGGGTTAGACAATCCCCAATGAGCATACATCTCAGGGCCCTTGGGTCTAAGACAAAGATTACTCACCCAAAAACCTTGGGTGGAATAGTATAGCCATGTTTCCTGGTTAAGACTTCTAATGGAGTCCTGAATTGGAGAGTTTTGAGAGGCATTCTGAGATAGGCTGTTACTAGTATAGCATCCCCCTAGTGTGGCTTTGGAACATTCATGGTAAACATAAGGGATTTAACAACTTTCAACAAATGTCTATTTTTTTGTTCAACTACCCCATTTTGAGCACTAGGATAATGATAACTAGTTTGATGAACAATCTCATGAAACTCCAAATAAGTACCAAACGTACTATCCATGTATTTTGTCCCATTATCAGTTTGCAACACTTTTATCTTAGCATCAAATTGGGTGTGAACCATGTTATGAAAAGATTGAAAGCAAGAGAAAACATAACTTTTTGCTTTAATCAAATACACCCAAGTCATCCTAGTGCAACAATCAATTAAAGTAGATTTCCAAACAAAGAAGCAGTTTTTGTAGGCTCCCAAACATCAGAATGAATAAGCATAAAAGGAATAATGGCTTTATTATCACTTAAATGGTAAGAGTTTTTTATTATGCTTAGCATACTCACAAGCATCACAAGATAAAGAATCAAACTGAGTTTTAGAAAATAAACTAGGATATAGTTTTTCTAAGACAAAAGATGATGGATGCCCTAACCGCCTATGCCACTGTATTATTTCCTAGTTGACATCCTGATATCCCCCAAAAAGGGCCAAGGCTTGACTGTCTTCCATCACACTCTCTACCACTGCCAATCCTCCTCCCTGTTTGAGGATCCTGAAAGATACAATAATTAGGAAAAAAGTCAACTTTACAGTTTAGAGCCTTTGTGATAGCACTAACAAATAAAAGATTGACAGGGAATTGAGGAACATGAACATAAGACAACTTAATATTAGGAGTATAAACAATAGAACCTGTCCCAAAAATAGGAGTTAAAGACCTATCAGTCACCCTGACACTATCCCTTTTTAGAGGAGAGTAGTTAAGAAAGCTTTTAGAAATGCCTGTCATATGTCTATTCGCATTGGAATCAATAATCCATGAGTCAAGTTGACCAAAAGTGTTACCTAACTTGGCAAAATTGGAGTGGCACTGGAGGAAGAGTTGAGCTATGACAGGAGACGCCTGAAATGATGAATTTCATCAACAGAGATACTGTCAACTAAAGCAGACTCCTTGGATGATTCTACTGTTTCTAACAAATTTGTTTGAGTCCATGTAGGGTTTACTCGTTTTTCTCCTCGACTCCTAGCAGGTCTCCTATGCAACTTCTAGCACGTCTTTTTTGTATGCCTTGCCTTTCCACAGTAATCACAGTGCAAATGGTCTTTATCAGAAGTAACATCCTTCGGCTGCTCATGAGTAGTATCGGCTATTAAGCTTGACTTCTCAGCTGGTGCAATGTAAAGCATGACACTTCCTTTGGTCTCTTCTTGCTGGATTAAAGAATGTGCCTCTTCAACAAAGGGAAAAGGGGATTTGCCAATACCTTGAACTCTCTATGGGTCACATTTTGGGTTCAAACCAACCAAAAAATTATAGACTCGCTCCTTCTCAAGCATGTTTTGAATCAGTACCGCATCATCAACACACTTGGCTTGAAAATCTTGATAATAATCCAGTTCTTGCTATAAACTACCCATCTTAGAAAAATAACCTAAAACAATAAGCTCACCTTGTTTTGTGCCATGAATTTTGTTCCGAAGTTCAAAAATCCTAGCATTATTCCCCATCTGAGAATAGGTGGTTTTTGCAGCTTTCCATATCTTCTTTGCAGTGTCAAGTGGTAAATACTGTCGGGAGATCTTAGAGTGCCTAGAATTAACAAGCCAAGACATAACCAATGAATTATCAGAGCCCCATTGACTAAAACAAGGGCTAGTAACAGGTGGTGGTTTCTTCTTTCCATCAATATAACCCTGTAGTCTTCTAGTCTTGATAAACAACAAACATGATCTAGACCAGGCTAAATAAGTGCTACTACCATCTAGTTTAATAGGACTAATCTGAGAGTAGGGATTGCCATTAATAGGATAATGTTTCTCTACTTCCTTAGTATCTGACATAATGGCACGAAAGGGAAACCAAAGACTCCAAAAATGGAAGCAGATTAGTCTGAAAAACAAAGAAGTAGAACCTGTTTGAAAGGGACAACAAAGACTCCAAAAGGAAGCAGATTAGTCCCAAAAACAAAGAAGTTGGAAGTCACCCGATTGTAGTTGGTCAGAGTCGAGAGAGGTTGGCAACCCGTGTGGTCACACACGAGGTGCCGAAAATTTAGGTACCTGCTGAACTTGACCTGGGCTGTGCTCCAATGAGGGTGGTGTCGAAAGAAGAGGGGCGAAACATGACCTCTTCACATTTGCCGGAAAAGCGGCATACTGGAAGTAAACTTAACCTTCAAATTGGCAGAGAGGCTCTGATACCATGAAGATTTGTGAAAGCGATAATCTTATTATCACATTTACGTTAAACGTAAGCATACAATTAGGTTGAAAACCTATACAATATTTATATATATATATTGGAAAATACACTTCTACCCTTAATTATAAATAGTAACCAACATTTTACTGTGAATCTTAGTGATGGCAATGAGACCCGATTAGAACTGGCTCATACTACCCGAGTTCGAGCCTGATCGGGTTGTGGGTGGTTTAAAGCCTCCTCAAATCCGAACCACTCAGCCCTAATCCGATTTGATCATACTTGACTTTACCCAAGTGAAAAGTTTTGACATAGATCATCCTCTTCTTCTTTGACTGCCAAACAAATCCAAACAACCCAGAGAAGCAAAAGTAACCCAGACATTCGGAGAAGCAGTACAAAAAAGTCCAGACAAGACAAATACCAAAGAAAGCAAAAATAAGGGAGCACTAGAGAAGATAAGTCTAGACCACTAGAGGAGAAGCAAATCCCATTAATTGACAAGCACTAGAGATAGAGAAGCACAATAAAAGCTATATACTAGAGAAAGTATGAGGCATTTAGTCCTGATAAGAAAAATACCAGAGAAAGCAAAAATAGGGGAGTACCAGAGAGACAGGTCCATAAGAAGCAAACCCCTTAGGGCCTGTTTGGTTGGATGTTAATTAATAGAATGGAATGGAATGGGATGGGATGGAACGGAACAAAACGGTTTATAATAGAATGAAATGTAATATAGTGAAAAGTTGTTTGGGAGGGATGGAAGGGTTCATAATGTAATGTAGTGAAATATTATTTGGAAGATAGATGGAATGAAATGTAATGTATAATAAATGATTATTATACTCCTTATATTAAAATGGTTATTGTAGGAGGTTTATTATTTTATTATTAATTATACATAATTTATTATTAATTATATAAAAATATTATTATTAATTATTTAATAAATTTTATTTTATGTGATTTATATTTAAAAATAATTTATTTATATTTTTATTTATATAAAATATATGCAAACAATTAAAGAATAATTTTTTATTTATTTTCTATTTTCATTAATAAAAATTTCATTAATTTTTATTTTATTATTAATTATATACAATTTGTTATTAATTATAGAAAAATATTATTATTAATTATTTAATATATTTTATTTTATTTTATTCTATGTGATTTATATATAAAAATAATATATTTTTATTTTTATTTATATAGAAATATATAAAAACAATTAAAGAATATTTTTTATATATTTTCTATTTTATTAATAAAATTTATTTATTTATTTATTTT
>JAOSBP010000005.1:16772151-16786055 GCA_027563825.1 Erythroxylum mucronatum
CTGTAAGATACCTCGAGGTGTCTGTGAGCATAACTCGAGGTGTCTGTAAGATACCTCGAGTTGTCTGTCAGTATAACATGACTTATAGTTGGGAAAGTTATATTTTTTTGGGGTTTATCAAGAGCAGTCAGGGTCTAAGTCTTAATCAGTGTATGCTCACCACCAATGTGAGTTAACAGCATGTGTCAAGTTTAAGGTTTCAGCAAGGCAAGTGTCTCGGGAATGGGCTCCAGCCGGGCTCACCTCTCGGGACAGTCGGGCTTTGGGAACGGGGTCCAACATCGTGCTTGATGAGTCAGAACTTTGGTGTGGGTTTCTTGTGTATTTCTATTGACTGAATCATAATCTTCTTATATTGTTGTAACCCTTTTCTTTTCATACCGAGTTTTGTTACATTTAACTTAAAGACAAGTGATCAGAAGTAAACATTGATCGTCTCTGTCTTACATTTTGATATCTTTTAATATGATAATGACAATTCACGTCTACAATTGTTTTGCATATTTTAAACTTTGTTGTGTTCATGTTCTAAGAATTTAAAAGAACTTGAATTTTGTAGAACTATATTCTGAAACAAAAAAATTGACAGAAAGCTATGATAAAAAAAGATAAACTCAAAGAAGATATTTGCAACCTATTGCAAGTCCTACACCAACAATGCTAAAAAAAGTATCAAATTTACAAACTATGAAGCCCCATCTCCATCTTCAGGTTCCTTTAACAATTCTTTTCTGATTTTCTTTGGTCTTCCACAACTACAGCAAAATTCCTACTAAGATTGCAACTTAAAAACTTGAAGCTTAAGCAATCTCATACGTTGGTGAAAAGCAGATACCAGGAGGTAGGACCCACCTTTATTTAGAAAAGTCCACATTAGCTTCTGGTGGTTCTTACAACCAAAAGTTAAAAAAATACACATCAATACATTTTTGGCCATGTTAGCAGATAACAGATAGTGTCTTAACACCGTTAGTGGTCAGGGTTCAATCTGAACGTTTTCCAAGAACGTTTTACAAATGTAAGGGTTCAATTTGAATACCGTGAAACGTTAGGGTCCATTTTGTACATCAGTGTAAACATTAGGGTTTATTTAGCCCTTTTGGCCACTAATCATTTGCATCATAATGTATATAGAAGAAACAAGAGATTTTTTTTGCCAAATATGGGATGAGTAGTTACACATAAAATATAGGAGATCAATACTTTTTGCATGTAGTGAACACAACTCACATTATAATGAAGCTATACTGAACTTGATAGTATTCTTTATAGGGAGGCGACCAACTATGGTAAGCCTAAGGATGACTGCTTTCGTAGGCTTAATATCTTGAACCCAAACTAAGTGCAACCATTGCAAGTTATGGTTAGGAGTACACAAGAGATTTTCTTTACATAAGCTAGTAGTGAAAGTCAAGGATTTATCTACAATCTAATGCATTTGATCTGATATAGAGAAATTAAGGGGGGTGAGAGGGGAGGTTATTGGTTATGATTATAATACCTCTATTGAAATGCACTGGCCATGTCCACTAGTTGATAGTAATTAGCTTTTGGACCATGGTTTTATGCGGGATTAAGGGTCTCAAATGCTAAATTGCACTTAGTTTATATAATGGTCTTATAGAAGGCCAATGATCATACAAAAATGAAGTCTTTCTACCATCATATACATTTGCTTTATAATATCCAGTATGAGCTCCTTCATATTTAGGATTTATCAAAGATTCTAAAAAATGTTGGAGTTAGGGTAGACAGTCCATAGGTTATGGTCTTTTACATAATATAAATGTTCCAATTATATTCAAATTAATAATGATAACGCAATACCTTTCTCAAAGCTTTAAATTATATCAAAAAAGGACCAAATTGTTTAATTTTTTGTGTTCCAATCTATTTCTTTTTCTAGAGCAGATGAATTAAACGTGCTTTAATTCCTTTCACATCCCATTTCACTAACAAGTTGACTTAGAATTTGAATTGCAAACCTTTACAATTTTTGTAAGGACCCAACATATATCTTAGAAGTATTGTAGTATGTCTAGGGTGTATTAAGAAGTGAACATAATGAATTAAATGCATCTTAGTAAGAGAAATTATGGTACTTAATGTAAAAGACATGGGTTAATGGGTAATTTGTTCATTTTGGTGTGGACATACATATTTAGATGTGAAATATATGTGGGAATTTTTGATATGTTGCTTACATTTATGAATTTGATTTGAGGGGAATTGGTAGAAGAAGCATCCCTTTTGCTTATGGAATTTTTTTGGTTAAATTGGATGTGTTTTTGTGTTGCTCTTGCATGACAAGACCGAAATTAGTTGGCTTGAGATGTGTACCTCCTGAATGGATAGGTTCTACTGAACATATTTTTTTGTAATTGTGCCATATCTTAGCCTGTAGACATCCAAATTGGATAATTTTAATTGGAAATTAAACTAGAGACATAGATTTAAAACTTTCATGAAGGAACCAAAATTTCATTGTGCCTATAAGATTTTGAATTCTAGCTTGAAGTTGAGTTATGGCTACTATCCCTGTTTTAAAATAGCCTGTAGTGTTTTGAGTATAACTCCCAATATAATTAGCCAAATTGCATGAAATTTATTACATTAGAAAAATAAGACATAGGGGAATGAAATTAATTGGCCAATATGGGAAGTAAAGGAAGAAGAAGGACCAATATGCAATTTTTCTAAAGTTAACATATGGACCAATTGGATTAAGGCATGTGTGACCAATAATAATAAAGCATGTTTGTCCAATAGGAATTAAACATATATGTGAGTCTTGAAAGTTCTGGAATGGGCATATGGAGAGGGGAGATGCACAACATTTTAGGGGTTCTATGTTGAGATTTTTCTCCTCTCCATTTCACCTTCTTTATCCCATCATTTTTCATGTAAGAAATCAAGCCAATCTTAGGTAGAAATCAAGGTACAAGTTAGAGATTTTCTCTTCAGCTTTATCTCTTCTTACTTTACTTATGAAGGAATGAAATTATAAGGTTGGAAGTAGGATTGAGAGGTATATTTTTGGTTTTTCTAGTCGGTGAGTAAAGCAAAGCCAAAGAGGAGGGAAGGAAAGGCAATAGAAGACCTACTTTGTCAATTTTGAGGTTTGGGATTTTACTTAGTTGATTTCTGTATTTGTGTATGATTGAATGGATATAAAGATTCATTTGAATGTGGAATTGTTATTGGGATGTTGGTTTGGTGTTATTTTGGTGTTACTTTGCATGAACTTGGTTGTATATGATAAGAAAGTATCGTGTAGTAGAATTCTGTCTAGTGTTTGTTTGAGTCATAACTTAGCCTAAAGACCTCCAAATTGTGTTATTTTAGTTTCATATGAAACCTAAGACATAGAGCTAAATATCTCTAGAGGGGACTCTAAATTAATTCTACTTTTATGACCTTAGAAATTGAGATCGAAAAAGGTGATCTGATGCTACCCCTGTTTTGGAACAACTTGTGATATTTTACCTACATCTCGTGATTTAGAAGTCCAAATGGTCTAATTGTTGGTGCTGTAGAAACTATAGGCATAGAGGAAAAATTTATAGAAGACTCAAAAGTTCTGACTTTTCTATATGCATATTAAGGAACAAATAGTGGTATGAATGGGGAGAGTGTCTGTCACGACCGTGGCATTGTTTTTGTTTCCGATTTCTACCGCATCTTATCTGAACCTTTATGAATGTGTACCAAAATTTTCAAACACCTAGAACTAAATGAAATAGGACTTACCATATGCAAATCGGGTGATTGAACATTGAAATTTACTATTGAGCGTAATGCATTCCAAAGAAAACTTACATGTACATAAATGATTTGTTTGCATATATATTGCTCATATATGTATAGTATCATTATACAAATGTGATTTTGACACCCTTCTAATGGTGATTAGTTATGACTTGCACGTATGAACACAGATATAGATTTGTTAATATATGAATTGTGAAATTTGCAAATAGTTAAAGGAAATGTTATAGTGCTTACTCTATTGTCTTGGTTGTGGATAGATAGGCATGCCTATAGGGTTATAATGTAGCTGCTATAGTTTGACACCACCAGTGGCTATAGTTCGATAACTTCGAGTATCCACAGTTTAATATCTTCAGATATCCACAACACTCGTTATCCATACCCACAGAAAATGTGCAGGCCTAACAAAGAAAGTAAAGTAAAGAGATACAAATAAGAAATGCAGTATGACAACATAAATTATTGGTATATAAATGTTGATAATTTGTATCATTGAGTGTTGAATATCAATGTTTGAGTTTTGAAGGTGCATTTATGGTATATGAAAAAAATATTGAAGCATGTTTGCATTATTTAGTTGATTAAGTACGTCATCATTGTTCATATTTGTGTGATGTTCATGAATGTATGTGCTTGGCGGATGAATGCTGTGAGTAGTCATTCAAACTAAGTGTTTCCCCACTAAGCTTTCAAGCTTAGCACGAGTATTAATCAGTGTAGGTCCAAGTCATAGGAGTGAGGTATAGGAAACATCTGCAAGGACCAAGGCCAACAGATAGAAGAAAAAGTACTTTTGGATGGAGTTTTTAGTTAAATATAATTGTATATGTAATGGTTAAAGGAAATTGTATGTTTTCTTTTAGATTACCATGTAAATGTAAAAATGTTTTACTACTATTAAATGATAATGTTAATCATTTGGGAGTTTTGTAATGTGTATATGTATAATATTGAACCGAAATGCACGTTGTGAATGTATGTACAGGAAATTGGTTGCCTTATGTATAGATGGTTGTAGGTTTCGTATAGGGGGTGTTACAATTTTGGAATACCACTTTTGAAATAGTTCCACCAAGTAACTGTAAGATAACAAAAGTAACCTTAAAAATAAAATAAAGTGATGATTAATTTCAAACAAGTAACAAAAGTAAAATAACATATACCTAATTAAGTTTGTTAATAGGCATCCTAAAATTACCACATACATCCTTGTATGCCTTCATTTATAAGCTAAGAAGATCTCGCAGGAAACAATTTTTGTCATAGTTAATATCGTTCCCTTATTAACTTCAGCTTTCTTTGTAAAACATGGTCTATAGTAGATATTAGGATTCAAAAATACCCAATCAATAGAGAGTAAAGTTGTCTTTCCTATCTTTCATTGATGACTACAAGATAAGGTATATACAATTAAGATCTTTTTTTTTTAAATTGGCCTTAATTACTTTCTTTACCTTTTTTATATCATCATAAAAATAAACCATTATTACCTTCTTATCATTATCAACTAGACAAAGTACTCTTACCAAAGGCTCCCAAACTTAGATGAAAAATTGATATTGAGACTAAATTTATGATTTTCAAGTATAATTTTGAAAACCTCCATTCTAACATCAGATATGACTTACTAAGATGTAACTTACTTGTTACTTATAGGCATTTGTCTTAGCTTTATCTTCATTATAACAAAACATTGGAGTGATAAAAAATTAGTTGCAAATTTTATAATGATAGGACAACATAAATTCCTATAATATATGTAACCCTTTCTTATCAAATTCAAAACCTATAAAGGATTATAGATGAACTTAGTCATTTTTCTTTCTTTTTACACAGTTTCATCGATTATAAGAAAGTATCTAGTATCTCTAATATTTTTCAACATCAATTTATAATAAGTAGCACAAAAAGTATAATAAAAAAGAATTATACCTATTTTGCAACCTATTTCTTTCTTCTTTATAAGTAGCATCATCGTCAGTAATAAACTATAAAATGTTTTTAGGCTCAACTTTATTCATAACTTCATTAAATATCTCAAATAGAGTATCAACATTTTTTACAAGGTTAAATGTATTAATAGACTTCAAAATTGTCCCTTTAATATAATAAAGAAAAATTGACAATAGGCTCGTATATATATTCTATTTTTCCAACCATCGAATATCAATGAATACCTATAAGTTGCCAAAGTCATTATTCTTTCATCAAAATAACTTTTGATTTCACAAACAGAGCTACTTAGAAGATTACTTTTGTAGTCATCAATTAAAGGAGCTTCATATCATAAAACCTAAGAGGGAATAGCATCCACCATAGACTGGTAATAATAAGACTGAGCATAATTGAATGATACACCTACATTATGCCACTATCTATTCATTTCCATATCCATGTTATGATATATTTCTTTAGATTGTAAGACACTATGAATTAAAAGGTTAAGCTCTAAGAGTTGTTCATTTTGAAAAAAAGTTAGACATTTGTCTTCTTTTCTTCCTCATATCAGGTACAACAATCCTTTCTTGTTAGGTAAGAATATCACTTTCAATATTGCCAATATCCTCTTGACTACTGTAAAAAGAACCTTACTACAAATTTCACTATTCAGTCATTTCCTTCTGTCTTTACTACAATTGGAATTTGATGTAATTATATTCTTTGCACTTGATGTAGGAGTTATAGTTACTTTTGGTACAATATCCTTGTAGTGTTGTAAAAGCTTTAATTTTGTCAATAAAAATTCTTTTATTTAAAAAATAATAATAAGAAAGAAGGGCTACATGAATGAATATCACAACTGCAAATTATACTTTGTTTTTCTTAAGTTATTAACATCGACAAATTATCGGCGGCCCAAGTTCAAACTATTTTGATGAATGATATTACTTAACGATTGTAAGATGACAGTTGTGGCAGACAATTGACAATGCCAGGTGACTCTTGACCTCCCATTGAACATCCACATTTTCATGCAGTAATATAGGGCATTTAATGGCTTGTTAATGAGTTGAGAAAGAGAGAGACGAGGGAACCATTTTTTTTCTTTTGTTCTTTTTCTTCTGCTGCGTTCACCTGTTCCTTACCATTTTCTTTTTCCTCCTTCTCCTTAACTTCCTTCTACATGTTTCTGATAGGGGGAAAGATCACCTTGCATTTACTACTGTTGTATAAAAATTGGTTCCGGTGCAGGTGAGAACAGATTTTACTGCGTAACAAGAGATTGCTAATTTTGTTCCACAGGAGCAAATAGGTTGTTCGTTTCATGCGATTCAAGTTTTACATATCCTTATCCATTCATTTCGAAATTGGCATTATACGTTTAGCTTTCTTAGCATTCTAAAATGGATAATTGAAGTCCTCATATAATTAGATTTTTGTTAATATTGTATTGCCGATAAGAATGTGTTTTTTGTTCAACTACAGATAAGAATGTTTGACAAATTGGTCTACATTTTCTGCTTTGAAGCAAATAAAGTTGTTTTCCTGTTGACCACAGCTCAGGATTGGAAAAAAGCATTTCATAACCTAATTTGATCTTCAAATCATTAATTTTTTATGATTGTAAAAAAGCTGCCTGCCTATGTATCTAATCTTTCTGGTTATCAGTTCTCACACATTTGTCAGCTGTTGAAGACAAGGAATAGTTGGTTTAACGATGGCTCCAAGCAAGATTAAAAAAGCCATAGGGGCGGTGAAGGACAAAACTAGCATAGGGCTGGCCAAAGTTAATACCAGTGAATCACTTGCTGATCTTGAGGTGGCCATTGTGAAGGCAACTAGGCATGAAGAGTACCCAGCAGATGAGAGGCACATTCGGGAAATACTAAGT
This sequence comes from Erythroxylum mucronatum, assembly GCA_027563825.1. NCBI lineage: Eukaryota > Viridiplantae > Streptophyta > Magnoliopsida > Malpighiales > Erythroxylaceae > Erythroxylum > Erythroxylum mucronatum. The sequence goes on from JAOSBP010000005.1 coordinate 16,779,755, forward strand.
TTAACATCTTATTCACGCACCTATGTTGGTGCATGTGTGAGTTTGATCTCACGCCGACTTAACAAGACCAAAAACTGGATAGTGGCATTAAAGACGCTCATGTTAGTTCAACGCCTTCTTGCTGATGGCGATCAAGCTTATGAGGAGGAGATTTTCTTTGCAACTAGGCGTGGAACTCGCCTTCTAAACTTGTCTGATTTTCGTGACACTTCAAGGTCTGATTCATGGGACTACTCTGCATTTGTGCGCACTTATGCGCTATATCTTGACCAAAGCCTTGAGTGTAGGATGCAAGGGCGTCGCGGGAAGCGGAGTGGTTTCGGGTTTGAGGAAGATCAACCCGATGTTGATGGAGACAATAACAGTCATGAGAACTCCAAATCTGCTTCTGTTCAGCAAACCAAAACGCAACTTTTATTTTCGAGGATACAACATATGCTACAAATGCTAGACCGCTTTTTGTCATGCCGCCCAACAGGTTCTTTTCTTCAATCTTCAGCCATATTCGGACATGCCATTAGCTTGTAAGAAGTAATGGCAATCCAGTTATTCCCTTAAATAAATTTTAATAAAAAATAATTAAACTTCCAATTCTTTTAGTATTTGCCACCTTGCTTATCTACATCTTAACCTATGCTATCCTTTCTACTTGCACACTTCTGAATCAACTACGTATTTCTGTTGATCAGGTGCAGCAAAGTACAACAGAGTCGTTATTGTTGCCCTCTATCCAATTGTGAGAGAAAGTTTTCGATTGAATTACCACATAACTGAAATACTTGGTATATTGATTGATCGTTTCATGGGGCTGGAGATCACTGAATCGATTAAGGTCTATGAGATATGTTGTCGTGCCTCAAAGCAATTTGATGAGCTTGACGATTTCCATGGTTGGTGCAAGACCGTTGGGATTGCTCGTTCTTCAGACTACCCAGAAATTGAGAAAATAACAAAGAAGAAGCTTCAAGTCATGGATGATTTTATAAGGGAAAAGTCCGCACTATTACAAAGTGATGATAATATTGCCAGTGTTGAAGCCGAGAGTCAGACTGTTGAGATGGAAGAAGCAGAATTGATTGAAGAAGATATGAATTCAATAAAGGCATTACCACCGCCTGAAGAAGTTATCGAGGCTCCTTTGGAGGAAAAGAGGGAAGAACCAGAGGAAGAGGAAAAGCAAGAAGCCGAGACTCCAAAGGAAGCTGATTTGTTGAACTTGGGACAACATATATCAACAGATGATCAAGCAAATAGATTTGCTTTGGCCTTGTTTGACGGAGCTGCGCCAGTTGGCCCTACTGGTCCTCCTGCATGGGAAGCATTTAAAGACGGAGACTGGGAAACAGCCTTGGTTCAATCAGCTAGTCATTTATCTAATCAGAAGGCAGACCTTCCTGGTGGTTTTGATATGCTGATGCTTGATGGAATGTACCAACAAGGAACAATGATACAATCGATGTCTTCTACGGCTAGTGGAAGTGCTAGTAGCGTTGCTTTAGGGTCCGTAGGAAGGCCGGCAATGTTGGCGCTGCCCCCACCTACCCCTGAAGATGGTAGCGACGCAGCAACAGGAAACAGAGACCCATTCGCTGCTTCAGTTGCCGTTGCTCCGCCACCATACGTACAAATGTCTGACATGGAAAAGAAACAAAAGTTGCTGATGGAGGAGCAGCTAATGTGGCAACAATATGCAAGAGATGGAATGCAAGGACATGTTGGTCTAGCAAAAGTACAACAAATTCCTTTTACTACGGGAGGATACAGACAAGCCTAGTGAAGTTGAATAAATTCAATAGGAATTCTTGTGATTTAAGCTAACCTTCCGTTTTAGAAAAGAAAAATGCATGATTGCATTTCAATACTCATGGTTCAAAACTTCTATAACTAACAATCTCAATACTCTAAGGGAAATGTTTATGCGGCAATACCGATTTAATAACTAGATATCTTTGTAACTTGAGAACATTTCAGGTTATCAGTTAACAAAATTTTGATTCACTCTTTCTACCTTATATCTAGTTTTCTTACTTTTCTTTAATTGTTTCACCCACTGAATTGCATGAACTTAGAATTGATGAATCTCAATTTGTTCAAACCACTCTATTTTGCTTTGAACACTTCAAGTTCAAACATGATCTATCAAATTATTAGTTATAATGTTAATGCTAGTTGCTTAAGTAAAAGGAACAAAAGAAACTCAAGTTGATATAACATGAGCAAAGTAAAGGCAGGGTAAGAAGAGTAGAAGTATTTCACTACAAATTTGTATAATATGCAAAAGTGATAGCGTGGAGAGTCTTTATGCTTCATCGACGTACAATAACATTGGTGATGTTTTTGCAATCAAAAACCAAAATAAAAGTAAATCTAGACAAGGTTCTTTCTTGGCCTATACTATCCCCAATTTTGCAATTAATATAGTAGTAATAATTCATTAACTAAGATACTTCATCCATAATTTTGAAGAGTTACAAATTAGTTAAAGTTAGTGGACAAATATTCAAAATGGTTTTAAAATACATAACTATTAAATTTTCCATCCAAAATACCAAAATGTTAAGGAATTTTTTCGAAGATTTTGATGTTTAAAATGATGCAACAATTTGAAAAATAAAGTGATGCAATGTGTTGATTAACATTTAAGATTAAGTAATTAAAATTTGAAAGACACATTTGAAGAATTTTGATATTTGAAATGATAAAGCAAGTTTTAATTTCTTTTATAAATTAAATTTTTTTATATTAATCGAGGCCTTAACCTAATAAGGGGGTACATTATTGAGGCACATGAAACCAAATTCATACATGTAACTACAAGCAAAGCTGTAACTTAAAAAAGAAGAAGCTAACTCTAGGTTATTTCCAGGGTTTAGCTATGTTTGGGTCACAATGTAACTTTCATGATTCGATTATGAATAGTAAAGAACATTAGATCATTATAGAAACTAGTTTGACATGACTCTAGATGAGAGATTAAAGTTGTTACCTCTCACTATCACTATCTCCTGAATTGCATGCAAGTTTATAAGCTAGAAGACTTTCATTTAATGTTTTCCCCCCTTTTAAAGTGTATACTAAAGGCAAAGCTGTAACCTTTTTTCTGAAAAAAGGTTAACTCTAGTTTGTTTTCAGGGCTTAGCTGTGTTTGAGTCATAATGTAGGTTTCATGATTCGATTATGAACAGTAAGGAACATTGGAGCATCATAGAAACCAATTTGGCACGACTCTAGCTGAGAACTTCAGGCTGAAACCTCTCACCATCACCATCTCTCGAGCTGCATTCAAGTTTGTAAGCTAGAAGACCTTCACTTCATACTTTTCCCCCTTAAATATCCTATTGTTTCTTTCCTTCTAAAGGTTATAGATGGAGAATCCCAAAGCTATTTGAAGGAGCTTCACAATGTCTTCCTTCAAATTAGGTGGATTACTAACCCAAGTCACCACATCATTCATATCACTAATTAGACATATTATCTTACACGTGTTGAGTATATCCGACCATATTTTTGATGAAAAGGTATAATTGAAAAACAATGGTTAATTGCATTGCTTTTGTTCCTTTTTTTAGCCTTTTTTGATTGGTTGAAATTATTACTAACTTATTTAAAATATAATATTTTATAGGTTAATATTTATATAATATTTGACATTTTAACACCATCTTACAATCAAATAATAATAAATGCAAATAAAGGTATATATGTTAGATATATGAGGTTATAGTGCTATTAGTCCAAATAGAGGAGGAATGCTTTTAGTATCTCTAGAGAATCTCTATATAAAAGAGTTAATCAATTCTAAAAGGTTTTAAATAACACTCACCTCTACTCCCTTTTGTTGCACGATTATGAACAAGATGTTAGAGAGAATTTTTTCTCCTTCTTCTCTCTTTCCCACCCTTCTTTTATCAGTTAAAAGTATCTTTTAGGTTTCTTATTTTGGTTAACTATTTTTGGTTTTCAATTCCCACCTCCTCTCTTTACTGATTAGCTTCTTGTTTTAGTAAGTATCTATCATCCTCAAGCAAGCTTGCTTTTACCCCCCTCTTTTACTCTCTTGAATGTCCTTCTACTCCCTCCACTCCACCTGCTCCTTTCTTACCTCGCCACAGCTCCCTGTCACTCCCTTTGTGTGTACTTTTATTTCTTCTAAATTCCTGTTAAACCTTGCTTATCCCTCAGTATTTGCTTATTTAATTTTTCCAATACCTTCTAGTTCCTATACTCTTATATCTCTTTTAGAGGTAATTCTAGTGTCTCCTCCTCCTCTACCCTTAACCAAACTTCACTTTATCCCCCTATTTTTTTGGTGACTTCCTTCCAATTGCTCCTCCTATTAAACTCCTTAAAGTTGGTGCTACTAAGTAATCCAACACCTCATTAGCTTTTGTTAGGATAACAGGCGTGTATTCCCTTAAATGCAAGCTTAGGCATCCTCCAGACAAGGTAACATTGGATTGGTTCAAATGTTGGTGACTAAAGGAGACTTCTTTCTATTCAAATTTGTAGATGAACATCATGCTTCCAAAGTGCTTGAATATGGTCTTTAGCACTTCTTTGGTAAGGCTTTGTTTCTTAAGAAATGGGAGCCAGTTATGTCTCTAAATAAAAAGAAAGTTAAGCCTATATGGATTAACTTCCACAAAATCCCTCTAGAGTATTGGTCCACTTTATGTCTTAGTTATATTGCTAGTTCCATTAAAAATTGATTTGTCTTTTTAAGAATACTGTTCAGATTAGAAGAGTTGGTTTTGCAAAAGTTTGTCTAGGGAATGATTACTAAAGGGAACTACCTAATACTTAAAGATACTAAGGCTAATGCTATTAGTAACCTGATTAAAACCCAAATCAATATATCCTGCCCCTAAATCTAACCTCTTAATTGTCTAATGTAAGGTGGAAAGCTATTGGGAGGCTCTTTAAAATTGGTTCATACCACGAACTTATGGAAGTCAACAATTCTAAAACTCATTCCCCCTAAAGCTCTTTTGTCTAATGTCTCAAGGTTTAACTTAATCATTTGGTCTCCTCTCCAGCTTTTAATTGAGGATGCATCTACTAAGGCTCATGAGGTTGAGGCCACTATCAAGACTATCTCCACCTTTATTTCTTCTGAGGCCTTTATAACCCTAGACTTTGCACGTAACTCCCTTAAGGCCCTTAAGTTTGATATTATTGTTGTAGTTACTAAACCCCTAAGTCCTGGCTTTCTTGATGTTCAAATCTAGTTTATATCTATCATCATTAGTTTTATAGTGAAAGATGCCTAGTAAACAGAAGAAATCCAAATCTACTAAAGTTCCAGGTTGATGTCCATTTTGTTAGTTTACACCCTCGTAACTAATCAATTGGTTATAATTTTAGCATGGCATTATGGTTTTAATTAATTAAGGCATTGTTTATCTTTCTATTTTTTATTCATTACATATGATCTAAAGATAAAATTCCTAGAATAATTACTGTGTAATTGAAATTATGATGAGACCATAATTATGAGATTCTATTTACATATATATATCATTCCTAAATTGTTCCTAATTGTAGTTGAATCAAAAATGGTATATTGATGAAATGGTAAAACTAACATGTTTTATGTTTCTTTCTTATAAAGAAATATGTTGATATGATAAATTAAAGTATGAAGATACTTAAACAAATGTGTGGGATCTTATTAGATAATACGTTCACTAAACTGACCTGATTATGAAGATCCCAAATAGAATATTACTTATATTTATGTGGATTTTCTCATTATGTTGATTGTATAATTAATCCTTTGACTTGAGATTATGAAAGTATCTCGTGTGAGAATTACTATGTTTTAATGCTACTTATGAGCTGTTCTATTTAAGGTAGCTCAATCGGTAATACTTGGATATAGTATGAATTACATGAAGGTAGTTAAGTACGTCAATAAAGGATTCATCACTTTAAGTAATTAGAGACTATTCCACTGTTCTTGATTAGTAATGATTTAGGGAATTCTATGGCCAAAGTAAATTAACATTTGAAAAGATGTTTTAAAATATCAATTATAAATCAATTATTAATTAGTAAAAACAAACATTATTAGATTTAAAAGAGTAGACACTATATGTATACTCTATTTCTAATTAGAATATTAGGTGATGAAATGATTAAATTATACATCAAAACCATGCGTGGACGGGTTAAGTCAAACCACTTTGACATTCCTAATATTTGGACGATCATGACATGTTGCGAGACATCAATCTTCATTTATGATTATAAATTGATTCATTGGAGAATTAAAGATAAATTAAAAGAGATTTAATTTATC
>JAOSBP010000005.1:16874790-16892499 GCA_027563825.1 Erythroxylum mucronatum
GCCAGAACTTAGAATTTGGGAAGAGTACTTTAAATGAATTCCCACTTTTACCTACAAAACCTTTTCACTAAGCCCCCCCCTTCATCTTTATTTGAATCCACATTCTCATTTTCATTTAGCTCCAGTGATTTCCAAGAATGATCGGGAAAAGAGTAATTTCTTCTTATCTCCTTGCTTTTCCTCTCAAACACCCATCTCTAGTTCCCTTTTTTACTAAATCATTTGTAAAAGAGCTTTCTTTACCTTCTTTTGGAAATGTCAAGCCAGAACTTAGAATTTGGGAAGAGTACTTTAAATGAATTCCCACTTTTACCTACAAAACCTTTTCACTAAGCCCTCAACCTACCTCCATTGCTTTGATCAAACACTTGCTTCTAATTCTAAATGAAGCAATTTGTTAAAAAGAAATAATGGCTCAGAGAATGTCAAGCTTACTCATTTCCCAGAAGTCACTGTCCCCTCCTATTAAACTCCTTAAGGCTAGGGTAAATATCTAGTCAACTGCTATGATTGGTTTTTCTTAGATAAGAGAGCTTTATACTCACAGGTGAATGCTTGGCCTACTGAAAAATGGAGAAAATATGTGTTAGATAAACATTTTTCTAGTTATTGATAATTGCTTTATAATTAGATTCTTAAAGGATGCAAACCTAACCAATATACTAGAAATAGGCCCTATGGCATATTGCTAGAAAACCTCTTCTTCTACTTCATTGGTAGGCAAGTATGTCATTAGACAAAAATAGTATCAAAGAAATCCCAGCATGGATTAACTTCCATAACCTACCCTTAGAATATTGGATAAGGGAATGCCTAAACTATCTGACCAATTTCCTTAGAAAACCTCTCTATATGGAATCTTTAACAGTTAAACTTGAGCAGATAGGCTATACTCGGTTCTATTTTGAAGTGTCTCAAGGTGCTAACCTACCTTTATCTCTAATCTTTAAGAGACTCACAGAAGAGGGGGAGCTAATAGACCATATAATTTGGTTAATATACACCTTGAAAACTTCAATCTCGAGGGTCTATGAAGAACTAATGAAATAGAAGACTAATACTTTAAAAATTATATAAGTAGAAGATACTATTTCTGAATAAATAAAAGAGTCTTCTAAGACTACATCTGCTACGCAGATTATTTCCACCAACACTAAGAATGTTAAGGCACTAGATAAACAAACTATTCAACATAAAAACATCTGGAAAAGATGGAGTACTAGAAGAAGGGAATGTCGACTTTATTCTACAAACAACTGATACCTGTAACAAGGGAGAGATGGTTCCAGAAAAGGAAGGCAACTTTAATGAAGTTAGTTCAAGGTTAAAATCTAGCAGAAAGAAAAAAGGAGATGTTACTTTCCTCATCCTACTCTAATGAATATCTTTATCTAGAATGTAAAAGGACTTAATAATACTCTTAAAAGCAGAGCATAAAGGATACTATTTTGTAAAAGAAACTAATTTTGTTTGCCTTATTTTAAACAAAAATTAAGGTAACTAACCTAAAAGAGGAACTCAATTTTTAGGAAATAAATGGCCCTACATTACTAATAATATATATCACTACATTGGGATAATTCTAGTAGGTTTCAACCCTTAAAATATATTAGTGATCAAATGATTTTTCTCAAATCAGATGATCCATTTAAGCTACCAATCAACTAGTTAAGGACCTAATTTCCTATTTTCTACCATATATGAAGCTAACTTAAGCTTTCAGAGAGCTTCCTTCTAGAACAACTTAGGTACAATCAATAGTAATGGCAATCTAGCTTGGATGTTGGGTAGGGATTTTAATTTCATTCTTAAGAATGAAAAAGCTGAAGGCCTATCCATAAGCATAAATACCAATGGAAATAAGCTCTTAAATTTCACATCTACATTGGCAATAACATATTTGAGCTAATATAGTTAATTGTTCACATGGTCTAATAAGCAGGTTAGGGTTGGTTTCATGAAAAAGAAGCTAGATCGAGTCTTAGGTATTAATCTTTGGCTGACCACTTTCCTTAATACCTATGCTAGCACATAGAAACACTAGCAAGATCACTACCTTAGTAGATAATGAAGAAAATATTAAATGAAATAGACAGCCTTAAAATATATAACACTTAACTATTATAATGAGCTCTTAGGTAAGAAATCTATATACTCCTTTTTAATGCAAGAAATAGAATTATACATATATAATAGATTGGATGAGGAAGCAAGATCTTGGCTCATCAGCCCAGTCACTCCTGAAGAAGTTAGAATGGTGGTCTTTAACTTCAACCCAAATAAAGCACTAGGCCTAAATGGGTTTAATGCATTTTTTTAAAGGACCTAGGATATACAGGAGAAATAGTCACATAATGTGTGATGGAATTTTCTAAAAGTAAAAAATGCTAATGGAGCTTAATGAAGCATTTCTATGCCTTATCTTTAAGAAGGATAACCCCACTTCTCCATAGGACTATATGACAATTTCTTATTGAAGCCTAGTTTACAAGGTGATTGCTAAAATATTGGCCAAAAGAATAATGAGCGTTCTCAAACCTATCATTAACGATTGTCAGGGGGCTTTTATTAAAGAAAGGAGAATGGGGGTAACTTGTTGTTGGCTCAAGATCTCTATAAGGATTATGTACTAGTCCTAGTATAAAGAATTGCCTAATGAAAGCTGATCCTTATAAGGCGTTTTACTCATTAGATTAGGACTTTCTTATTAACTGCCTATAACCTTTCAAATTCCCATAATTATTCATATCTTAAATTAGAGCACATATTACGACCACTTCCTTTTCTATCTTGGTTAATGGTGAGCCAACCCCAATTTTTAAAGGGCTAGAGGAATTAGGTAGGGAGATCCTTTATCTCCTTACCTTTCACCATTGCATTAGAAATTTTTTAGAATAACTAATAAAAAACATTTCCAACTCAAAGGAGTTTAGGTATCATTATAAGTGTAAGGAAATGAAACTCTTTTTCCCAATCTATGGTCTAGGATTTAACACAAGTTACAATGTTACTATGATGAAGTACACTAGAATCAAATTGTTAACTGGGAGAGCTGTTTAGGAATAAAAAACAAGAACTGACTTTTGTTGCATTCAGTAGCTTTCCCATGTTGCATTTATATGTTATGGAGGGAAAGGAACAACCAAATTTAGAGATAAAACAAGACCTACAAGAATCTTAGCTACCAAATTAGTCTAATGGACCATGAAGTGTTAGCGGCAAATAAGAGAAATTTGAACATTTTAGACAGTGGGAGAAGAAATTGGGATGTCAACTAACTACAATAAACATGCAAACCATAGTGGAATACAGATTCACACTCAGATTCTTTTAGTTGTAGTTTAATATCAAAAAGGTAGAAAGTTTATGCATGTAGTATAAAGTATACCTACAATAAAGTTGGCCTACCTATTGAGAAACTTGCATTTAATAACTATCCCTAGCTAATTATATTGGCTGAGGCTAGGAATTGATCTCTCCCCTTTCAAATGAATAGGTGAAATAGATGCGAAAGCCACTTGAATATGATAGAAATAATTCAATATGGCATGAGGGAGATACAATCGAGCTAAATTGGGTTAACTCAATATAGCAATGATGTCATTTTAAACATAAAAAGGGGACCATTTTTTTAATTTTTATTAATTCCTTTTGGTTATACCTTATTATTATAAAATAATAAGGTTAATTACAAAAAAAGTTCTCAAACTTTCGTCAATTTTGCAATTATAACTTGAACTTTAAAACGTAGCAATAAAATGCCCAAACTTTCAATTTTTTTCAATTTTAGCCTGACTTTAATGTCTCTGTTATCTTTGTTGACGTGATAGTGCCACATATATAGCGACCCTAATTAATCAGATATGTCAACAGTGGTTAAGATTCAAAACTTTGATTAATTAAATGATGTGGTTTAGTGACTTTAGTAGATGACATCGTTATGTTCAACTGATCTAAGCCCTTTCCTTGTTCTGTTTGTAGAACGTCTATGACCTAAATTGTTTGCTCTCACTCTAACCCTATTTGCTCTCACCTCACCTCATCCTTCTAAATCAATTAACCCAAATATGTTTGTTTTGGCCAATGCTCTCACCCTCTCTGAATCTAAGCACCAAGATTACAACGTCCAAGGTGATGGAGTCATATTGGTTTAAAAAATCGGTGCCTAAGATGGTGAGGTCAAAGTTAGAGATGGAGTTCAATGCATTCAATGGGGAGGAAGATAGGATTGGGGACAAATCCAAGAAACCTAAAATGTTGAATGCCTTTCACATAATATCCTTGTCAGAGGGCTTTAATTAGTCTCCTTTATTTGAAGAGGAAAAAAGGAAGAGAAAGATGAGGTTAGATTTGCCACATCAAGGCCTACAAGTAGTTTTGTTTCGAGGATTAAGGAGGTGGCTAAAGCTAGTAAATTTAGTGTCAAAAAGAGTGAAACCAAAGTGAAGTTACAAAGGCAAGAAAGTGGTCAAAAAGGGAAACTGGTGATAGCTGCTAAGATTCACGCCCTAATGTCGTCTTTCCTGCTGATGGAGGTGAAAAAGGACAGCGATGACACATTAGAGTACCGTCAATTCTACAACAAAGAGCTAAGACAAACTCCAAAGGATATTTTGTGGACATCTCCTGTTGAGAGTTCAACAATTGCTTATGATATGGGACTTAGGATTTAAAAGACTCAATTTCTCATTAATTATTCATGTTGTTCTTGTTAATGTTTTGGTGATTGTGATTGGAAATTTAAGATAAAATTAGAATAGGCAGACTTTAGCCTTTTAGTCATTTAGTTTCATCCTATGCTTGTGTTTTTTCGTATCTAAAATGTGAAAATTTCTCGATCAACTTCTTTATTGATGATTTTACTTTCTGTTTCAATATTTTCAAGTTATCTCTATTTGTGGATTATGTATAATGTTGGACATGGAAATTATTGTTTCTATTATATTCACTTTCTTCGTTCATCTCTTTACTTCTCTTTTTCGAGTTTCTCAAAGATAGAAACTAGCAATCTTTGTTAAAGATAATCATATTTGGATTATAGGAAAAAATCATTAAGGAGTTGTTAGGTTAACTGATTTAGAAGTACAGGGTGAGAGTGAGAACAAATAGATTTAGGTCATAGACGTTCTACAAATTGAAGAAGAAAGGGAAATAGATCAGGTGAACATAACGACATCATCTATTAAAGTCACTAAACAATGTCGTTTAATTAATTAGAGTTTTGAATTTCAACCACTACTGACGTATCTGATTAATTAGGGTCCCTACAAACGTGGCACTACCACGTCAGTAAAGATAACAAGGACACTAACTTTGGGTTAGAATTGAAAGTTTGGACATTTCATTGTTACTCTTTAAAGTTTGGGCCATAATTGCAAAATTGATTAAAGTTTGGGATTTTTTGTAATTAACCTAAAATAATATGTCATCATTGTAAGGAACTTTTGTCTATACATTTGGAAATAAATATTTTTTAAAATTTTTTGAGAAAATTCTAGCTATCAGCTTTTAATTTTGCCCTCAATGACTCTAAACGCAGGAAAATAACTTGCCTAAAATTATTGATTTCTTCTTAAATTAGGTAAGTTCATGTTGTTATTATTGTTGTATCATTTGTTTTTTAATCCACTTTTTTCTCTCCATTCCTTTGTCTTTAACAACTGATACATCTTGGTGGTTTTTTCTTAGTAATTGTTTTTTCTTTTACCTTAAAATTGGTGTTCTTTCGATGTTAATTTTTCGACTATTAATTTTCATATTTTGAAATCTATATTATTTTGGTTTGGTTTTCGTGAAATTGGTGTAATATAAAAAGATGCTTGCATTATTAGAAAAATTATATAAGCTAATATAAAATCACTATTAATGAGTTTGTCATTATATGATTTTTTTGCTATTGCTAAACAAACTTCTCCTCCAAACTGTCTTAGTATAGCCTAAAAGGAACAAAGCCCAAAAAAATATTGCTTTATTAATGGTAACAATTGTAATAGTTTTATGACAACAATTATACTAAACATCTCTTACTGTAGTATGTGGAGTCTCGAAGATATGGATTCTAAATTCTAAACCAAAATTTGTTGGTGCATCCTTATTGCTCATTACATGCTCCTTGTGCATGATACAGTTATATTACAATTAGCTCCTAAAGGCTTCTATATTGCTTTAGAAATTTTAAAAGAACCTCAAGTCATGTTAGTCTAAAAAATTCTTTTAAACATTTTCATAAAAAATTTCTATGTTTTTTTAATCAAAAAGCCTATAAAACAAATAGGTTATAATACGTGTTGTTGATCGTGGTTTGGTTGTGTGTAAGTTTTAATTATTAACCCTCGATAATCCACAAGCGTATGGTCCATTAGCATAGTACCAAAGGTGTCGATCCCACAAGGAGGAATTACCAATTGAGAGAAAGGGAATTTTACCTATCTTTAATGCTAACCTAACTGATTATAAATTATCAGATTGTTAGTTTTAGACTATCCTAGGGTTGATTACTCTTTCTCGAGTTATAACCATTAACCCTAAAGCTTAAACCTTAATCAGATTATAAAGGTTCAAATATCTCAATTTGCAACCTATCCAAAACCCTAATTATTTTTGAAGCTCTCTCATAAACTATCAGAAATCTAGGCAAGATCTCTCTTCGCACAAATTACCGATCTGATTCAATTCTGGTTTCTATTAAATCACGTAACTCTTGTTAGTCCAATTTAATCATTTTTCATTCTATTCACCTTCTCAGTTTATTATCTAATTATGCAATAGCAGAATCAAACCATAACAAATCTAATAAACACATAAACAATCATATTTACATTAATTCAAGAATAAAATTCCGAAGGTGAGTTTAGAACATCCTCGACATTCGAGATCCTATCATCAACTATTCAATCCAATTATGTACAATAATAAAAATAAAATAATAGGAAATACAATCCAAAATGGATGATGGGAGGCAGCGATATCGGGAAACCTCCTGATCAAGGAAGTACTTCAAGTTAGCTTCTCCTCCTTTTCTCTCTTCCTACTTCTCTTCCTCTATCTCTCGATGATTTCTCTCTAGGGTTTCTTAAGGTGGCTAATGCAACAGCTCCCTTCTACTTGTTTTTCTTGTTCTTTAAATATCCTCATTTGTTTTGGGTAACCTTAGGATTTTTCCAGGGTTCGAAAAGTCCAAAAAATCTCTCGAAATTTGACTTTCTTGAGTGTCTATATGTCTGCCTGACGCAGGCCATAATCGTGACTCACATTTGAGTCTTCTGTCACGATTGTTATTGTGGGGCGTTTATTTAGCTTCTGTCACGATCATGGCCTGATAAGCTATGATCGTGGCCCATTGTTTAGGCCCAAATGTCTCCAAAACTCTGTAGTTCTTTAATGTTGACCCTAAAATACTAGCAAGCACATCAAGGTACCTCAAAAATATAGTATTTAAGCTCAAAAGCTTGTACTAACCCTTAAAACACTTTAAAACATAAACAATTAACAAACTAACACAATTCTAACCTAAACATATATTAAATTGTTGAATTAACGACTAAATACATATCAAACTATACCCTAAAACACGATGCAATTTACACTTATCAACATCCCTACACTTGTATATTTGATTATCCTCAAGAAAACAAAAACAATCAAACATATCAAGAAAACATAAAACACGCATATGCAATAATAAGACAATTGCTTCAACTTAGCGAAACAAATGCTTCACCTTAGAGAAACAAATTTAACTATAAACGCAATCCTTCAAGTCGTTCTAATTTATTAACAAGCGAAATCTGTGTCTAAGCACCTTGAAATAAATATACAAACTAATCAAAAATTTAATGTTGAGTCTATTCCCCTCTATCACTTGCACACACACACAATGATAATCATTTAGTCAAAATAAAAGGATAGCTATTCCTTAGTAGGTTTTCATGAAAAATCAAGCTACTAATAAGTTTGGTAGGTTTTTTCTTATTTGAAAACATTTTTTTGTTGATTTTTCTTTAAGGACATGAACCTAGTCTTTTTACTCGAAGGCAAACATTTGTGATGAATATCGATCCGGTGACTTAACTAAGTCATGTTGTTATTAAGCTGCTTGGTTGGAATATCACTATATCCTTTTTACATGAAGGCACATATTTGTGATGCATGTCGATCCGGTTTCTTAGCTACATCACACTCTCAACTAGCTACTAGCTCTATTCATAACCTAAAAGGCCAGCGGAATAGTTATTTTAGTTAAAATTATACAACCTTTTTTACACTAAAATTTGCCTACCTTATTGCTTTAGCTAATCGTTCTCATGAAAATGTGCTAATAATGCCACTTATTTGATTGACCTAAAATTATAAATGAGTATGGAAAATTCCTAGGGTGAATGGACTGACATCGTATCCTAATTAACCAACATATTTAGCCCTAAGCAACTTAGGCCACTATTTTCACAAGAAAATAAATCTTCACAACCTAAAAGACTATGTTTAAGCCTAAATCTATCCCGTTAATTCCAAGCCATTAATGCATTCACCCAATTCACATCATGCAACCCAAATAAACTGCCACACAATCTACAAAATTCACACTCATGGTAAAAACACACAACCCTCCCACACTTGAATACCACATTGTCCTCAATGTTAAAAGGGTACACAAACACACCAGGGGGAAATAAAACACAATATATGAAAAACATAAGAAGAAAAATACTAACAAGATGAAAAGAAAAGGGTTAGAACACGAATCCATTTATGGTGATGGAGATGGTGATGGCGATAGTGCTGAGAACAAATCTGCTTGACATTGAGAATGTTTCCCTATCTTATAAATGATTCAAGAGAGTAAAAGAATTAGCAATCCAAACCATTCCAAATCACTTAAAACTTATTTTAGAATTTAAAACAAACCTAACTATACAACAATTTAAATCTAACTACTAAATGTGCTAATTTAGGTTATTAGCTTGACCTTGCATACTTGGAAGTTTAGCCTGGATCAATTATGAATGGCTTGCTTCTACCCTTCTCGTTTAACATCAATTTTGTAGCTTATGAGTAGGCTACAAATTGAAAAATGATCAGGAGGACAATATTGATAAAGTTAAGAAACCCAATTAATTTTAATAATGCCTTTTTTTCAAGGGAACTATTAACAAACAGGGAATAACAAAACTCCCTAAATCTTTCATGGAATCTAGCAATTTGCCTGGTAAGAGGGTGAGTTGTTCTCTTCTTGGTTCTTCCTTGTTCGCCCTCATCTCCTCTTCTTCTTTAGCTTCTTGAATAGAGACTTCCATAGCTTCTTCAAACTTGATGTTCATTGTCAACTGTTCCTCATCCTCTCATTCCTTAAAAGATTCAAACACATCATTTTTGTTCTAAATGTGTCACCCTCCTCCAGATTGTCTAATACATCATTCATGTTGAATGTCACTTGGTCATCACTAATCCGAATGATGAGGTTCTCTTCATGGAGACCTCCCTAAGTTTTTTCGATGTTCAAGCATGGTATACCAAGATCTAAGAAATAATAGGGAGAGTTGTCATTCTTTTCTTCATCCACTTTCCTCGTCTCTTAGTCTACTACAAGATAGGTTTCAGCATGGTCTTCCACTGGTTCTTCATGTTCTTCCCCATTTCTAAGTGTGATAGCCTTATATTACTTTCGTTGATATAATTCCATATTACTCAGATAGTCTTCCACACTTCTCTTACAAAATTCATAGGAAAGCGGTCTTACTTGAATCTCCAAGTTGTGAATAGAAGCAATATGATTTTCCATTACTTGATCAAATTACTCTTGCAGTCTTTTCTAGTTCTCTTCCATATTTGTTAGAATATCCATGATTTTGTCCAATTTGGAATCAAATGAACTAAACTCATCTTGCAGAAATTCAAATAGGTCTTGATGTCCCATGTGAGTACTTGCATTATTAGACATAGAAATCTGGGTGATTTTTCCACCCCGAAATGTATGGGTTCATATAAGGATGATGATTTCCCCAAATAAATTAGGGCTCATTGAAATCTACAAGAGTCATTTGCTCCCTATACTATAAATCCTCCATGATTGTTCTTTCTTTCTCTTTTTGGCGTTCAAATCTTGAGATTTTCCATTATTGTCTGGTGATATCCAAGTTGATGTGCCATCTACTTTACGCCCAACTTCTCTCTTTTTTTCACAAAAGATAGTGGGAAAGCCTTAAACTATAAGAATTAAACTAATCTCCTCCCTAGCAATGACTCAAAAAACTTGATCGTGCTTTGGTTACGTGTAAGTTTTAATTATTAACCCTCGATAATCCGCAAGTGCACAGTTCATTAGCATAGTACCAAAGGTGTCGATCCCACAAGGATGGAACTAATCTATTCCTAAAATCTAAGTGCAGAAACAAATAATAGAAATTCAAGATGTAACGAAACTAAAGCGAGAATTTAATTCAATCAATCAAAAAAAGAATTAAACCCGAAAATACTAATTACTAAGCAATTGCAACACGCCCAAAAATCAACCGAAAGAAATTACCAATTGAGATAAAGGAAAATTTACCCATCCTTAATGCTAACCTAACTGATTATGAATTATCGAATTGTTAGTTCTAGACTATCCTAGGGTGGTTACTCTCTCTCGAGTTATAACCATTAACCCTAAATCATAAACCCTAATCAGATTATGGAGGTTGCAATCTCTCAATTCACAACCTATCCAAAACCTTAATTAGCTCTGAAGCTCTCTAATAAACTATCAGAAACCTATTCAAGATCTCTCTTCGCACAAATTACGATTTGATTCAATTCTAGTTTATATTAAATCACCTAACTCTCGTTAGTCTAATTTAATCATTTTTATTCAATTCACCCTCTCAGTTTATTATAGAATTATGCAATAGCATAATCAAACCACAACAAATCCAATAAACACATAAACAATCAGATTTTCATTAATTCAAGAATAAAATAAAAAAGGTGAGTTTAGAACATCCTCGACATTCTAGATCCAATCATCAACTATTCAATCCAATTTTATACAATAATAAAACTGAAATAATAGGAAATACAATCTAAAATGGATGACAAAAGATAGCGCCATCGAAAAACCTCCTAATCTGGGAAGTACTTCGAGTCAGCTTCTTCTCCTTTTCTCTCTTCCTTCTTCCTCTGTCTCTCGATCATTTCTCTCTAGGGTTTCTCAAGGTGGCTAATAAAAAGGCTCCCTTCTGCCTCTTTTTCTTGTTCTTTAAATATCCTCTTGTGTTTTAGGTAACCCTAGGACTTTTTCAGGTCCGAAAGGTTTAAAAAATCCCTTAAAACTTGACGTTCTTGAGTGTTTACGAGTCTACTCGATGCTGGCCATGATCGTGGCTCACATCTGAGTCTTTTTTTCACAATCATTGCATGTAGGCCACGATCGTGGGCCATTCCCTGGGCTTCTGTCACAATCGTCGGTTGTTATTTCAATTCGAATGTCTCTAAAACTCGTCATGTCTTCGATGTTGACCCTGAAATACTAGCAAACATATCAAGGTACCTCAAAAACATATTATTTAAGCTCAAAAGTTTGTACTAACCCTTAAAACACTTAAAACATAAATAATTAACAAACTAATACAATTCTAACCTAAATGCATGCTAAATGATTGAATTAACGGCTAAACATATATCAAACTATGCCCTAAAACACGATGCCATTTCACTTATCAATTATGTTGAATTTTGTTTGACTTTACTTATTTTCATATTCTAAAATTGGTTGCGATTTAAATCAAATTTCATATGAATTGAGTGAAGTCGGTGTGGATGTTGCATGAATCTTAATTTGATTAATTTGTGAATATGGCATGAACTTAAACAAGAAGAATTGTGCATGAAAATGACCATTATACAGTTGCATATATTAACCATGTCATGATTGTGGAAGTTAAGTTGTGACTTAACTTGCACATGCACGATCGTGCATGTTTGAGTTACGGATGTGAATTACACACCCTTTTCCCTTAATGTTTATGTGGCAGATGCAGAGATTGAGGGCACGAAACCCTAGACCTAGAAGCATATTACAAATAGAAGAGAGGGTGGCAGCGGAGAAACATTTTTCATTCTCTCTTTATTCTCTACACAGACACACTCATTTGGCTGGAACAAAAATGTGATAGAGAGAAGTGCAAAGGCAGAGAGAAAGAAGGGAAGAGACAAGAGAAATAGAGAGAATCGATGAAGAAGAAGAGCAACAAAGGTTAAGGCAGTGGGAGCATTTAGTTGTATTGGCGAACATCAACTAGAAGCATAAGGAGAAAGCTAATGTAGAAGGATTGAGAGTTGCAGAAGACCACCGTGACTCATTTATATGACAACCTTTTTTTACTTATTATGTTCCTTATTCGTTGCATTGTTATTTATTGTTTACTCGATTTTTTTTGTTAGCTTAAACGCACCATACTCTATAGCTTTTGATAGTTTATCTTGGTTATTTACTTGGTTTACTTTTTAAATACTTCATTTATATGATAAAGATGGGATTGAAGTGTTTAATGATGATGAATCTTGTGGCATCCGTGATGGGCTAATCTTCTATTCTTAAGGAATAATGTAGCTATTTTATTTAAATATGTATGATTGAGGGATTGTGTTGTTGTCTTATGTTTTCTATAGTTTCTGAGCTAAACGGATGTAATAGGATGGCCAAACTTTGCATCATCTTAGTGTTAAATGAAGGATCGAGAGGAGAAGTTTAATATGGAACTAGAAACTATAGACGCTTAGGTTATAAATTAGAAATATATTAACTTAAGTGGCAATTAGTAGTCGAGTTTCCATATTTAATTCGGATAATAACTTCTTGAATGTGAAAGTTAGAATTAGTCTATTATTTGAGTGATCTTAGAATTTGACTGTTAAGTTCGGTAAGACAACTGTCTAATCATTTTTCCTTAATCATACATAGAGATTAAGTTAGTGGAATTAATTCTTAAGAGTTTTCCACTTCGATTTCTACACGTTTTTGCTTCCTGTCGATTCAGCTTACTTTTTAGTTTAATTACATGATTTTTCTTTAAAGCTTTAACTCAATAATTTGGGATAGAGGGTTTAGGATTGCATATATTTTTACTTTTCATTCAAGAATAATTTAAGTTAACCGATTTCACCTCTATGGGAAACGACCCTGGCTAATTAACTATAACTACCTCGTATATTTACGAGTAGGATAGCTTAGGTTTTTTTAGAATTTTTTGGGTATAACAAGTTTTTGGTGTCGTTGTCAGGGAGGTGTTTACTGTTTTGAACTTGATTTAATTTTGATTGTTTTTTTTGCTAAAGTGATTTTGATTGTTTTTTCGATTGTTTTGTCTATTCATGCATACATTTTTCTGGTGTTACTTTGTTCAGTTGTTTAGTAATTTTCTTATTAATTCACTGTAATTTTTATTTGGTTTATGCAAGGAAGGAGGCCTCATAAAGGCAAAATTGCTACCTTTATTGACAACGTACATCGGATAAGAGAATTTCCAAGGGACTTTGAAGACAATCACAAGGAACCCAAGCCAAAAGATCAAGAGATGGGTGAAAGGCAGCCAGTAATGAAGGACAATGCCAAACCGGTAATTGGTACTTCCACTTCATGCAATCTTCTAGCAGAGGAAGTCAGAAACTATGAGTTGAAGAGTATCCACTACAACATGCTGCCATCTTTATATGGGGTTCCCAATGAAAACCCTCTAAACTTCATTCGGGAATCCTACACCACTCTCCAGATGTTCCTGTTGGATGGCCTAAATGGCGATCAACTTAAGATGAGGTGCTCCCATACACATTGAAGGTATGGTTGATGACCATTCCATCCGATTCATTGACTACTTGGAAAGAGGTGTACAACAAGTTCATGGGAAAGTTCTATTCCTACTAGAAGAATTTTGAGTTGCGGACGAAGATAGCTACCATCACTCAAAAGGAGGGAGAGCCATTCCATGAGGCGTGGGAATGCTTCAAGCTTCTACTAATTCTATGTCCACACCATTATTTTCGACTCCACATGTAGAACTAATTCTTTTATGATGGATTGACATAACAATGTCAGTATATGGTGGACAATGCAGCATGAAGAGCTATAAGAGAGAAGACTGCTGAAGAAACATATGAGATCTTCAAAATGTTAGGGGGTCAATTCTTAACAAAAGAGTGTGAGAGGAAGAAGAGCTAGAGTTCATAAAGTGAGCTCAAATCAAGAAATGGCCATGCAATTGGCAGAGCTCAAAAACCATGTGAAAATGCTAACCATGAGACAATCCCAAAACACTTCGAATTATGAGGTATGTGGTATATGTGGAACTTTTGGTAATGGGACAAATGTTTATTGGTATTCTTTTGAATCTTTTACAAGTGAGGAAGAATAAGAAAATTCACTTAATAGTTTTCAACCGAGGGTACGGAATGATCCATATTCAAACAACTTCAACCCTAGTAGAAGAAACCAACCCAATTTCTCTTGGAAGTCTAGGAACCCACCAGTGTAGTCCCAACCATCATATCAGAACTTTTAAGGGTAGAAATTCCAAAGGCAATCTTCAAGTCAGAACATACCAAGAAAACCTTCTTTGGAGGAAAGCCTGAATGCGTTCGTTTAAGTGACTGTTCATAATCAAGAGATGAACAACAAGAAATTTGATTCATTGAAAGCTTCTGTAAAGAGGGTTGAGACTCAAGTGAGGCAACTCGCTACTCAATTGCAAGGCAATCAAAAAGGAAAGTTGCCTAGTCAACCCGAGCAAGCCAAGGTTATTACGATTCTAAGAAGTGGTAAGGTGATTGATAATTATGTTAACATTCCTTCTAACATGCCTGATGTAGGTAATCAAGAAGAGGAGAACCTCGTCAAAGAAAAAGATGGGCAAAATGAGAAGAGCAATGGGAACAACTCTTCAAGTCACATTTAGGGAGGTCAAAAACTCGTGCATGTAACCAAAGGTGATGAAGAACTAAGACTGCATAAGGCGTCTGATCCTTATAGGCTGCCAGTTCTATATCTAAGTTGCCTTAAGGGCTCAAAACAATATCAGCAATTTTCTGATCTCTATAACATGCTTTCTAAAGTTAATATTAATCTATCATTTAGATGCGATCAAGAACATTCTAGCTTATGTGAAGTTCTTCAAGGAACTAAGCACCAAAATATGGAAGTTTTCACTACATAAGAAGGTGATAGTTTCTGAAGTAGCAAATGCGATCCTTCAGCAACAGTTACCCCCTAAATTGAAAGATCCAAGAAGTTTCATCAATCAGGTATCAATGGGAAATAGTGAGGGCATTAAGGGTATGCTTGACCTAGGAGAAAGCATAAACCTAATGCCACATTCTATTTATGTGAAATTAGATCTAAGATAATTAAGACCTACCAACAAGTGCTTGTAATTAGTTGATAGGTCAATCTTTATCTGAAAGAATAATGGAAGATGTGTTAGTAAAAGTTACAGGATTGATTGTTCCTGTAGAATTTGTGGTTTTAGATATGGGGCAAATAAAGGAGCAAAAGAAGGAGCACATCATACTCTTGGGAGACCTTTTATAGCCACCACCAACACTTTGATTGATGTGTAAAATGGGAAATTGACCATGACTGTCATACGAGAAATAATAGTATTTTGGATTTTTAATATTAAACATATCCTTACTACTGTTTTTTATAAGGAGTGTTCTTTTCTTGATTAAATTAATGCTATAGATTTTTTATTTTGCCTTGCAGGAAAAAGAAACAAGGGAGTTAGACTTGGTTGAAGAGTTTGATGAGTACTGCCAATTGCTAGACGGTGACGTGGGAGGAGAGTTTGGAGAATTCTCAGAGACAGCCTCCAATGAAGAGAATAATGCAACCCTACCAAAAGTGGAGCTAAAAGAGTTACCTGAAAATTTGAAGTATATGTTTTTAAGTGAAGGGGAAACACATTCGACCATTCTTGCATCTACTTTAGACTTTGATCAAAAAGAAAGAACTTTGAGTGAGATGAAAAGATTAAAAAGGGTCATAAGATGGAGTTTGAATGACATTAAGGGGATTAGTCCCTCTAAGTGCATGTATAGGATTATCCTAGAAGAGGGGGCTAAACTAATAAGAGAGACCTTAAGAAGACTTAATCCTAATATGTGGGAGGTAGTTAAGAAGCAAGTTTTGAAATTGCTTAATGAGGGAGTGATTTATCCAATTGTGGATAGTGAGTGGGTAACCCCAGTGTATATGGTTCTAAAAAAATCTGGCATTACTATTGTTCAAAATGATAAGAATGAGTTAGTACCTACTAGGACCACCACTGGATGGAGAATGTGTATTGATTATAGGAAACTAAATGCAGTGACCAAAAAGGACCATTTTCCTCTCCCTTTTATTGATCAAACGTTGGATAAACTTTCTGGACATGAGACTTATTGTTTCCTTGATGGTCTTTCTGGATATTACCAGATACCGATTACTCTTGAGGACCAAGCAAAGACGACATTCACTTATCCATTTAGGACATTCGCTTTTAGGAGGATGCCATTCGGGCTGTGTAATGAGCCTGTAACATTAAAGGTGTATGTTTTCCATTTTCTTATACATGATCGAGATATTTATAGATGATTTCTCAATTTTTGGTACCTCTTTTAATGATTGCCTAAATAATCTGATTTTGGACCCCGAACTTTTTTGTAAGCTAGGACTGTTAAACAAGAAATTGTTGGTCATTATTCATGTGTCAAGAAAAGCAGAATTCTTGAATTTGAAATGAAATGGAAAAGATGGTTTAGATACAAGATGGATTATGTGAGAAAAATTGGAAGTTAAAAGCTGGAAATTGTAAGTGAAATATGTTCATTAAGCATGCTCTGATGTTTTAGCCATAACTTGATCTCTAGTTATCCAAATGAGATGAATTTTGATTTGGATTAAACTAGAAAAATAGGACTATAAATTGTCTGAAGAAATCGAGTTTTGATTCGGTCTCTAAGAATTTCAATTTTAATATGGAAGTCAAGCGTAGGATAATGTTTTAGTATAAGAATAATATGAAATTGTTTTGGGTATAACTTTTGGAATATGGAACCAATTTGAATGATTTTGATGTCATTATAAAATTAAGACAATGATGAACATTTCTCTAGAAGGAAGTGCAGGCAAATTCCTTCAATTGCATAATTAGAAAAGATGTTGATTTTTCGGAAGGAGTTAAGCATGATTTAAATGAACTTTGAGGTCTTAATAGAGTATTTTTGTGGAATTAATTAGCATGTTAATGGGAGTTAATTATCATGTTAATTTGAGTAAGATCATATGGCATAGGTTGATTAAATTATAGCATTAAGGTGGTAAGATTGCATGAGGGGCAAATTGGGAAGACCATTTAAGTTTTTAAGTTACAAGGCTATTATAAAAGGGCATAAAGGTCATTTTCCACTCATTAATGGCATTATGATAAATAAAAGGGTGGTCTTACTATTTAAGAAAGGAGGATCACGAAATTGGGAGGAAAAGAACAAGAAAAAGAGAGAAATGAGAGAGAGATCGTGGAGAAGAGAAGGAAAGCAAGAAGAAAGGCTAGGGTTTTTCCTTTTCATGGATTTCAAGAAGGATTTTGGGTGGATTCATGAAGGAAAAAGATGGAAGAAGATGAGGGCTTCCATTAGAGCCAAGCAACTCCTCATTTGGTGAAGGATCAAGGTAAGGGCATTTTGATTTGTTGAGTTTTTGAA
>JAOSBP010000005.1:16920599-16937617 GCA_027563825.1 Erythroxylum mucronatum
GGTTCCAACAAGAGAGACGACCCGAGGTTGCATCCTATGCTGCAATCCTTGGTATAAATTATTTTTGACCGGTTTCCATGGATCGATTCTAGGATCGAACGACGAGCCGCGATCACTTACACACAACAAACACCCGATCAAATCTCTATCAAACATCCAAATTTGATAATGAACTACTCTAAGATCTAACTTAGGAAAAAAGATAGCTCCCTACCCCCTTGCCCTCCCCCTACTTCATCCATCAACTCATTAACTAGTGGAATAGGGATATTTATCTTTCACATTACATTTGTTTAAAGCATTGTAATCTACACACATCCTTTTTAACTGATCTTTTTTCTTCACCAAAATCACTAGTGATAAAATTTGACTTACTTTCTTCTAAGTATTTGTTACTTCAATATATCCCTAACCAACTTCTTAATTTATCTCTTCTGTAACCCTAAAAATCTATATGGCTTTATATTTATAGCTTATGTATCCTCCTTTAATAATAGTTGATGATCATGCTTCCTTTTGGGTGATAATCTAATTAATTTAGCAAAAACATCTTTATATTGTTCTAACAATTTTTGTATTAATTGTTGCTTATATCCATCACCTTGATGATTTCCTCTTACACTTCCATTGATTACATTTCAAAATTGATTAATGTGTCCCATTTCAAATGATCTTATTGATTCATCATAAAAATTTGTAAATAATGTCAATGTATTTTTTCACATGCCCGCTCAACATCCACATAGATTTTTGTTTATGACCTTAAGTTAACTTCACTCTTTTTCCATTCTAATAAAATAACATTTTTTTCTTCTTGAAATTGAACATAACAACATTCAAAGTAGCTAACCATTAAACTTTGAAAACCAAATCATTTCACCCAATCTTAATGACTAATGCATCAGATTAAAACAAATAGCCATTCATCATCCATTTCTTTCTTTTTTTACTTGTGATTGCATAAAATTTTCAATCCCTTCCTACCGTAATCATCATGGGTTCTATATTATTCAACACTCCTTCTTTTTTAACCAAAGCCTCATCAATGAAGTTATGTATACCGCCTCTTTCGATGAGTACATAAACCATTCTTCCATTGAGAACCCCTTCACTTTCATCTATTTATGTGAAATACCAACAGTATTGGTCATCGCTTGTACAGAAATCGCATGCTGATGATCATGCATTATCTGTTCCTCCTCCTCATCTTCTTCCTCCTCCTCTTGTACAACATATGTATGAAATTGCTTCTTTTTGCATTTATATTCTAGTGTAGATTTCTCGTCATACGATAAACATAATCCCTTAGACCTCCTTTCATCAACCTCTTTTCTACTTGTTGCTTTCACTACTTTAACATCATTATTGGATGTTATAGGTTTAGGCAACAACTCATGTTGTCCTTTCGCACTGAATTCATTCCTTACACTCCAGACTGATAACTCCTCTGATACTTTCTTTAAAAGTTAAAATTGTATTTAATAAATTGATATTCATACATAAACATCATCTAGCATAAGGATAAAAATAATACAACCAAATTAGAGGCCATTTAAAACATGAGATTAAGCTTAAACTAGTTACATTAACTGCATGGTGTCCCTCAAACAACAAATGACTCGTTCAATAACCAAATGAGACTCACAGCAGAACAATCACAGCTATAGTAAATTAACTTCTGATGATAACTTGAATATTGTGGCTTCTTAGGTGGAATTAATAGCAGCCTATAAGGAGCTCTATCATTCACAAGTATGGAGCAATTTCTTCTGCAATTCACAAGCTCACAAAGCTCTCGAAGAGTTCCATTAATCACAAGTAGGTAAGCTCACCTTAAGGTTACTTTAACTGCTACAAGTGGATAGAGGTGATGCATGACAAAATTAACTACATATATTAAGCATGCATAAACTAATTATCTAGGTTCGAACTAGCTCAGGGCTATAATCTTTGCTGAGGATGGAGTATATAAGTTGCTCTCTGATTTTTATCTTCAAACAATTTATCACCTGCTATTTAGTCTTATTTTTGCTTTGTAATATTCTACTACTCCTTTCCATCCAGATCTCCTTCCAAGTAGCAAAGAAAATAAGATAGATTACTTTGTTAGCCTCGAACATTGAACTTTGATTTACAAACTATTGCATGATTCTCATATATAGATTATCTCTGAAATTTGAAAGACATTTAGTTTTAACCCAACACCATGTCTTGAGAGAACTCGAATTCAAAAAAGTATGGTCCCTAGTTTTCAAGCCACAGTTACACAGAACATATCTTGCATCAGTATTAAGATAGGGTAACCTATCTAATGTAATCAACATCTTCAGGGATGTTAGCCATAACGTGAATGAGGTGTTAGGCAGTAGGGCTTTGTCCCATACAATGTGGTGCTAATCGAACCTTTCCCCTTTTTGTATCATCCATTCTCTACAAATTTTGTTACTGAACTTTCCTAGAGGTTGGGTATTCCAAAAATATCTATCCTAAACTAAAAGATTTGGCGGGTAGTTTAGGGTAAGGTGTTGTAGCTCTCTTGGCCGGGCCATTCCTAATATTTTATAGGCCTTGGGTAAAGTAAAAAAATCTTATTTTTCCTATTTTTAGGTCCTTGTATAGAATAAAAATAAACAAAATATGAGTCTTTTTTGTTGCTCTTTATGAAGTCAAGAGTAGACCATATTTTATTTCATTTTATTTTTTATAATGATAAAAATAAGCCTTATTTTATCATTTATAAGAATGAATTCTGGGTAGGTGCCCATCCTGCCCTTGCCAAGGCCGGCCCTATCTCTTGGATCTTCCGTTATAATGGAGCTCACTCTAGATTTTTTTGGATAGCAACTCCTTTACCGACTAGCAAATTTCTAATAAGAGGACCATGACCAATCAATTGTCATACCATAAATGAGCATTTTCCCAAAAACACCCCTTCTCCAGATAAAACGCAGCAGTTTGAAACAACGTATGTCATGTGTCAAAGGCTTCTCAATCTCAGCTGACAAGAGAAACAGAAGTGGGCAATTCGGATTCCAGTGGATAGTTAGAAGCTGAGTGCCTTAATTATATTACCTTGGTGCTTCCCCTTGTATTATTAATTTTGATGTTAGCCCAATGTCATTACTCATTGGGATCCAACGCATGTCTGTCGTTTCTCCTAAATCAAATATAATTAATAAAAAATTAATTAATTGTGGATTAATTTTAGTTTAATCATTTTATTAAGTTCGTTTCTGTTGAGAGTTATAAATAGGCGGCGTTGTGCTCCCAAGTTCTCAATCAAAACCTTTTCAAGATTCCCACTGAAATACCCTCTTCTTTGCGTCTGTTAATGTTTCAATAGAAGGTACTTCGTCTTTCTTCTTTATTTCTTTGCCCTTTTTCTTTTCGTCACTGTTTTACTGATTTTGGTCTCTCGCAGAGATTTGTCATGAATTCTGTAATTCTAAAGATTTGGGGTTGTTGAGATTTACGCGTGTTCTTGAAGTTGATGTTTGTTGTAGTATAGCATTTAGTCTGATCGTGGAAAGTTTTCAGCTTGGTCATTGAATAGAGGCGAAGAACTGCAGGTGGATTTCTGGTTTAGATTTTAGAAATCTTGTCTTCAACCTTCTTTGGGGGAATTGTTGGGCTACCATGTCCTCCACTAATAGTGGAACTTCTTCTTCTTCTTCTTCTTCTTCTTCTTCATCTTCTTCCCGCTCCTTTGCTCGCTCAATCTTTGGTCTTGCTCCTAAGCGTGAACAAGTTCAGCCACCCCTAACTGAATATGAAATTGCTGCCAAAGATATCGAAGTTGAAGCTTTCAAGAAACACGTTGCACATCAATTTCAAGATCTTTTAGGTGTTAATTACGGCGAGCTGCTTTCTATTCGTTGGACGATGAAACTTTTGGATGCATTCATGGGTTGCCATGAAATATTTAGGGGTATTTTGATCAGAAACAAATCCCTACTCCTGAAACCCCCATTGAAACAATTCGTTGATGCATATTTTGAAAAGAGCATGAAGGCACTTGACATATGTAATGCAACTCGCGATGGGATTGAGAAACTTCGCTCATGGAATAACCATCTGGAGATTGTTTTGTCTGCCTTGGGTTCTCATCAGAGGGAAATTGGTGAAGCTCACTTTCGCCGTGCAAGAAAAGCTTTGATGGATTTAGCAATCGCAATGCTTGATGAAAAGGATTGTGGATCGGTTGCTTCACGTAAGATTCGATCTTTAGCAAGGCATAGCACTGGCATTGGAATGCGTAACGCAGGCAAGGATCGCCATTACCATTCTCCCAAGCATTCTCGTTCTCTCTCATGGAGTGTTTCAGTATCGTGGTCCGCATCTAAGCAACTCCAATTAATGGCTAACAACCTGCTCCAGCCTCGTGCTTATGAGATTGAGGTCACAAATGGGCTTGCATCCCTGGTTTTCGTAATGAGCTCTGTGCTTGTGTTAGTAGCGTGGACCCTTGTTGCTGCCATTCCCTGCCAGGACAGGGGGCTTGGCATGTTCTATTCCATCCCACCCATTTTTGCATGGGGTATTCCGCTTAACGCACTTCATAATAGAATTTTGGAGGAATCTAAAAAGAGCGATCATGTAAACTCTAATGGGTTGCTCAAGGAAATATATCAGATTGAGAATTCCAGTCGTCATATGATTGACTTGCTCGATATGACTCACTTTCCACTGACAGATGAGAAGAAAACTGAAGTTCAACAGGAAGTGCAGCAGTTGGCTGTGGTTTGGAAGACTTTTAAGAACGAATTGGATCCTTTGGAACGTCAAGTAAGAGAGACTTTCCGTAAGATGGTGAGTTTCCGAACAGAGGGGCTTGAGGTCCTATCTACCGTGCCAAGTAACTCGGGCTAAAGAAAGTCCTTACGTGATTTTGAGCATCAAATGTACAAATTTACAAATTTCTTTGTACATCTTTAGCTGTCTTTTTGCAAGAAGCATTACCGATTTGACATGTAGGCTTTGTATCAGACTCCACATTGTTTTTATGGTGAAAATGGATAGTGGAGCAGCTGCTGTAGGTGGTTCCTTTTTTCTTGTCTTTTCTTCTTGAGCAATCGCTACTCTTCTCTATGAAATGTTCTACTTAGATAATTGTGGTTCATCAGCAAAAATAAAACTCATTTTGCTCTTTCGGTGATCGAAACTTTGTTGCATTAATAGTTTTCCTCTTCATTTGACTTCTTTCTGGGATTTGAATTTGGAATTTTATATTTAGAAAATTATTCTTGGGTTTTAGGACTCCAATTCCAAAATTTCTGAGTTAAATATTTCCGTAGTTCTGCATTCTTTCTACAATTCTTGTCGGGAGACAAAAGGGTCTATTCTTTTTTCTTCAAAGACAAATCACTAACATTTATTCTAAAAGGGCATTTTTAAAAAATATTTAAAATTTAATAGTTTTTATTGCTCAATTCATATTTCAATTATTGTGATATTGGGCTATTATATCTCAAATTTATTCAATCTCGAATTTTGATATCAATAAAATAATGTGCATGTGCATATTAAAAGTGAAGATGTGATGCTTTGGTGATGTTTTTTTTAATAATTAATACCGCATTAAAAGACCCTAGGTGTGGGGTCACAATATGATAAGAGATTTAAATTTCTGGTCTTTACGTTGTAGCTCTTGTTACAAGTGAGTACATAAAATATGTTCTCAGAATAGTCTTTAATTGGCTCGGCTAATTCGACTTCGAAATTTTGCCTCTTACTTTGAAGATGTTCCTTCCTAATTAGTTTCAATTTTCTTTGTCTATTCAAAGTTGAACATCCAAGTTTTGAAAGTGTAAGATTAAAAATTTTTAGATGGTTCAAGTAATCAATCAAGCTAAACGATTCATTATGTGAAAAAAAATGGAAAAGAGATCAAATGGCAAGGCAACCAATAAAAAAAAAAAAGAAAATGCCTAGATTGGTCAATTAATCCTTTATTAGCTATGAAAAGGATATTGCAATATATGGAGGGGTTGCCTTCCTTCGTTAGGAATATGGTATTCCATATTTGAAAACTTGGAACTCGTAAAACAAAACCTACTATTAGCCTAAGAGGTGGGTAATTTCCCCAAAAGGCATTCGATTGTCAATTTGGTTTTCAACAGGGTTAGGCAATTAGTTGCTTTTAAGAGATCAACCGCCATCATTGATTTCTGTATTGTGTCCAATAATGATATAAGTCTTTAATAGCTACTCTAATGACTTAAAGTATAATAAGAGTCTCCGGTTAGAGGATCAAGGTTAACAGAAGAGAAATGAGTTCTTAGAGTGGATCAAGAGTTATCTTATAATCAAAAATTAAAAAATTATAAAGATTATTGGAGAAAATGAGGCCCTAACTCTTTATTTTTATAATAATAAAAAATATTTCTATTAATGAATTTACTAATGGTGATATTAGTATCTTTATTGGAAGGAAATCAAGCAATGTATGAAAGATCAAGCTCAACAGAAAGAAAAAAAAAACGAGCAAAAGAGGTAAAGGAATGAATTAAGCAATTAGAGGATGAAAAAAATGAGCAAAGTGGAGCACATATATAATCAAGAGAGCTTCAAGCCAATTTAAGTTAAGTTGATCAAAAACAAAAAGATTGGAACCTTTCCATATATAACAAATCGTTATAATCTTTCTTGTAACCTTACTTTAGTCATTTCAATAGTCCAGGGGCTCAAATGTTATATAATCATTTCATTGTGTGCATAATTCATAAATCATTTCAAGGAAATTTGATTTAAGTTAAAAAAAATCTTGATTTACCAAAAATACTTTTAACGTACCTTTGAAATAGTATTGGATAAATTTTTAAGAAACTTATTTTAGGAGGTTTGGCTGATCGATGTTAAAGTTAGGTTGACCTATGTTAAGATTTTAAAATATTGTATGTGAAATAACTTAATTGTCTATAAATTCGCAGATTATCCAAAATGAACTCTTCGGCACGAATAAATAAGCACTCTCAACCGCGCAATACCAGAAAATAAAACGCCGACGTTTGGTAACGCAGTTCGGCCAACTTGCCTACGTCTGCGGGGCCCTCACCCAGATTAATTTCTTTCACTGTAGTTCACAAAAAATTACAAAGATTGACCAACCCCAGATGACTCAATCTATGTAACTAGCCCACAACTTAACTACCCGTGAAAGTTTTTCACGCCCAATAACACGACCGACTCGTGTTAACCTCGACAGAGGATTTTACCAACTCTTCCTACTTAGAAACAAACAAAAATATAATCAAAACTACAGCTATTCCAATTCTGAATTTCAATACTAATAATTCAACTAGTAATGCTTAAAAGTTCCTTGAACGACAAACAAATAATATGGAATAACTAGTAACAGAGTAAACAGCAGATCATGATTAAACTAAAAGCTAATAGTCAAACCATGGTCATGAATTTGCAGCACATGATGAAGCTTCACTAACGGCTACACAATTAGAGAATCAAAGAGATCGACTCAGCTTCTCTAGCCCAAAAGCTCACGTACGGTCCTTCACAAAAAGTAACTTCTAGAGACAGCACAACACCCACCAAAGCCGAATCACGAAGAACTCAATCAAGAGATGAAATCAAGCAGAGCAGCATCCTCAGAAAAGCCAAACACGCAACAGCAACCCTCCAAAAACAATTACGCTATTTCTCCACAAAAAGCACACACATGAGTCTACGCAGCCCAACAACTAAAAAACCCTCAAACCTGATTTCTTTTCTTTTTACACGTCAGCCACATAAATCCTCTGTCCATATCCTTCACGCAACCTACTTCTTGCCTTAGACAGAATCCTTTTCAAATAAGGATGAGATTAGATAACTGAAAAAAATCTGAAAGTTAGTCCACTTTCCCATTTCGACAAACGTGATTAGAAAAGTTTCCAAAACAATAAAAATGCCAAAACTTAAAAATAAAGTAGAATATATTAAAAAATAAATCCTAACAGTATGCATTATGCTCATAAATTGGTCAATCAATGTCTTTAAAAGAAATTTATTTCAAGTACCATGAGTCTGGTTAATACACTAGTCGACCAATATCATGCATTTGTAATACTAGTTGATTAATGTCACTATTACTAGTCATTATAATAACTATAATAAGGCCTGCCTCAGGCTCGCCCTCAATCATTATAATAACTAATTTGCATATTTAGCAATCATATTTTTTAGTATAAATAAAGCATATATGAGTTGTGAGAAGGATCATTAAAATTAAAGAGAGTCTTGGAAATCTTTTGAGATAATTTCATTATGTTCATATGTATGTGAGCATGATATAAACTTTTGTTGTATTGAAATGATCAAGAAAGGAGTTCTTTAATTGTATTTGATTGATTGAAATATCAATTAAGAGAGAAATTGATTCGTTTATGCTTTCTCTTCACATTTGAAAATAAAAATTTATAGATGATTCATCTTTAAATAAAAGAAACGAAGATCTATGGAGGGTTCCTCTTCAAACATTGAAGGAAATGAATTTCTTAAATGGAGCTTAAGGAGTACATGTAGTTAAAAATGTTCTTTAACTAAACCACTAGAAATCAATTATGTCTCTCTTTTTCCTTTCTCTTTATTATTATTATTTTAAAATTTTCACTGATCAAGTTTTGTTTAAGTAAAAGAATGTCATTAACCAAACCTATTAAGGGCTTCATTAAAAAGAAGTGCCAACAACCTTTTGACTGGTACTCATATCATTTACTATATATCAATAGTTCCATTAGTAACATCCCTACTTAACTTAAAGGATAAGAGCTATCAAGAAGAGTACAATCAAATATTCCATCTAAATCTCATTGGTGCACTAAAATTAACATTTGCTTTATGGGTTAGTAATGTTTATCTGGACCCCACAATTGATCTTATAAGATAGTGCACGATTATCCATTAACCTCTTAACATTCTATTGTTGCTTTCTCTCTAAATGGAGTAAATGATGTAGTTAAAGGCAACCTTCAAGCTAGAACAATCTCCACCTATTCTTCTTGATCTTTCATAATCCTAAGCAAGAATAATACACCAATTGGATTCATCACATAATATATTTACAAGTTGTTGGATTTTATACTAGATTGAGCTAGTATATTGGCATTTGAAGTAGAGATGTGAGATGGTCTCAGGTTCAGAGGAGAAAAAAATTGCAATAGGTATCATTAAAGCTAATGATTCTATTTAGCTATAAACCATGTTATAAAGGAGGCTTTAGGCATTAGAGTTTTATCCCACACTATATCATACCACTAGATCTATGAAAAGTGACGCTTGAGATGCTTCAAGCAAGAGGAGTTGTTGAAGATGCCCTTACTATCATGTAGCGATATAACTTTATCATGTAGCGATATAACTTTATCATCTTCATTTGAGTTAAGATAATTACTAGGAAAGTAGTTCACTAATATGTTAGATCCTCTATTATTAGCTCCCCACATTTATTCTAATAAGTAATTGGTGTAGTTCACTTCTGGATATAAGTGAGCTATGGTATGTCCAATTATCATACCAAAACTATGAGATAGGGATAAATGAGTTCCTTTCCCTCAAAATTGGATAAGCACCAAGAATGCTCGTTTTTCTTTGTAATATTCCATATAGTGTCTTTGAGATAGTACTCATTCCACCATAACCTTGTTTATCACAATATAATCTCCATATTCTTTTTTCCACTAAAACTATTTGGATAAGGTTGATGGAAGTCATTCCCAAGCCCTTTATTACTTAAGCATAACTCTTCCCACTTTATTTTGGAATCCTTAGATACCTCAAACTTATCAAACCATATGAAGTCTTTAATGCATCTCTCAATCTCCTTGCTCAATCTTTTAGGCAAGAAAAGATGTGACCTATAGTTTGTATGCAGGTTCCTTATGATTAAGCAAATAAGCTGTAATTTTCTAGAATTTAAAAGAAACCTATTATGCTAGACATTGATTCTACTTTCAAACATTTCCAAACATTAGACTTTTTGGTAGTCATTGGAACCCCAAGGTATTTTACAGGAAACTTAGGCAATTGTAATTTAGTGATAGAACTTAAGCTGCTAGGATTTGTCACATCAAAAGAGATATAGATCATGCTCTTTTAATTACTAATCCTTAATCTTAACAAGTTTGAAAAATAACTCAGGGAATTAGTCAATAACTTTAGCAAGTATGGATTTGCTTTACTTAACAGAATTAAATCACTTTAGCAAGTTTTGATCCACTCTACTTAACATAATCAAATCATTTGTAAAAGATAATGGGTGATCTTTATTACATTGCATTTGTAATGGTAAATCTGGGATAGTTTTCTATTTTATGCTTGACCATCCTAGATAGAACTTTAATTAAAAGAGTGAATAGGTAGGGAATAAAAGACCCCCTTTTGATTCCACTCGATCCTCTAAACATCCTTGAGGGCTTACCATTAATTACGATGCTAAAGGATGTTGAAGTAATGCAAGCTTTGATCAAGTTGATGAAAAATGCAGGAAAACCAAACCATCTAAGACTATTAATAACAAATCTCTATTGAAAGGTATCAAAGGCCTTTAATGGGTTCCATTTTGATAGTACAACTTTAAAATGGGTTTCATTTTCATCACATTCATTCACCTCTTCTCCATCATTTCGACCTACACTTAACCAACACACATTTTCTTCATTCTTTATCATCAATTCACATCATACATGTATAATTAACACCATAGAATTCATTTAGACCATTAATTCCAAAAGATATTCAAAAATTTACAAAGTTTCACCTAAAGGGGACAATTTCGATTTTGACTTAAAGAACCCTATCTATGACACATTTCATTCATCTAAACCATGTTTCATGCATAATCAAGCATGGAGAACAACATATCCTAACACCAAACTCAAAATCCTAATGTAGAGAGAGATGAGACAAAATTTACCTAAACCTTCCTTTGGTGATATCTTCCAATCCTTTGAGAATTTCTCAAATCTAATGATAGATTTGAGTTCCTTGACCCCAAATTAGCTTAGAACACCTTGATTGAGGTTGAAGAATAAAAAAGAAGGGTGAATTTTGATGATGACCCAAACTTCCTCTTTTTCCTCTCTTCTCCTTCTTTCTCCTCTCCTTTCTTTTAATTAAAAGAACATGTTTTAAGTCTTTAAAATGGAGTGCACGGCCACACCTAAGAAGAGTCTAGAAATTTGACTCTTCTTTGACTAAAATAGGGTGAAATTACCTTTTTACCCTTAATTATGTGAAATTACCATTATACCCTCCAAACTTTCCTCAATTTACAATTAAGCCCAAAGTTTAGGAATCTCCAAAATTTTATTTTTATTTTGATCCTTGGACTTTTGAGATTTATAATTAAGCCCCTTAACTTTATAAAATTACACATTGGTCCTCCAAGAATTGAAAAATTACAATTAAGTCCTTTAACTTTTAACAATTTGCAGATAGGTCCTTGTATACTTCAACTTTTCCAATTAAGCTTTTTAAGTGTCCAATAAGTCTATAAATCATGTCTAATCACCTCTAAGGCATTAGAACTCATTTAATTTACCCACCATGGTCACATCCATTCAATGGACTCGGTTTTATCCACTTAAAAACTCATACGTCTGAAATCTCCAAGATTCCGCATTACCGATGAATTCCAAGTTCATGTAAGGGCATATAGTATTATAAATCATTAACATATACATCCAAATGACTTAAATACATCTTTGAACTCATATACATCCATATGTATATGTCAATATACAATAGTATCTCCAAATACAGTATAACACAAAAGAGCTCCGAAAGTCTGGCGTTACAAGTCCTGCCCTTCTCAAAAGAGTTTTGTCCTCAAAACTCCTATGTCGAGGACACAAATAAATGTGGGTACTGACATCTCATAGTATCCTCAAGCTCCCATGTCTTCTCCTCAACCTTATCGCTCTTCCAAAGAACTTTAACCGTGGGTAACTCTTTGCTGTGTAATTTCTTTATCTATCGATCCAAAATCTGCACTGGTTTCACTTCAAAACTTAGGTCTTCCCTCAATTCTACTGGAGGTGTCTCCAAAACATAAGATGGATCCAGTAAGTACTTTTTAAGCATTGAGACATGGAACATGTTATGGATCCTATCCAAGTCTGGTGGCAATTCAAACCGATATGCCACAGTCCCGACATGCTCCAGGATACGAAAAGGTCCAATATACTGAGGGTTTAGCTTCCCTCGATCTGAAATTTGATAATACCTTTCCATGGTGATATCTGTAGAAAAACCCTGTCACCAACTACAAACTCTAACGATTGTCGCCTCTTATCCGCATAACTCTTTTACGATCCTGGGAGACTTTCATTTTCTCTCGAATGACTTTTATCTTTTGAGTGGTGACTTCTATCAATTTGAATCCTTCGATTTTGGCCACACCAACCTCATCCCAATACAGAGCTGTCCTACATTTCCTCCCATAAAGTGCCTCAAATGGTGGCATACTGATACTTGTCTGATAACTATTGTTATAAGCAAACTCTATCAAAGGTAAGTGTCGGTCCTAACTCCCTTGGAATTCTATCACATATGCCTTTAGCATGTCCTCCAGTGTCTGAATGGTCCTCTCTGACTGACCATCGGTATGAGGGTGGAAGGCAGTACTAAAATTCAGTTTAGTCCTTAAAGATTCTTGGAATTTGGTTAGGTGAATCTCAGATCCCTGTCTGATACTATAGAAACTGGCATCCCGTGCAACTTTACAATCTCGTCAATATATATCTTTGTCAATTTTCTAATGAGTAGGTTATGTGGATAGGCAGAAAATGAGCAGACTTCATTAATCTATCCACTATATCCCAAATAGAATCGTGACCCTTTGGTGTATGAGGTAATCCAACCACAAAATCCATTGTCATATGCTCCCACTTCCATTCCGGAATAGGCAAAGACTGTAATATACTTGCTGGTTTTTTATGCTTTGCCTAATTTGTCGAAAAGGAAGGCATCTGGCCACAAATTCCACTATCTCTTACTTCATCCTTGACCACCAATAACTCTCTCTAAGGGTTCGATACATCTTGGTACTACTAGGATGCATAGCATAAGCTGAACTGTGAGCTTCCTCCAAGATAGCTCGCCTGAGTCCCTAGTTATTTGACACACAGACTCTGCCTCTAAAAACTAACAACCTATCTTCTCCCAGTCTGAACCCCTCACTCTCTTTAGATGACAGTTTCTATCAAATGACTCTTAACTCAGGATCATCGGGTTGCGATCTCCTCTTCTCATCAAATAAAATCAGATGAACTTCAAACCATGGTAATAATGTCCTGTCATCCTTAGCTACTAAAAGTTTAACACCAAGGCTCTGCACACTCATCAAATGTGTCATGTAAGGATATTGCCTATCAATTACTATCGAACAGGACTTACGAATCAATGCATTGGCTATTACATTTACTTTTCCTAGGTGATAGTCGATTATTAAGTCAAAATCTTTAATCAATTCCAATCATCTTCTTTGTCTGAGAATTAGCTCTTTCTGTGTCATTAGGGACTTCAGACTTTTGTGATTGGTTAATATACAATAAGTATCCCCATAAAGATTGTGTCTCCAAATCTTAAGTACAAATACTACCACTGCAAACTCGAAATCATGTATAGGATAATTTAGCTAGTGCTTTTTCAGCTGTCCATAAGCATATGCGATCACTCGCCTGGCCTGCATAAGTACACAACTAAGTCTCTAGTGACTGACAACACTGTATACCTCAAACCCTACTCCATAGGCAGATAGGGCAAGCACCGATGCTGAAGTTAATCGCTTCTTTAGTTCCTGGAAACTTGCCTTGCATTTGTCATCCCGCTAAAATTTTATTTCCTTCCGAGTAAACCTCGACAAAAGGAGTTGCAAGCACAAAAAAATCCTCAACAAATCTCCAAAATAACTAGCTAATTTTAGAAAGATGCGGACTTTTGTCACATTCTTGGGTTATTCCCATTCAAGTATAGCTTCCACTTTCTTCGGATCTATAAAAATACCTTCCCTTGATACCACATGCCGAAGGAATCCGATCTCCCTCAGCCAAAATTCACATTTTGAAAAACTTCGCATACAACTATCTTTGCGATATATTTGTAACACAATTCAAAGATGTCTACCATGCTTCTTTTCATTCTTAGAATAAATCAGGAGATCATCAATGAAGACTATGATAAACTGATCTAAATAAGGAGGGAACACCATATTCATGAAATCCATAAATACTGCAAGTGCATCTGTTAATCCGAATGGCATTATCAAAAATTTATAGTGTCCATACCTCATCTGGAAGGCAGTCTTTTACACATCATTCTCTTTAATCTCTAACTGATGGTACCCAAACCTTATATCTATCTTTGAGAATACGTTAGTTCCTCTTAACTGATTCAACAAGTCATTGACCCTAGGGAGTGCATATTTATTCTTGATGGTAACCCTGTTTAACTGCCGATAATCAACACATAAGCTAAGTGTCCCATCCTTCTTTTTGACAAACAATACTGGTGCTCCCTATGGTGAATGACTTGATATGAAGAAGCTCTTATCCAACAGCTCTTGTAATTGAATCTTCAACTAGTACAATTTTATTGGTGTCGTGCGATATAGTGTTATAGATATTGGTGTCGTCTCTAGGACTAAGTCAATAGTGAAATCAAATTCCCAATCAAGTGGCAATCCAGGTCACTCCTCCGAAAAACATCGGGGAACTAGCGCATAATAGGGGCATCACCCAATTCAACCCTCTGTGTCGAAATGTCAATCACATATGCAAGGAATGCCTGACATCACTGACAAATCAACCCCTTAGTCTTGATCACCGATATTAACTAACTCATTAATACTCGTCGGTCACTAGTAAATTTAATCGGGACTCCATCCTAAGGTTCAAACTCCACCTCTTTCTTAAAATAATCAACCACGGCGCGATATCTCTCTATTAACCTTATGGCAGACCTTCACTCTTACTTCTATCACCTTTTCATCCAATTTCTCTAGAAAATTCAAGAAGGTCGAACTAATCCATGTGTCATCATTTCATTGGTCCATGTGTCACTTACTTTAGGCTCCACATGTCACTTATTTTAAGGCTCCACATGTCACTACTTGTAAGGCTACACATGTCACAATTCTAAAGTGCCATTTGTCGTAAACTTAAAAGGGCCACTTGTCACAATTATACTCAAGCCACTTGTCATCCATTTAACTGAGCCATTTGTCACTTATTCCCAATTCACTAATTAAAATCCATCAAAACAAAATTCAAGACAAAATCAATACACAATTATATCATGATCAGTAAAAACCTTTCCTACCTCGGAACATGTCAAATGAGTGTATACACTATCTTGCAATATTTTCTAAAATAACTCATCTGACTCAATCTAACATTTTAATCTCTTAACAATTTTAGGAGGCAGGATATTACAACTCTCCCCCCTTTAAAAACTTTCATCCTCGAAATTCTTACTTGACTGATCAAATAGATGGGGTAATGTTGTCTCTATGAAATCAAAGAGAAAGACATGGTTTAATAAAATAGATCGAACTAAACCTAGCTTATTCGATATCCCAAACATCCCAAGGAATGTTGACAAGTACTCTGATCGAGTTCGAAATCATCCGACCATTAAGGACGTCAACTTAACAATCCGAGACTCAACTTTTTGACCAAAGACTTTCGACACCCAGACTCAACTCCTAAGGCTCATGAACTTTTTGAAAACGAAAATAACACTTTTGAAAATGAAAAACCTTGGCTTTGATACTAATTTAATTGTCACGACCCAGTACCACATCGGGCCTATGACAACCACCGCATAATCGGGCTAAGGACATTAAAGGTATCCTTAATTCGACTATACAAGGCTAACTAAATATCAATTCTTTTCTTTTAAAAAAAAGTTTGGGAAGCACAACGGCTATATTTTTAAAATCTCAAAACATGCAAACGATTTCAAACACACTTCTATATTCACATCCAACCACAACTTCAGGACTCTCTAATCCACTCAAGACAATCTTAACTCCAGGCAATCTCAACAACAGTATCAAAGTTCATACATAAAATCGTTTACAAAACACAAGGCAATCAAAAGTTAGCTTACAGAATCATAAAGCGTATCTACATAAACACAATTCATGAGTCACTAGACAACAAAAGTACAAAATAAGAAAGTACCCACGTGTTGTAATACCCCAAAAATGTCAAAAGACCACATGATCCACTCAGGGCTTCAAACTCACTAAATTAACCTGCATAGTTAGAAAGCGGAGGAGGGTGAGTACACTAGGTACTCAGTGAGTAGGAAAAACATATATCATAAATAGAATTCGATTCATACCAAGTTGGTGTAGATAACCTATGAAGTGAATATACAACACATAAAAAACCATAGGCCCAGCCTATGACTCAATGTATACTGGTTAAGAACCATAGGCCTAGCTTATTAACTCACTCATCCGGTGAACATAGGTCCCGGTTCCAGTACACAACAGTATAAGAACATCATATGTATCAATCAAATATCGATAGGAAAACCAATATCAGGATAAGCCAAAACAGTCATGTGTGACACTACTAGTTGGCCAAACTAATGTGCACACCCACCAATTATCGATGTTGGCTCGACTTTCAACCGTGGTGAGTCTGAACGATAGTCGACAAGAGTGTCATGAGCCTAGGTGATGACCTCGTCGGTGTCTAGACCCTAGGTGTGGAATCACGTACGAGTCTCATAGAAAAATGTCGATACGACGACTCAATTTCATGTACCAGCATCAAGGGTACGGGGGTCGCTTAATCATAATTAGGTGTGCCCAGCACACGATTGGCCAATCGTTTCCTCACCAATCACAAAGTAAATCATATATAATTATTAAGTATAAAAATCAAGTAAGGCACCATGCCTTTATTTATCTGTCCAACAGATAAAAGAAAACTTATCATGGCTCTAAGCCAAAAGAGAATAAAAACATGCATCATACATGACTCGATTATGCATATGTAAATTCCAAA
>JAOSBP010000005.1:16937717-16957710 GCA_027563825.1 Erythroxylum mucronatum
CTAATATATCACATAAAATCCATCTTATATCTAAACCATATTTTCTTTTCATTTCAAATTCAATAATTCTCCTTTCTTTACACATGAATAATCATGAACAACTTCTCATTTAATAGTCCTAACTTCCAAGGAAGGTTCGGGGTCCAACATCTTACCTCAACTAGATTTTACTGATTGGGGTGTGTGTGTGGATTACATTAAAGGCAAGCAAACCAAACACATATCTAAGAATTCAACCACAAGAAGTACTGAGTTACTTGAATTAATACACACTGATATATGTAGTCCTTTTCATGTCCAATCTTGGAGCGGTGAAAAGTATTTTATCACCTTTATTGATGACTAATTATGTTATTGTTATCTCTACTTACTGCATGAAAAGTCTCAATTAGGGGACATTCTTGAGGTGTTCATTATTGAGGTAGAAAAGCAGTTAGATAGAAAAGTGAAGGTCGTAAGGTCTGAAAGAGGTGGTGAATATTATGGTAAATATGATGAGAATGGACAATTTCCAAGTCCATTTGCAAAATTTCTTCAAAGTCAGGGCATTTTTGCATAGTATACAATGCCAGGTACACCACAACAAAATGATGTAGCTGAAAGGCGAAATCGTACTCTTATGGATGTGGTTAGGAGTATGTTAAATTACATGAATGTACCTTTATCTCTATAGATGTATGCATTAAAGATAGCTACATATCTACTTAATAGGGTTCCTACTAAATCGATTCCTGTGACACCATATGAATTGTGGACAGGTAGGAAACTTAGCTTAAGACACCTACATGTTTGGGGTTGCCTAGTCAAAATAAGGATTTATAATCATTATGAAAGGAAACTTGATGCAAAAACCATTAGTAGTTACTTCATCAGTTATCTAGAAAAGTCCAAAGGGTATATATTTTATTGTCATAAACATGGTATAAGAATAATTGATTCAGGTAATGCTAGGTTCATTGAAAATGGACAAATCAGTGGGAGTAGAGAACCAAGAAAGTTGGATATTCAAGAGATTCAGGTGGAAAATCCTTCACCTAGTGTCTCTTCTCAAGTCATTGTTCCTCTTATTGTATCACAGTCACGTAACATATCTGAACAACAAGTTAATATTCCAAACCCACAAGAAGAGAATGTCAATAATGAGCCAATAAATAACGTGCAAGTCACAAATGATCAAATGATACCACAAGAAATAGTATTGCGAAGGTCTATAAAGGAGAAAAGATCAGCTATATTAGATGACTATGTGGTGTATTCACTTGAGTATGAGTGTGACTTAAGCATTGACAAGGATCTAATCTCATTTAAAGAAGCCATAAAATGTAATAATTCTGAAAAGTGGCTCAATGCTATGAAAGAAGAGCTAAAATCTATGGATGATAATCAAGTCTGGGAACTAGTTGAGTTACCTGAAGGCTCAAAGCAAGTGGGTTGTAAATATGTCTTTAAGACCAAAAGGGACTCGAAAAGTAATATTAAAAGTTACAAAGTCAGACTTGAAACCAAAGGTTATACTCAAAAAGATGAAATTGACTTTAAAGAGACTTTCTCTCCAATTTTAAATAAGGACTCTTTAAGAATTAATATGGCATTAGTAGCTAATTATGATTTAGAGCTTCATCAAATGGACGTAAAGATCGCTTTTCTAAATGGTGACTTAGAAGAAGAAGTTCATGTGGGCCAACCTAAAGGTTTTATGACTGTAGAAAAGGAAAATATGGTATGTAAATTAAAAAAAAGTCAATATATGGTTTGAAATAAGCTTCCCGGCAGTGGTATCTTAAGTCTAATGATACCATTACCTCTTATGGTCTTGTAGAGAACACTATTGAGAGGTGTATCTATATGAAGGTCAATGGGAGCAAGTTCATTATTTTGGTACTATATGTTGATGATATTCTTTTAGCTGTTAATGATTTGGGCTCGTTACATGATGTAAAGAAAATTTCTTTCTAATAATTTTGAAATGAAAGATATGGGTGAGACATCCT
Source organism: Erythroxylum mucronatum (assembly GCA_027563825.1). Lineage (NCBI taxonomy): Eukaryota > Viridiplantae > Streptophyta > Magnoliopsida > Malpighiales > Erythroxylaceae > Erythroxylum > Erythroxylum mucronatum. Next base: position 16,939,709 of record JAOSBP010000005.1, read on the forward strand.
ATGTGATTGGAATAGAAATATTTCGTGACAGAACACAAGGATTGTTAAGGTTGTCTAAGAAAGGATATATCAGTAAAGCATTAGAGAGATTTAGGATGGAAAAATGCTCAACAAGAGTAGTTCCAATTCAGAAAGGGGATAAATTTAAAGAAATACAATATCCCAAAAATGATTTGGAATGAAAGTAAATGGAATATATTTCCTATGCATCTGTAGTTAGGATTTTGACGTATATTCAGACTTGTACTCAGCCGGATATCAGTTTTGCTATTGAAATGTTAGGTCGATATCAAGGCAATCCCGGATTGGACTATTAGAAAGCTACAAAAAAAGTTCTTACGTATTTACAAGGCACCAAAGATTACTTGCTCAAATACAGGAAATCATATCACTTAGAAGTGATCGGCTATTCAGATTCAGACTATGCTAGTTTTGTAGACTCAAGGAAATCTACCTTTGGTTATCTATTCGAACTAGCAAGAGAGGCAATTTCTTAAAAGAGTGGAAAGCAATTTGCCATTGCTAAGACTGAATTTGTGGCATACTTTGAACCAGTGGTCAGATCGGTCGACCCAGACCAGTCCGACCGGTCAATTGACCGGTTTTGACCGGTTCATACTGGTCCAATTTAAAGCCGATTTTTTTGGTTGAACCGGACCGGATAGCCGACCGGTCACCGGTCGAACAGGTTGAACTGGCCGGTCCGATCCGGTTTTTAAAACAAAGAGTGTGGCTCATATTACTTTATTTGATTCTAATATAAAGTGAGCCTAAAACAATGATTATTGGGCCTGTTAAAGGACATTAGAGTCATTAGGGTTACCTAATAAAGAAACCCTTCTCTCTCCCTTCAAGCAAAAGAAACTTTTACAGATATTAAAAAATATATGCGTTATTGCACCATTGAAAAGAATGAAAATAAAGGCAAGAAGGTGAGAATAGATAAAGTTTTTCCGTAAAGAAGGGATTTGATAATAAGAAGAGATTATACGAATATGGATCAGGTTAGTTATACGAATATGGATCAGGGTTAGTATTTCTCTTTTTTCTTTATAGCAATAATTTTAGGGTTTGACGGTGTTGAATTAATTGTGTTATAAATGTTCTTGGGTGAATTCTATGCTTGTAATATTGCTTAGAATGTTAAAGATTAAATCTTACATTCTTCCACAGGAATCGTTGGAATACCATTTTCACCTTTTGCAAGCTTATACATATTCAGAGAATTTTCCTTAAGAGCATCACTCTGCACATTCTTTGGAAGATCTAATGCTATAGTACATGGGTACTTGCATCTTGATCTTCTTGGAGTTTAGGTCTCCAGACTTTCACTATGCCTCCCTTCAATGTTTTCCAAGAGTAAGTAACCTGAATATTGTCCTCCACCAAGTCCCTTACTTCATTGAATCTCATGATCTTGATAGAATTAGGTGAGTCCTCCATATATACTTTCGTACATACTCGAGCAAAGCCAATCTGCAGTAGAAGCTAATGATGTAGCTCAAACCTTCAAAGTACTCTAAAGGAACTTTATAGAAGTTTGCCCAAACAAGATTGAAGTCCAACCTCAATTTGTCCATTGTAAAACCTGGTTTCCATTTCCTCACCAATAAAGGTCTTCCTTGAACATGCTAAGACCCCATGTCAACGAACCTGAGGTTTTCATTTCCTCGCCAGTAAAGGTCTTTCTTGAACATGCTAAGACTCCATGTTAATTAACTTGAAGATGAAGAAATAATCTTCACTGATTAAGGTATTCTCCAAGCCAAGTTTTCTCTAGTTATAATTCGCCCACTGTTGCACCAGGGAACATGCCAGTCCCTTGTCCTAAAAAGTAGCCAACCAAAACTACTTTCCATTTCCTAGCTAACCAACAACAAAGAGAGAAGAGAGATAAAATAATGGAGAGAATTGGGAACAGGACAGGTGGGAGAAGCAAAGACAGAAAATGGAAGAATACTGGTAGATAACGCCTTCTCGAAAGCCTCAATACAACTGTCGAAAATGGCAATCTACTCCATTACTTCCAAGATCACATTCATACCCCACAAATCTATCCTTTCTTCAGATTCTCTACAGCCCAACCTTGAAGATATAAAGCCGTTTATACGAGGGATTGAGTCACTTTTCAATGGGAAAAGCTTACAGAGAAATTAAGCAATGACCAATGGTTTGGTGATTTTGAGGACGCAGTTGGCAACAAGAAAGTGATTCAACTAAAGTGAAGTTTTTAATTGATATCTTCCAACCAATCATATCAAAGCATTATACATGCTAGTCCATACAAAAGGAATGCTTCACAATATAAACAAACATATAGGCATTGTTTATTTCTAACGGATAAAGAATCCCTCCGAGTAGAGCAGTGAATTGAAGCAATAATAGTACGAGTCTTCTGTTCTGCATTTTGACATGGACAGTGTGTGAAGCATTTCTTCTTTCTTTCACGCAAACTGTATATCAGAAACTCCTGTGAATTTATATCCTTACCTCGCCTCATACCAACAAAGAAAGATTATCTACATCAGCAATCCCAAAAATCCCTCCCCCCAACCATATTCATCACATTGCTAAATGTCTGGTCCAAAACAATCTCTTTCTTCAAAAACCAGAATGGTCACCAGTAGATTGGGAAGCCAAAATTGTTGTGAAGTCAACCTTTTCCATTGTTTAAGGTTCAACCACAGAATTCTGAGAGACCAGTCCCATGTGATTAGCGCTCATTCACATTCATCAGATACCCCACCTGCAAGATGTCTTGAAGGATTGGCTTTCATGAAAAACAACATGAGAGCACACGAGGCAATGCATCTGGTGGACCAACATCTTTCAGGTAACTGAATTCTCTCTCATTGAACAACCAATGTTGTGGAGGGTGATAAGAAATAAGGAACTCAATGCAGGTACACCATTATCAACAAAACAGTTCCGGGAATGACCACATAATCAACCTTGCAAATATGTCGGACTCAAGGAATTCCACATGAGCAGCCCTACCAATTATGGTGTTCAGGTTCCTAGTCTGAGAAGATGTATCAAAACTGATATCACAGCGCATGAAAATTCGAGGCTCAGAGGATGGAGCTTGAATCTGGTTCAAACAATTATTTAGCATATCCCAGAAGACTTTGCCCCTTTTTGTGTAATCCAACATGGATGCTGGAGACATATCAATCCTGGCTGAATGATAAGGAATATAACCATCCTGGATATACAGGAACAAATTTGGAATTGAAAATCTTCCCTACAAACAAATGAATACATGCTAGACAAGGGAACATGAAAACAGCAGGTTGTCAGTCATCACAAAGTTTCTTTGCAGGCAATAGGAACATATTCAATGCTTGAAGAATTAAAATAGTCTACAAGAATGCACAAGGACTATAATTTTTTAGTGCTTTTGCTCGTACTAATTTCCCATTTCAAAGGCCTCCTACTTTAATTTCTTCTATTTCAGTCCTAACACTATTTAGAACTCCTCATAATTAAATCCATCAAAAGAATCAAGTGTAACAAGATAACATAATCTATTTCAAGCATATCAGAAGAAGAGTGATACCTGAGGTGATGATAACAGGATTATATTCTTGAAGTTCTCCAGTGTCTTCTCCTGGAATAGGAAAAAAAAATGCATAACTTAGTGCCCAATGCAGTGTTTGGCCGCTATTTATGTTGGTCCTTTTCGACAGATGCATAGACATCATATATGATATATTCTCTCTCTCCCTCTCTCTCTGTCTCTTTCTCACTCACACACACACACACACCCACATAAAATATAACATGTAAAAAGGAAAAAATTTCATATTGGATCTACAACAATTTGGAGGTCTTTGCGGTACCTTGCAAAGTTTGTACAAGAAAGTGTTTGTGAGGTCTGGATCATCTGAGAACGTAAGCTGATGAATGCATTGTGTGCCTTTAAACTTCTTCAAGAGCCACAGACCAGAGTTGAATAATGTGTTTGAACTGTACATGTACCCCAAATGTGGCCCAGATAAAGAAAGATAAGTATGCAAGTATCTGAGATATGGTTCCAAGATGCTTTCTGACAAAAGGGGGAAGCCAAGAAAAATGGATAACCAATCAATTTAGCACAATGTTTGCCAGAGAAATTGATCAAAAGACCCTCCATTGTCAGATGAATATACCTGTCAACGCAGCTCTTAAGATGACATTACCAATGGAATGACCAACAAAGCTAAGCTTAATATTTCTTAAACGTCCAGTCCTTGAGGCTTTATCCATTTTCCTTTTGATGAAACACACAACTTCCTGTGCCAGCCTTACTCCCATTTCCTTGAAATCCCCATGTGTTTTATTCTCATTTGCTTCCGACATAAGAAACTCTATTTTGGGATCTATCAGAAGCCATTGATTCCGAATAAGTCGTAGGTCCAGGTGATGCCCCTATTGTGATGCAGTGAGGTGATATCATTATCTCTATTTACTAGGAAATTCACCAAAAATAACAAACAATTAACATAAAGAAGGAACAGTTAAGGCCTGCTCAATTGTGGAAAATTTTTCATGTTCCCAACACAGTTCTCTTTCCATTTCCATGTTTTTCTTCTGTTAAAAACCAAAGAAAAAATTAATGTTCATTGTCAAAAAGCAATTTATTTTGGAACTACAATTAACATAACAGTTTACATTTACTATTCAATGGTTTTTCATTTAACAAATTTTACATATTACTAGCAATATTCACAAAATAATATCAAACACCTCTTGATATATATTTATACATACAGATGAATCTGGAAGTACAAGTAGCTAATTCTGTATAAATAACCCAAACCATAACAATCATAAAAGATTGATGAAAAGAGTAATGCAGAAAAAGAAGTCTTGTATGAATGCTTTGTGCAACTGGACGCACAAGCTTATGACAGAGTGTTGTTTTTCAATTATTTTCAAGTTTGAAATGAAGAGTGACAGCTTAAAAAAATTATTGCCATCGTGCATTCTTACAAAAAATTATTGTCATCGTGCATTCTTACAAAAAATTATTGTCCTTGCATTTTAAATTATTGACGTGTCAAAACTGGTATCTTCTTGTCTTTGCAACTTACCCCTCCCCCATAAAATACAAAAATTGAAAAAAAAAACACAATAAAGGGATATAAGGTTCCATTTATTTAAAGAAGTGCTACAAGTATGGTAATATATGCTCTTCCATAATTGGTACCACAGGTAGAAGGAAGGTAATGACAGAAAATCAAAAGATAACACACAAAATTAAGCTCCTAACATAATTAATAAGTAAAAAAGAAACATGCCTGAAATCCATGTACGAAGACAACTATTTTCAGAACTTTACCATCCTGCTCTGAGTTAAAGTTATTTGATCCTCTAGCATTCCCAATTATTCCACGTGGAAAATTTGGGGTATCTTTCTGATCCAAATGACCTAGAAATATGTTTCCATTCAAGGTCTGCAGTGGTGGGTGCACAGCACGCTCTATAGTAACAATAGGAACACACAAAGGATTTCCAAACATATGCATATCTTGAAGTGATCGATTGTTGATCTGGATGGAAGCCATAGATTTATAAGAATTAACTGAGATGAAACATTGGAAAATAACCACTAACTACATACCCTCATTTGTGCAATACTTTGCCGATGAAGCTCAGCATGCATGGTAGCCCATTGGGCAGGCTGTAAAGAGTACATGAACACCAAGAAAATTAGTGAACATCGATAGGCATATGAAAGAGGATAATTTCTACATATTCAAAGAGGTCATGGTACAATCCAGTGCTATTAATTCCTAACATGGCAATCTATTAGGTGTGGCTAGTAACTTGTTGAAGTTCTAGATTTTGTTCAAAGGCAAAAAGTGTAAATTTAATCTTAATGTTTTCATCAAAATATAAATTATATTGTAACGCTTCAGAGTATTCAAATAAATCCTAACATTCGCAAAACGTTCAAAATAAATCTTAAGCAGTTAATATATTTTATTTATAGCATGGGCCCTATTGTCCCACATGACATATAAGTGATATAATAGGACCCACATGTTAGATTAAACTTAAATTAATTTAAATTTATCTTTTTAATTCTATTTAATTTTAAATAAATATTAATTTAACCTAATTTATTCTCAATAAACTCTAATTAACCTAATTTAATCTTAATTATTCAAAATTTTCATTTGAAATCTCATTTCCTCTTAACCCCTATCAAGCCCTCTTCATCGTTGGCAACTTCTCTTCTCTTCTCCAATCTAGAAATCGAGCACTAATCCCACATACTTTAATTTACAATCAAGATAATAGATATGATCTGGATTTTTGGAAACTCACATATGTTTATTGCCAAGACAAAGGAAAAATTGGAACATGTAAAATTGGATTTGATTAAAAGACCTAAAAGCTTCGAATCTTGTTTTAAATTGCCCCCTTCTTGTGGTGATTATTGGTGGTGGTTAAGGTTGTGAAGGGTTGATTGTCAATGCTCAGCTGCCATTGCCCTCTTTAGTGGTTAAAGTCACGGTTGTCTAGGAGAAAGAACTATATGATCATCACTCTAGGCGAAAAGGTAGGGGAGATTTGTAAATGGTGTAGATCATCACTCTAGGCAAAAAGGTAGGGGATATTTGTAAATGGTGTAGACAAAGATAGCGGTGACACAATGAGTGGCTAAAGACGATAGTTGCTACTGCTCACCATGGTGTTATGGCTATAGGAGACACATTATGGTGACAAGATGGTCGCATGTTATTAGCTAGGTACAATGGTTGCTTCTCCTTAGAGTGACATCGACTGGCATAGGTGGTAGCAGTTTGTTTTGCAATGGATGTTAGGGTCTAGAAAAGGGCTGTTAGGAATTCTATGATTGGTAATGAATATTTGCTACTGAGTTAGTGTAATAATTAAGATTAAATTAGATTAACTACAGTTTATTGAGATTAAATTAGGTTAATTATGTTCAATTAAGGTTTATTAAAAATTAAACATAATTAAAAAAAATAAACTTAAATTAATTTAAATTTAATCTGGCCTATGAGTCCCATTATGCCACATGTATACAGGCACACGCTACAAACAAAATATTATATTAAACTCATACCACGTCAGAAATGATGTGGAACATAATGAACAAAACTTTATCCAAATTTCCATTTACCAAGTATTTATTTTGAATGTTTTGCAAACATTAAGGTTTATTTTAAATACTCCAAAATGTTAGTCTAACACGTATTTTAGTGAAAATGTTACCTTTGTGCAACTAACAAAATAACATTTAGAAGGTAAAACCAACATTTACTTACATCATAAGCTAACTTTTGTGGGCTTGACAATTTTCGAAGGGGACTCTGGCAAGAAGAAGAATCAACTTGACTACTCATGGAATAAGGTGGTACCTCATCCTTGGAGTACACCATCCATATTGACCATTCAACTCTTCTATCCTCAGCCCAAGTATCATGAAGATAATCCAATATCTTTTTCCTGTTCGCTCTAGATTGACATATAATATCATCGATAGAATTAGACCATGTCTTAAAGCAAACATTTAAAATATTTCAACCAAAAAGGAGATAAAAGCTTTTTCCCACATAAAGGGTTATTGTGAAAGTGACACAAGAAATATGAGATTGTGTAAGGGGAACCAAAAACAATAAAAACCAAAAGGAAAAAAGATACTCTATTGTGCATGACAAAGCCTATTCAAAGATGGAAAAGTAGAAAAATAAAGATTAGGTAGTTAGAACATGTACAACTTGCAATTGTTCACAAGCAATAAAACACATCCATTGACATGCATAACCTTAAGGACATCAACATCTTATTTTGAATTTAAACGTAACTACAAAGATCATAGAACTTCATATGATAGATCTTATCACCATTGCTTCCATTGTGCATACAAGGCCTTCTTCAATTTACAAATAGTTTGAATAGACAAATTATTCTTATAACCTAGAAGCACTTTCATATAGATTCTTTGTCGATGCACTCTTGACATCTTCCCAATCATAGTTAGCTGCTAAAGATAACGGAATTCTATTTATATTTGCAACTAGAGTAAAAGTCATTAGGAAGTCAATTTTATAAGTTTAAGTACAGCTTTTGGTCACCAATCTTATCTTATATCTTTCAATCGATCCATCTGTCTTATACTTTGTTGTGTAAACCTATGTACAACCCATATGTTTCTTCCTTACGACAGCTTCATCAACTCTCAAATTTTATTCTTTCTAATGCATCCATTTCCATATTTATAACTTATTTCCATTTCTCATTGGTTAAATCCTTGGATAGCATTTAAGGATATGAGATTCAGTTTCACTAAAAGTTATTACCTCATTATCAGGATCTAGGTTGGAGTCTAGGACTTGCATAATCAAGGAATAATCGTCTTCTTCCTTGAATACACCTTGTCAAATATTACATTGTTAAGGGCAGATTCTTTCTTGTTGATTTTGAGGTACAAGTTTAGATGTAGGCTTAAAGTAAGATGGTAGGTCAAGCAAGAAGAAATTCCCTATCCTTATCTTATATTATTCCAAGACTTATGACGTTGTTCACATTGCTAAACTCTTCTTCAATGAGGTTATATATCTCTATGGATTATCTTTAACCATTGTCTCTAATCAAGATGTGAAATTTATGAGCTGCTTTGGGAGAACTCTATCAAAAACACCGAACACTAAGCTTTAGTTTTTCAAGTTCTTTCCATCCCCAAACCGATAGACAAATAGAGGTAGTGAATAGAATGCTTGGTCAAGGACAATGTGAATTATTGGAACCTAATTCTTCCTAGAAACTTATTAATAGATGATATCTTACGAAAAATGTGATTCTTCATATTCCTAGACTCAAATACAGAATTTGCATAGAATAGTTCAACTAGTAAGAGTCCTTTTGAGATAGTTTTAAGAATTCAACCAAGTAAGCCTATTGATTTGGTTCCTTTACAACTGATAACATGAGTTAGTGTTAAAGAACACTAGAGGGAAATCATTGATGAGATACAGAGAAAGATAATAACTAATGACTTGACTTAAAAGAACGTGTTGAACAGCATCGCCGATTGGTGAAATTCGACGAAGGGGATATGTAATCATAAGTATTCATAAAAAGTGTTTTTCAAAAGAAATATATAAGAAACTTCATTAATAGAATGTTAGACCTTATAAGATCTTCAAGAAAATAAGTTAACGCTTATGTTTTGGAATTACCAAGTAACATGGAAATCCTATCATTAATGGTGCAGACTTATCATGGATATGATGATAAACAATCTCCTATTGTTGCTATGAGCATTCCAGCTATTCCCCATCTTAAAGAGGAGATGGAAGATGTTTTTGATGAACAAATTGTAGCTACTAGAGTTGGTGGATATCGATGGTTTCCCATCAAGTTGAAAGGAAAATCAATTCATGATAGCACTTAGATTTTAGAATCTGAATTTCAAAAGTTGAATCCAGACTTACATGATCAGTATTTGTCACATTCTACGTTGATGACGACTTCATACAAGTCAAGCAGAATTGATGCAGAAGAACTCAGAGTTTATAAAAGAAATTAAAAAGAGGGCAAATTAGTCAACTACAAGCTTTAATTTGGTGGAATGAAAAGTAGAAGTTGAGGTGATAACAAAGACAACAAGGGCTGAAATTTAGTTTACACTAGGTTTCCTTATTAAATAGAAAGTAGTAGTAAGTTAGATACATTATCCTAATTGAAGATATATTATTCTAGTTGTTTCAAACTTAACTTATTTAAGAATATAGAATTTTTAGTAGAATAGGATTCATGTTTTGGATTAGTTTAAAATAAGGATTCTAAGAACTTATATATATATATACTTATATATATATAGTATACTAAGCCCTTCAATAATAAATTCTTTTTCTATAAACTTAAGTTTTTAATTAAAAGGTGTGATTATTTCTTATAAGAGTAATTCTTAAACTATAGGAGTGATTCCTAATTCCTACCTTACGTTACTTGTTGTTTACCTCACTTTTTCCAATACTTTTAACCTGAATTTCCAGTAACCAAAATCCTAAATTCTAGCCATATCAAACCTAAAATTCCAGCCATATCAAATCTTAAAATTTTAGCTATTTCAAACTTGAAATTCCAGCAATCTAAGCTGAAATTCAAACCTAAAACTCAAATTCCAGCAACAAAAATTTATAAATTTTATGGGTCTTAACCACTAGAATGATACATCTATTCGTCCTACATCAACATATATAATATTTCCTAGAAAATTCTTAAACATAATAGAAAGAATTACTAAACTAACTTATTAGTTGAATTAATTATTTAAATATGTAAGTAAACTAATAATATAAATCATTATCCTTGTAAACCTAAATTTATTTAGAAAAGAATTAAAGGAGAATTTTCAAATTTTATAAGCACACAACCCATAGGATTGATGACAACTCGGACTTCAATATTAAGAGTCCTCAGTCCTCACATAAAATTTTAAGGGTCTTACTGATTCGGATTTCAAAAAGTTGCAACCTTTATTCTAGATCAATAACAGGTAACATTCATTGCCAAGAAAGGTATCAATGAAATTACCTGACCCCTTTACCATGGAATAGAATCAATAGAACACCCAAGTTAAAAGCAAGCCCAGACTGACATGAAATTGGAAAAGGAGATTTGTTTATTAAAAACAACCAGAAACACATTTCCAAGGGTATTTAGGGTTTATACATCAAGGCAGTCTATCGTATTGTTGCTTAAAAGAAACTTGTAGTTTGATTTATCCACTTGAGGTCTTTGTGTTTGAAGATTATTAAAATAAATCCTACAAATTATGAATATGATCTTGTAACCGAAAAAACTTCTACATACTAGTTACGAAATCAATTCTATTTGAATACAATTTATCATAAATATGTATATATACATATATATATATGTATATATACATATATATATATGTAAGTACGAACAAAAAATGTATAGAAAGATCTATTTTACCAATTATAACTGAACCTTTAGGGATAAATTCAAATCACAAGGGCCTTGGCGCAATTAACACTTATTATAACTCAGTTGGAGTGTAGAAAGAAATATGAGCACTATCTTCTAATTGGAAAATCAGCAAACAATAATGGTTCTCAAATCTAAGAAAAAGAGATAACTTTGTAAATGAAAGCACGTAAGAGTAAATTACTATTTTCTTCTCATATACTAAGGGTTACAAAGATTGGTGGTAATTTAAAAGGTTTTCATAAACTGTTGGGTAAAAGAAAATCATAATTTTACATATTAGTGAGGAACTCAAAAAGCTATAAGAAACGAATCAATAATTAGACATACCTGTGGAATGTCAAAAATTGGTTCCACATAAAGAGAATTTGGTTCCCCAAAGAATGGATTATTTTCGACAAATCATCTCGAGATAACGAATAGAGAAACGCATCATTTTGAAGATCTGCTCTACCATATACTTTCTGTTTAAAACAAAATAGAAACATTTAATAAACAAATATGTGACAGATTCACCTTACATCAAGTAAGCAAGAAAGATATATTCAACATCATTGATATCAGGAGCACACAGTACCTTAACACCATTCACCAGCTTGTACGATGCTTGAGAATTGTAATCCATATTATGGAGAATACATGGGGAAATGAAAGGAAATTTTGCATGACCCATATTGGAAATAGAATTGCCCAAGTCAATAACTTGGTCTATAGCTTTGCATACTTTTTCTATATCTTCACAAAATATGTCATGTGCTTGTAGTAATGCTTTAATGAGCACAATCTGCTTAGAATTTGGCGATGCCCCGTGACTCAAATCCTGGCCATTAGGCATATAATATTAACAAAAACAAACATGAACCTTTGAGTAAATTAAGGTTAAAAAAAGAATTCAAATTCCACAACTTATTGCATGGAAATGATATACTCAAAAAACAATGGACAATGGTAACCTCATACAATTTACGAACCTCATAGGTTTCAAGAATATATTCCTCTCCATTTACATATCTTATAATAATAAGACTATAACACTCCTTTCACCATTCTTTCTTCCTCCTAAAAGAGAAAGAGCCTTAAAGAAATTTGTCAGAACATGTTTCAGGAGTTAACAAACTGCCTAAAAACATAGAAGATTTTCCTTTGCATGGTATTAAAGTTGTGGGAATAGAGATTTCAATGGAAGACATCATTTGAATTCTTCTTTCTCATGTCATTGTTGTTCTTGAATTATGTTAAACATCGATGTCTTAAGCTTTCCTAGATCAACAATCAACTTGAATAAACCAAGCTAACATACAATATCAGCATCATATGTATAGACATAGATTCTAAATGACTAGTCATGACTACATTGATTCATAATTATTAGAATCGAATTATTAGAATCAGACAAACCTTGTCCAAGAAACCAAGTTTTTGGTTCAACTAGTGGCTCAATGGTAGAAATGGTGGTCAATTCTCATTCAATTTTTAGCTCATAATTGTTTTTATAAATATCTTCAAATCTAAGCTAATGAAAAAAAAATTATGTTACTAACTTAAAATAGTTAAAATCAAGTATAATGGTCTTTGGGTTTTTTACACTACTATACCACAAGGACTTTTGTCCTCTGTCAGTTCAAGCTTCTACCAATTTTTTCTTTGTCCATCTAGCTTTTGACTCATTATTATGAGCTCAAACTGGTATTTCAATCTGCTTTTTATTATTTTCCTAAGCCAACTGTTTATCCACTATAGAAATTGGAGTAGTATAGTGGCCGAGTCACTGATCAGTATCCAGACTTAATCATGTCTGATTTGTGGTGAGAATAATACCTGATATATGCAGCATTTGAGAGAAACTACACCAAATCAAGCATTTGGTGGAAGTAAGCAAGCTAGAAGTCATAATTACTAGAGAGAAGAGATACTTGGTTTGATCCATCAATTAACTAGCAACTAATGGCCAATAAAGTATGGATATATTAGCAACTATTTTACGCTTCCAATGCAAGACAATTAAAGAGAAAGAAATGGAGTGGTAAGACCATGTAGCTTGTTTTAGACATTAAAGTTACCTTTGATGGGGATAAGCAAGTAGCTTTCAGCATGATGATGTGAACACTTGCATCAAGAAGGACAGCATAGAAGCCATCAAAATGTATAGGACAATAAGAATGTAACCCCAAAAGTGCTTTTGGAGGAATCCGAAATTCATGGACTGCTGCCGGAAGTGCATACACAGGAGTTTCCAACTGAGAACTGCAGATGGTGTGTTACAATCAATGTGATTTAGACGAGTCAGACTGACAGATGCCTTTCAGTTTATTGGATAAATGAAGAAACAATGAAATTTAATACAGAAAGGAAAAAACACTGAAATCCTGTTCGATGCCAACTAACCCATCCTTTATAAGAGGGGTATACATAAGCTCAAACTTCAAAATAACAGCCGAAGTGATTGCACCCTGAAAAGGTTAAGGCATGTCAATATGCAAAATATTTGTGAGCAGAATCTAATCTAACAATCAACAAATAAATGCTTGATAATGAAAATCTTCAACAGATATAATCCTCAGATACTTAGATTAATTTGAAGAATTTCCCTCAATAAAAAAACCATAAAATACCTATGACCTACATTTTCTCAAAACATTCAAGTCATATCTAGAATATCATAAGTTAAGAACATCTCAATAAATGGAAAATATCTAGTCTAATTACTAATATGAGAAGATTAATCATGCCTATTTCATCATGCACATAATAGAATATCTATGAGTCTAAATGCCACTTTTGTTTGTTTGAGAAAGCTTGTGATCCCCACTAATATCATAACCAGTAGCTTTCTTATCAGATAAGACAGATCTCAATACCTCCTCTGCATGAAGAGATAGGATGAAAGATATCATGATAGATAGATAAACATCCTGTCTGGAATATTGGATATAAAAAGGTTGTGTTAAGAAACTGTTGTCCGCATCATTAATCCTCCAAATCCCATATGCACCTTCACAGCCAAGTCGAGGCTCTACATCTCAAATAAATTGTACTGATTATCAGCTACTAGTACTTAGATAAGTACATAAATCAATCAAGAACATTTCGGATTAGCGTCATAGTAATCAAGAAACATATGTGTACTAATCAAAAGATTAAAGGGAATGAATTATAATGATTCATCAGGATCAAAGGTTTCACGGTAAACAAAATAGAACATTTAGCTGATACAACGAATATAGATGAGCTTTGGATTGGGGAAAAGGAACATTTTGAAACAAAGGTTAAAATTCCTGCATTTAGGTCTATAATCCAATCACGTGGATCATGAAAATTAGACATTGAGAAACCACAGAAAGCATCGCGTGCAACATGCTTGCACAAATGAATAATAAAGCATTTGAAATCAATTTAAACTTTGAATACTATCACAGTTTGTCATTCACATACTAGTTATAGACACTGTACTTACATGAATTAGAAAAGTTTATATTCAATTGATTAACTAATTCCACTTTGCAGCAGGCTTTACAATTGCATAAACGCAATTTTGCCCAGTCACAGTTCTTGCGAAGGGTTTTGGGTCCTAAAATTGATAGAATCAGACTCTTAACCTTCAGCAGTTTATGTATAATGATTTTCATAGACCCGTCAATAGAAAGTTGCACAAAAGATTTCCTTGATCAGATTAATATAATGAAAATTTTAAGAAAAGGAAATGCACAAGACGTCAGAGATACAAACTGCGGCAGTGGTCACAAAAGCACCTTCATATTGAACAACCCGAGCAGGGGTTCCCAGAGGGGTGGACTCTTTGCCCTCCAAATGCAAGGAAACCTTAATCTGATACCACCTACATTGATAATTGAACTACTTCGTGTCATCATTAATAAATAATTACAACAACGATAAACCAAGCAAATCATGAACACCGAACCAAAACCCAACATAAAAAGTACTTACCCCTGTTGAAAAAGATCAAGATTGTGAAACCTGTCAATATAAATAGCAACTTCATGTATAGTCTCACTTGGTTTATGAACAGGTGGGCTCTGCAGGTCATGATTAGTGAGAGCTTTTCTAGGTGATGACCAATTTCTTTGGTCAAAACCCATTAAGCATCTCAGTCTCCTAAACATATTTAAACCAGTTTCCGTTCTAGTCCTACAATTGTCGCTTGCTTCCCTCTTATTCTCTCAATTTTCATATTAAATTGGACTGAAGAAACAAAACCCATAAACAAGAAACGAGATTTAGTAAAGGGTGAGTGTTAAACAGTAAGGAATGGAGCAAAGGTGTATGGGTGGTCTTGGTAAGTAGCGTTAAGAGAGCTGTCAAAGGGTAAACCGCAGACGGTTGCACCGATACAACATTAAGTTAATGTGTAGAGAGAGGAGTCGATGAGACATTATTGTCATTCTTAATTGTTTGGCTTTAAATTGACAGCGGACATGGAAATGGAACAGGAACCGTCTGATTCGTCCAAGACAAGCGGGTGAATCAGTCCTTTCAGTTGTCACATATATGGACTTTACTTATTTAACGTTTTCTTTGATTTTTCCGCAATCACAAAATAAGCCGGCAACTCAAAAGTTATGATATACATTAACGCATATTTTAGATCGACCCAGCCATCGGTAACCAAATTCTGATCAGCTGGTCCAATTTAGGCCATTTTCTTAAATTTAGGATATGTTTGAGAGTTTAGGATGGAATTAAATGAAATGGCAATTAATGGAATGAAATATAATGGAGTGGATGAAAATTTAAATAAAATAAGAGAGGGTTTGAAAGGCAGGCTATGTCATTCCATCCCTGACTTCCAATTTGAGAGGTCACAAAATATTAGATTTTGGATGACAAAGGATAGCTTCCAAAGCCATCAATTGTCATTCCATCCTATTTTAAAATAGACTCTCAAATAATGGCTTGAGTCATTTGGGTCATTCAATTCCATTCCCTTCCATCCCTCCATCCACATACAAACATACCCGATACTAACCATACACCTGTACTGTATTTAGATTGAGGGACAATCACTATGTATATCATTTCCTACTTCAATTATTTTCATTCCGTTCTTGTCATTTAGATACTTTGCCACTAAAGCAGTCAATATTGTTCATTTACTTAACCTTATAATGATATCTTTGATATGTTAAAGCATTGAAATAAAAACATTATTATAAGTACCAATGATTTTAATGAGTTAGAATCATATCATAACTGATGAAACACCTGATGAGAAATCATATCACAATTGATGAAACACCTGAATCGACTTTTCTCATCAGTAAAATTTTCAAATATAAAAAAACCAAAGAAAAGTGAACTATGGAAGACTTATCTGCAACCGTAAAAGTCAATTAAGGAAAGAGAAACCAGCCCTTAACTACTAAACCTTCTAGAAAAACCCTAAGTAGAATGAACTCATAAGATGTTTGACAATTTCAAAACAAAAATCTAATCTTGAAATGCCTACCTTTTAAGAGAAGTGTAAACATATAAAAGTGTTTTGAGAAATAAATTTGAGAAATGCAAGATAATCTACCTCTTTAAGATTTTTTTAAAAAAAAGAAAAATGATCAATATAATTAAATAGAAATAATTATTAGATTTTATTATATTTTAATCTTTCTATTTTAAATCTTGACATT
Organism: Erythroxylum mucronatum; assembly: GCA_027563825.1. Taxonomy (NCBI): domain Eukaryota; kingdom Viridiplantae; phylum Streptophyta; class Magnoliopsida; order Malpighiales; family Erythroxylaceae; genus Erythroxylum; species Erythroxylum mucronatum. The sequence goes on from JAOSBP010000005.1 coordinate 16,956,325, forward strand.
TAACTAAATTCATAAGTAAATAATTTACTTACAATCAAGATAAATTCCAAGAAATTTTTTTATTTTACTAATTGTAAAATTAATGAAAGTTTAAAAAAGTCATTATTTATCGCTTAATTAGATGTGTGGAATAAGAAATCTTAAATATAACTTGTTAATGATGTAATTAAATATTGTTGCGTGACAAACAAAAGTTTTATATGAGGTTGTATTAGAAACTTTAACGTTTCATATTTTATGAAGTATAAACGAAGATAAAATAAAATTATATTTTATGATAAAAAAAAGTTATCTTTTAAATTAAGAGGAATGTAGTTATCTTTTTCTAAATTTGTGAACTACTTGAAGTAGGTCTTCTCATTACTTATTGCACATCTATGGTCCGGTGTTATATTATTGGACCCTATTCTTGGTGCCCAATATTTGGAGTCATAAAACGTGAGCATATTATCCTGTAGAGTTATTTCAATAAACCCTCATTAGCTATTATCCCATAAGGGTGGCGTGCCCCTACCAATAAGTTAACATAATCAAACTCATTTCTCTTATTTCAAAACAGATTTTGGGAAACTTTAAACCAGAATTACAATTTGGCTTCTTCAGAACATTTGTAGCTCTATGTCTCTAGTTTATTTAAAAGTAAGAATCATCTTATTTGGAGCTTTACAGAGCAAGATATCATCAAAATACCGAAGTATGTTTAGTAAAATATCCAATTCATACTCTTCCAACTGATACCCTTACTTTGATTCAATCATCTTTTTCAGATCAATACCAAAAGTTATAAATTTTTATGGAAAGATAGAGAAATGTATTAGGAATCTATTAGTTTAAAAATCAGGTTATTTGGAGGCCGAATGACAAAGTTATGGCTAAAAGAATCAGAGGTATTTAGGTTTGGGAAGACCTGCGGGTCGTGATCGTGATTGTTGAAAATTTTTGCAGAGCCATGATCGTGACTCTTTATTTTTCTTCTACCCAACCTATTTTAGAAAAATAGACATAACTTTTACTAGAGATGTTAGATTAAGGTCATTATTAGACCATTTTGAAGAAGACTTCTAGACCTACAACTTTTATAATGACCTCAAAAAGATATTTTGCATCCAAAAAGGTTAAATTTTCAAAATAATGTAGCTGTCATGTATGTCCATCCTGTGCAGCCTCACAAACTTCTAATTATCATATCTCTCAACTACGATATCCAAAAATTTCATACTTTTTATCGTTGGAAAGCTAAAAAGATATGCTACAAATTCAAGAAGACAACTTTGTCTAATTCTGTTAGTGTAAGTCGACTTACACATGCACAGTACTATAAGTCGACTTGTATTCTCCTGTAAGTCGACTTATACTTGCACAGTACTGTAAGATTGTTAGAGTAGT
>JAOSBP010000005.1:16972305-16989774 GCA_027563825.1 Erythroxylum mucronatum
TGTCTTAGGAGGCTGTTCGGCGGTCTTTCCTGGGTATTACTGAATCGGTTCACTTCACTAGTTGTTTACCTTAGAGGGAAAAATTACCCGATTTTCCCAACACCTTTATTGTTATAAAGAATATTGTTAGTTAGAAAAAAATATATTTTAAGTGTGTGATTTTATTAGATGTCTTTTGATAGAAGATTTCAAGAATTGTTGTCAAAATTCAGATAAACGAGGTTTTCTGATTTCTGTAAAACTGTTGCAGTTTTTTTATTTTCATAAACAAAAAATCACAACAGAGTAAACCAAACACGTTTTACTTACCTGTTTTTCTTTTTACAAAAACAACAACAAAAAACGGAAGAAAAAAACGGAAACAAACAGCCCCTAAGTCTATTACACATCTCTTCTTTAAATCCAAAGTTGCATATTGCATTTTGGAACCAGATTCAAATGCTTTGTACCCTATCTACTCCAACCTTTTTCTTATAGGATTTGATTGTTTGGCTCTTTAGAAACCATTACCTAAAGAAAGGAAACTTGATGGTCAGCAATATTGTATTAGAAAACACGATACATGGGAACATGAGTTATTTCAAGGTCAAATGATATCTGAGACTACACTCCTATTGGAATTGATTAGGATAATAAGAATGCAAATCTTGGGTCATCAAATTCATCTATAATGTAGTTACAATTTGTTGATCAAACAGTATATGCTCGATACTACTTCAAGAGATGAAACTTGCGCTAATGCTATGATTGAGGGATCTATGTTGATCGTTTAACAACTTTGAAACTTCTAGCTTTATAACAGGTAGCAATTTAAATTTTTATGGCAATGTTTGTATGAGCTAACCAATTGCGAGCAGCTAATATATTTTCATCCCTTCGGGAGATTCGACGAGATCTTTTAGGGGGTGCTTGGTTGATGGATTTGGGAAGGAGTTAATAGGTATGGAATGAAAAATGAGTGGTTGGTTGTTGATTATGATTATAGGGGTAATGGTTTGATATCCCACATTGGGAGAATCCTCCATACCCCTCATTTGGTAGAGGAATGAAACTCATTCCTTAGTAGAAACTTGTTTTACTAATTAATTAAAATATAATTAATTAAAATAATAATAACATTAATTAATTAAGTACATTATAATTAATTAAAATATAATTAGTTAAAACATAATTCATTCATTAATTAAAATATAATAATTAATTATTTAACTAAAATAAAATTAATTAATTAATTAATTACTATAATTAATTAAAATATAATTCATTCATTAATTAAAATAATGTAATTAATTATTTAAAATATTATTATTTATTAAAATATAACTAATTAAAATATAATTATTCATTAATTAAAATATAATAAATTAAAATATTATTATTATTAATTAATTACATTATAATTATTCATTAATTAAAATATTGTAACTAATTAAATAAAATATTATAATTAATTACATTATAATTAATTATAAATAAATAAATAAATAGTTACAATATAATTAATTGAAATATAATTTATTGAAAATACTCAAATTAATTAATTACAATATTCTAATTAATTAATAAGTTGTAATTAATTAATTACATTATTTTTTACAAACCAACCACTATCAATGATAATAGTAATCATTCCTTCCTCTTAACCAACCATCATAATTATAATGATAATATTCATTCTCATTCCTCACTATATTTATTCTCATTCCTTTATACAAACCAACCGTCCACTTAATTTCTCAAAAAAAATCATCATAAAGAAAACCATAAAATAAGTTATTCTAATTTGGAAATTGATATTTCATTCTACAATAGAAAACATATTATTTTAGTGAAAAAAAGATCTAATTACATTTAACTTAATATTCATATATTAAAAATTAGAAGTTTCTAAAAGAATTATTTATATCTAAGTCGGACATTTGTAACACAATCAAATTTACATTGTTAATTTCAATTAGGGCCAACTGTATCATTGTGATGAACATAATTAGGACCAACTATATCATTTTGACGATACCTATGATTGACTGTTATGAAGATTATAATTCCCCAACTTTTTCTTCAAAATTTTAAGGTCCACTGAATATTGCAAACCTCTGAACAATGACTTACGCGAGCGTTAAGTGTTGCTCGGGTCCAGAAATACCAAAGCATTATTCTCTGAGAACTATCAGAAAACTTCAAGATTTAATTGCTAGCTTCCTATTGACAAATGGCAACGAGTTCATGCATTTTCTTAACTATCAGAACTCACTTGCAGTTCAATAGAACTCAAGAATATGGCAACACAATCAAATTAACTAGGTAGCAAAATGGAAACAGCTTACATTAAACAAACCCACAGCATAACGGAAGTTCACAGCATGATTCTTCCCAAGCTTTTAGCAAATACAATAACTAGATATTCACGGTCACAATGTTCAAGAAAAGAGAAAATAAGAATCTCAACAAAGTTAACATATTTCGTCCCTAGTGGTACAACTTCATCAGTCAAAGCCTCCACAGAAGCAACCATTACTGATCCGAGAGGCCCATCACACCGAGTACACAACAATTCATCAGATCAAAAGCTTCTCAATAGCATCCTGCATTTTATTAGCAAATAGTCATAAGCCTGGGTTAAATTTCAACAGAGTTGGCACAAGTTGAATTCAAGAAACAAGTCCAAATGCATGTACCTTGAGCTGCTGTATTTGGCTTTTCAATTGGCTTCCCTCATTTGAGGTCACTGAACAAGCAATAACAGGCCTTGTAACACCACAAGCTCGGCCAAGTGCTTGCTTTGAAGGAACAAATACATAGGGTACATTCTGCAAAATCGGACAGAAAAGTCACCGGTATTGCATTTATAGTAACTCCTTTAGACAGGATATAATAATGATAACACAGACACCAGTATGATATTTAATACTTAAAGAGGTCCAATTTTGTTTGCTTCTTGATGATCATACAAATCCATAGAATTGAACAGCTGGCTCCTCAATTTCTTACTGGTGTCCTTTCAAATGATGAAATTTCCAAAGTGAATAAATTCTGAGTTTAGAAGAACTTAGTTGATTCAGTTGAACCAAATTAAGTCAGAGAACAAGTATGATTGTACACGTTATGTGCAACCCTTAAAAATCGAAGTAAATAAGACAGTGCATGTTAGCAAGTGCAATTCATCGACAAAAATAAGTCCAATTCAAGAGGTTAGAATCTGAATACAAGTACACGAAGCAGAAAAAGGAAAAACTTCACAGACATGTAACACAGGCAAAAGACTGACCAAACACTCAATAAAGCCCACATATGGTATCACAGAGACGAAAAGAAAAAGTAAATTAAATACAAGGAAAAGGCGAAACCTTATCTTCGGCAAGCAAAGGAAGATGGAGAAGAATCTCGAGGGGCTCCGTGTCTGCGGCCATGACCACGAACTCGGAGATACCTCTGTTCAGCGTTTTAGTTGCTTAAAAAAGAAAGAAGCCAAATCAAAAAAAAAAAAACGAGAAAAGGGTAAAAGAAAGATTGTGCAGAAAAAGCTACAGAAAGAGCAGAGTTACCTTCATTAGCGCCTTTCTTGAGCTGTTTGTAGTTGGCAGCTTGTTGAACAAGATCCAATATAGTAATTGTGAGCTGAGCATCAGCCAAGGGATATGCTTTTGGGTTAACAGCTTCTCCTGTCTGTTAATCGATCGATCAAGAAATTAACAAAAATATCATTCCTTCTGAAAACACAAATATAGATAAAAGGAAAGAGAGAGTGTACCATCTTCTCTTGAATAAGGAAGAAGAAGAAGAAGAGGAAGAGGAACAGGAAGAGGAGGATAGGGTTTTTGTTAGGGTTTTGCTAAGAAAGAAAGGTTCGTCCTTTTTATCCTGTTTACACTTGTACTTTCACATCAAAATTATGCTTTAAGAAATTTTTAAAAATAATTTTAAATTTTTAAAATATTTTTGTCTCACTTAAAAAATTAATTAAAACATTTACATAATAAAAATTTATATACATGAATCAATTATATTTAATTAAATTAAATTACAAAAACAATTTGATCGTTTTGAATTTAATCATGATCATATATCATTATCTAACATCTAATTGAAATTTCTTTGAGACTTGAGATCTAGAGAGATCCGATATTACGCAGCTTTACTCCTACTTAATAGAAATGTTGTTTTGATAGACATAATATGCAATGTAATATGAAGATACTACAAAATTATAAATGAATGTGCAGACATAATAAAAAAGGTACTAAAAATTTCAAATAACTAATAAAGAGCAACAAAAAAGGTAAGGCAGTGTAAAATAACATACGTATAAAATATGTCAATAAATAACAATAAATGATAAGATAGAAACACATAATATAAAAGAAGAAATACATAATAGAAAAGGAGAAATACACACTAGAAAAGGCCTAGAAAAAAGTAATTCCAACTAGGTCTATCACTAACTTAATTATGCTAAGTAGGAAACTAACTAGGCCAAACTAACTAAGAGGTAAGTACTACACAATAAATGCAAAGGACAAGGTTTAATATAACCTATAAGAACTCGAATGCCCTCTTTACAAGAGATCCTTTACTCCTATCCTAGTACGCAAAAATTTTCTATTACGGATTAGTTCTCAGTAAGATCCAACCTAGCCATATCATAATTGATCATTTCCCCCCATTTCTTTTTAGGCCTTCTTTTTTTTTTCTTTTACAATCTCTAAGTATCATTTTCTCACATCTTCTCACTAGAGCGTCAAGGTGTCTCCTTTTAATGTGTTTGAACCACCTAAGTCTTGTCTCTCTAAATTTGTCATTAAACCAGCCACCTGTAATTTGTCTCTAACCATTAGATTCTTAATCCTATCTCTTCTGGTAAGGTTACATATCTACCAAAACATCCTCATCTTCGTCACCAAAAGCTTATTATTGTGTATTTGTTTGATAGGCCAATACTCTGTCCCATATAACATGATTGGCCTAATTGCTAAGCAACAGAATTTGCCTTTGAGCTTGAGTATTATCTTCTTGTCACATAAAACTCCTGATATACTTCGCCATTTAAGTCACCCTGATATGATACGATGAGTTATATCTTCATCGATCTCTCAATTACTTTGTATGGTAGACCTTAGGCACTTAAAACACTCCTTCCGTGATATAATTTCTAATATAATCTTTACCTCCAGTAGCCACTTGAAAAGTTGTATTCTAAGTACTCAATTTTAATTCTGCTCACTTTAAAACCCTTTGATTCTAATGTTTCTCTCCAACATTCTAGCTTGACATTAACCCCCCTCTTTTGTCTCATCCACTAAGACAATATTATCAGCAAACAACATATACCATGACACATCTCCTTGCAGCAAACAACACTACTGCGAACAAAAAATGGCTTAATGCAGAACCTTTGTATAGCCCAATACTAATAGAAAAATTCTTTGTATCTCCTCTTATCGTCCTTACTCTAGTCAGTGGCCCTTCATACATATCTCTAATTATCTGTATATAGGTCATATGAACTTCCTTGATCTCCAAACACATCCACATGATTTCCCTAAGAACCCTATCATATGCCTTCTCTTTATCAACAAAAACCATGTGCAAATTTCTCTATCTACCTCTGTAATATTCCATTAATCTTCTAAGGAGGTTTAAAGCTTATATCATGGACCTTCTTAGCATAAAGCCAAATTGGTTTTTCGATATAGAAGCCTCCTTTCTTACTCTCTTCTCAATTATCTTCTCCCACAACTTCATGGTGTGACAAAGTAGTTTGATGCCTCTATAGTTGTTAAAATTTTGTATGTCCCCTATGCACTTGTATAAAGGAATTAACATACTCAATCTCCATTCATCCGACATGCTGGCGGACTCGAGGATCACATTAAAAAGCTTGACTAGCTAATTAGAACCTTCAACACATAAGCTCTTTTATACCTTTATAGGTATCTTACCTGGTCCCACTGCCCTTCTGCTCTTCATCTCCCTCAAAGCTTTTTTAATTTCTTCCCTTGTGATCTGTTTACATTGAGATCAGTTATAAAATCTCTTAGACATGCTGAGGTCACCTAAAGAGATGTTGTCCTTTATGCCTTCATTAAATAAGTGATAGAAGTACCTCTACCATCTACTCTTAATGTCATCATCCTCCATGAGCACTTGCCCTACTTCATCTCTTATTCATCAAACGTGGTATAAGTCTCTCGTTTTCTGTTCCCTAACTCTTGCTAACTTAAAAATGTCACTTTCTCTCTTTTTAATATCTTATATCCTGTACAAATTCTCGTAACCTTCTCCTTTAGCCACTGAGAATGTCTTTTTTGCCTCTTTTTTTGCCAGTTTGTACCTATCTCTATTAATTAGCTTCTCTCATTTCCTCTGTGGTACTCTCCAATAGAACTTTATATGCTCCCTTTTTAGTCTTCACCTTTTCTTGTACATCTTTAGTCTACCACCAAGATTCCATATTATCACCCATCGACCCTTTCGAAACTCCCAATATCTCTTTAGAAGTATTGCTTAACAAAGTTGCCCCACATCTAATTCGCATCTCCTTTCTTCCTCCATCCCTTAATTTCAGGATCTAAGACTAACAGTCTATGCTGAGTTGCTAAGCAAGCCTTAAGAACCACCTTATAATCCTTGCACCTTGGTCAATCACTATACCTTACAAGGAAATAATCAATTTAAGTGTTTGTGGTTCTACTCTTATAAGTCACTAGTTGCTCTTCGTTCTTTTTGAATAGAGAATTGATTATCATTAACTCCAATACTACCGTCATGTATAATAAAGCAATCCCACTATCATTCCTATCTCCATACCCAAAAGCCTCTGAGTCCTTAGATTTCCATCTGATGCTGCCCCTATATGACCATTAAATCTCCTCTTAAAATAACTTTCTCATTAGTTATTGAATTGCCTCATTTAACTCCTCCCAAAATTGACGTTTTTATTGTTCGTCCAAACCCGCTTGAGGTGTTAATCTTAATTTGAGAACAACACTACTCACCACAATCTTAATAGCCATAATCCTATCATTTATCACTTTTATCTCCACAACATGATTTATAAGTTCCTTAACAACTAAAATACCTATCCCATTCTATCATCTCAAACTCCTAAAATATCACAATTTAAACACATTAATCTCTTTTGCTTTAACCACCGTCCACTTTGTCTCCTAGATGCACACTATATGAATCTTATATTTGTTTAAAATCTCTACTAATTCTAGAGACTTCTCTATAAGAGTCCATGTTCTAAGAACCTATCCGTAGTCTATCCCCATCTTTTTTACTCTTACGATTGTTTTGAATTTAATATTTACAAAAAATATTTGTGTGAATCTTAATTTGTATTTAATTGTTGATATAATATTTTAATACTTGTTTAGTTTTTTTTAAAATCGTATAATTAGTTTTTTTATAGAATATGATGATATTTATATTCGATTAATTAGATTAATCTTATTATGAGTTTCATCCTTTATCGAGATCCATCTTCTAACATCTTTTGTAAGTTGGTTGATGTTTAAGTAAGTGGTGAGAGGTTATTATAAAGGACTCTCAATGACTGATTCTTTATCGGAGATGTGCGTTCATGTACTGAATTTAGGTCTGCTCACTTTTGTAATGCTCATAATTGCCTTGTCAAGAAGATCTTTTTAACAATTTGATTTCCTACTTTATGTCTCATGCCTATAGGAAGGTATTTAAACAACTTGTCCTCGTTAGATCTACAAGAGGGATAAATATGTATCTTAATTAGTTGCAATTTTCCCAAATGTTTTTAGTAAGCGCTAAATAACATGATGTACAAATTTAGGTGAACCTAGGTGTCTTCAAAAACAACAAATCCTTGACATCGTAAATGCTTTGCTTTTCACTGCCATTTACATGGAATGTGAAAATTCATTATTTTTTATCAGTTTTCATGTTTTTTGAAAAATGAATAAAATTGCATTAACTATAGACAAAGCTAATACATCATTACAATGTGTTTTAAGCTATTAAGCCTTAATTCAATTATAACATGATTGGAGATTCAATATGTGGTAAAAACATTACAATATAAAGCAGTCCTAAACCAATATGATAAGCATATTATGGTTTCCATCTATGCCTCATGTCGAGTGAGAGTGTATTCTACACATTTTTTTTAATGATAGTTATTCTAATCCAGTTGACTATCTTATCTGCTAGCTGGTACTTCCCCTCTTCCATATTTTTAAACATTATGTTGTTTCTTTCCTTGCAAAGAGTGTAAATGGTAATAGTGAAGCTATTTTAAGTAGTATTCCATTGGACATTCTATATTTAGAGTGACTAATAAACTAGCTCAATGCTTGCTCCCATTTATATATGTAGTTGTCTCCCACAATCAAATGTAATATGTTATCTAAATTGCTTTAGAGATTCTACAAAGAAAGAAGAAATGATCTATATCTTCCACTGCTTCCTTACGTAATACACAAGTAAAATCCATATTGCCATGTCATTGACTTTTAGTCCTAAGTCAATTTCTAATCACTAGCCAAGTAATTAGAGAGGCTTTAGGATTCGAGTATTTCTCCATAGAAGATTATTCCAAAGAGCTTCAAATGATATGTTGGTAAGTATCTGATGGCAGGATTTATTTGTGAATTTACCATTCAAGTTAAGGGTCCAAGTGATTACATCTTTATTCTCCACATCATTCAGTTGAGGGAAATGATCCATTAAAGAATCAAAAACTCTAAAATTTCCTCTCCATTCAACATTCCAGATTAATGAGGATACTTTGAGGTTCAATGGGATTCTATTTTTTAAATGATAGTTCTCTAGTCTTTGTATAATGGGGCTTGAACTAGCCAATGATTAAATCAAAACCAAGTTTTTCCTCCATTACCAATCTTATGTTTAACCAGGGATACATTGCATCTCTCATTTTCATCAGCTGGTTAAAGATCCAAGAGATCTCCCTTATACAAACAGCTTGCCAAAAATTTAAGTTTTTGAGGTGATACTCATGAATCCATTTGATCTAAAGTGCTTTATGATCAGTATAGAGTCTTAAATCCTCATGCACATCATTACTTTTTGTACAATTGTGATGGAAATTATTCCAAGTCCTCTATACTTCTTCGGGGTAGTAACTTCACTCTATTTTATCTTTTCAATTTTTTAGAGTTTTCAATTTTGTCTATTCGTAAAAATACTTTCATTATTCTATCGATCTCCTTTGTGACCTTCTTTGGCAATGCAATGTGAGCTGTCTAATAGGCGTAAGCTGCTAAGGACAGAGATAATAATTTATTGCTCCTCTTACGTCGAGTGGCAATAATTGCATTAAAGATGTAGGTGGTTGTCCAAACTGGGATGTTGTGGTCCATGCAACATAAAAGGAAAAGTTCCTTTGTCGAAAACAGTTTGACACATGAATTTGTGTAGCAACAAGTGTTTATGGCTCCTAATGATGTTGTTGTGTGCATTCTTGGCATCAAAACACTTTAACCCAGTTAGTTTAGTCTAGTAAGGGGTGACATGGAAATCATCATGCTGATCCATTACAGACAATTCGGGGAACCCACAAATTTCATACAAAGTCTCATAATTAAGCTCATAAGGTTGTCCCCGTAACCTAAACCACAATTCCCTAAGTTTACTGGATTCAAACTAAAGGGATGTAAAGAATTCTAAGGTCAGTTCTTCGTAAATTGGGTATTTAAATTGAATAAATTGACCCATTTGAATTCTCTCTGCTAAAATTTCGAACCGGTCTCTTAATCTAGTCTATCTAAAGTTTTAAAATGAAAATACTTAGAAACCATAATTTGCTTATTACGTAGAGAGTGAAAGCAGTTACCTTCCTCATTTGAGAAGATTGAGAAAGGTGCTCTGTAATTAGCTGCCCTGTCTCTTTTTTCATGGCCCGACAAGATCGAGAAAGGTGCTTCATAATTAGCTGCCCTGTCTCTTTTTTCACGGCCAACACTTGATTTCTTTTTTATGATTGGTTACGCTTTGTTGACTGCTTAACGCGCGGCATAATGGATTTCAAGTAGTAGAAGTTGAAAGAGACTGGAAGTCTGGAATTTGGTTAGAGAATAGTGAGAGCGTTTGAAGATTCTAACTTAGAGAGATAAAGTTAAAATGAAAGTGAATAAAAAATGAAGTGTGACATGAAAATATAGGTGACGGAAGGGTAAAATGGTAAAAAATTAGTTGAAATTTGCATGGACTTTTTTACCTTGCCGCAAGCCACGATTATAACCTAGGCCTACAATATTTCCACCAATTTTTGATTTTTTTTCTTCTTTTGTCCTTTTACACTTTCCCGAAATTACTTTTTAACTCTTTATAACTCTATCACCTCTCTTCTGCTTACTTCTTTGATCATTTAATTCATGTTGAAATATGATGCCTTCTCGATTTTATTTAAAAATGAAATATCCTAACTACTGAATTCAAACTATCTAAAAAATCAAAGGAAATAATCATGCAATTAACAATCCATGGGTTGCCTCCCATGCAGTGCTTCTTTTGATGTCGATAGCTCGACGCTCTTCTTTCATTGGAAACTCAGCCGGGGTTAATTATGAGCGGCTTGCTTCCACTCTTTTTGTTCAACTTCAGTTTTCTAGCTCGTAAATAAGCTACAAATTACAAAATGATCAAAAGGACAATGTTGATAACATTATGAAAACCAATTAAGCTCAATAATGTCCATTTTTCGAGTGAAATGTCAACAAAGCAGGGAATAACAAAACTCCCTGAATCTTCCATTGAATCCAACAATTTGTCCTGTAAGAAGGTGAGTTGCTCTCTTTCTTCCTTAATCACCTTCATCTCCTCTGTTTCTTCCGCTTCACGAATAAAGACTTTCATATATTTTTCAAACTTGATGTCTGTTGTCATCTGTTCTTCGTCCTTTTATTTTTTAGAAGATTCAAATACATCAATTATCCTAAATGAGCTACTCTCCTTCGGATTCTTAAATACGTCATTCATGTTGAATGTCACTCGGTCATCATTAATCTGAAGGATAAGGGTCCTTTCATAGACATCTACCTTATATTTTTTGATGTTCAAGCATGGCATACCAAGATCTGGCGGATAATATAAGGGGTTTTCATCCTCTTTCTTCTCCTCTTAGTCTTCAATAAGGTGGGGTTCAATTTAGTTTTTCACTGATCCTTCTAGCTCTCCCCTATTCTTAAGTGTGATAGCCTCATATTGCTCTCTTTAATGCATTTCCATATTACTTAGAGAGTCTTCCACACTTCTCTTACAAAATTCACGGGAAAGTTGTGTCACACGAATCTCTAGGTTGTGAATAGATGAGGCATGATTTTCTGTTACGCGCTCAATTTGCTCTTCTAGTCTCTTCTGGCTCTCTTCTATGTCCGTGAGCTTATCTATGATCTTGTCTAATTTAGAATCCCATGAACTAGACTCATCTTGTTGAAATCCTAATAGTTCTTGATGTCCTAAGTGAGTCCTTAAATTGTTGGACTAATAGAAATTTAGGTGGTTCTGCCACCCCGGAGTGTACATGTTCTAATAAGGATCGTTACTTCCCCATCCATACTATGTCTCATTGTGGTTCGCAAAAGTTCCTTACTCCCTATAATATCTATCCTCCATCATTGTTCATTCCATTTCTTCTTGGCATCTAACTTTTCAGATGTCTCATTCTCACTCTAAGATGTCTTAATGTGTCTCTACTTTACGCCTAAACTTCTTCTTCTTCTTTTTTTACTTTTTTATTATTATTTAAAATAAAAGATAGTGAAAAAGCCTTAGACTAAAGAACTAAACTAATTGCCTCCCTAAACACAATGCTAAAAACTTGATCTGGTATTTGATGTGTATAAGTTTTAATAAATACCCTCAATAATCCGCAAGCGCATGGTTTGTTCGTGTAGTACCTAAGGTGTTGATCCCACAAGGAGGAATAATCTAATCCTAAAATCTAAGGCCAGAGCAAATTGTAGAAATTCAAAACGTAACGAAACTAAAACAAGAATTCAATTTAATCAATCAAATCAAATCAAAAATCAATCACAAAAATATTATTAATTCAACAATTGCAACACACATCTAAGAATTAACCTAAGGAAATTACCAATTGAGAGAAAGGGAATTTTACCTATCCTTAATGCTAACCTATTCGATTATGAATTACTAGATTATTGTTTTAGACGGTTCTAAGGTTGATTACTCTCTCTCAAGTTATAACCATTAACCCTAAATCATAAACCCTAATTAGATTATGAAAATTGCAATCTCTCGATTAACATCCTATTCAAAACCCTAATTAGCTCTGAAGTTGTCTAATAAACTATCGGAAACCTGTATAAGATCTCTCTTCGCACAATTTACCAATTTGATTTAATTCATGTTCTATTAAATGACCTAACTCTCATTAGCCCAATAATTATTTTTTATTCGATTCACCCTCTCAGCTTATTATCAAATTATGTACATCCAGAATTAAACCATAACAAATCCAATAATACATAAATAATCAAATTTCATTAATTCAAAGACAAAAAGTCCGAAGGTAAGTTTAGAATATCTCAACATTGAAAATCCTATCGTCAAACTGTTATTCCCAATTCTATACAATAATAAAAATGGAAAATAAACAGGAAATACGATCAAAACAGATGATGGAGGCAGCGACATCAGGAAACTTCTTATTCAAGAAGTGCGTCGAGTCAGCTTCTTCTCCACTTCTCTCTTCTTCTCTTTCTCAATCTCTTGATGAATGCTCTCTAGGTTTCTTTAAGGTGGCTAATGTCAAAAGCCTCACTATATCTTTGTCTTGTTCTTTAAATATCCTATGTGTTCTTAGCAACCCTAGGATTTTTTTAGGGTCCGAAAGGTCCAAAAAATCCTTAAAAGTTGACATTTTTTAGTGTCTGTATATTTGTTCGACGCAGGCCACGATCTTAGGCTGCATTTGAGCCTTATGTCACGATCGTGTTTTTGAGTGTCTGCGCGTCTGCCCGTTGCAGGCCACGATCGTGGCCACATCTGAGCCTTCTGTCACGATCGTGGCATACAGGCCACGATCGTGAGCCATGTCCTAGGCTTTTGTCATGATTGTGGGCCAACTCTGGTATTTCTGTCATGTTCGTAGCCTGTTGTGCCATAATCGTGGGCCGTTGTTTCAGCCCTTTGAAACTTTTTCGTTTTTCGATGTTGACCCTGAAACATTAACAAACACATCAAGATACCTCAAAAATATAATATTTAAGCTCAAAGACTTATACTCACCCATAAAACAATCAAAACATAAATAATTAACAAACTAACACAATTCTAACCTAAACACATACTAAATGATTGAATTAATAACTAAACACAGATTAATCTAAGCCCTAAAATATGATACAATTTACACTTATCATAAATCTTGCTTTAGGTCAGGAGAAACTCTCAACATATGTATTCTAAGAATTTTTTAGGATTTCAACCTATAATTAATAAAATAATTAGGACTTTCTTAGTTTCTTAATAATTTATTTTTATTATATTATATTTTAATTATTAAGGTCTACATGTATGCTAAAGGTGAATAGTTTCATCTTACGCAAAGCTTCACGTCAGTAAATATAATAGCAGAGTTAACGATGTCCTATATTTAAAACAAAAATTAATTACATTGGATTTTCTGTGATTTAAGTCTTTTTCGCTATTATTTACTCTCTTATACTTTCATTTACACCATTCTCCATTAAAAGACCTGCCATGTTTAGGTGTTTTGTCGCACTAACACCTTTCTTAGTTGTGCCACATAACACACTCCTATTGAAAGAATGGCCTTCTCTCTTCACTGCCCACACCAAGAAAATCTCTCGAGTGAATCACCAAAAAGAGTTTCATCATTTGCTATTGAGGTTGAAGAAGGTACAGAAGTCACTGATTCGTTAAAGTTCTCAGCTTGATTCAGTTGCCTGCATGGAAACTTTGAGTGATGATATGGTTGAAAGAGATGATCTAAACACTCCAATGTTACTTGAATGCTGAAAGCTTGACTGCTCCTCCTAAACCCAATCTGAGTAACCTTTTGCGAGATGGCGGTGGCTGACATGTAATTTGTTTTAATTTTAAAATAAATTAAAATTGGTATATTTAACTGATATTTTTTAGTTAATATTATAAAATTAAAGTTTAAAATATAATTTTTTAAGTTATTGGTAAAATCCTTGACGTCAAAAGTCGCATCAACCCACAAACACGCTTAAGCCGCCATACACAGACACATATGCAAGCCAGGAGAGAGAATTAACGTTGCTTCAATTCAAATGTGAAATGGTGCAACTTATGGAGGCTGGCTGGCTTGTATGCAAGTGCAAGGGAAAAAACTAAACATAAAGCCGCTAATTCTACTCCGAAGAAAGTCGTTCTCAAGATCATATTTACAAGACGACGTGAATTAATCTCTTGTCCTTTTAACGCGAACAAAATCCAGAGGTCGAGTTGATTCGTAAAGTTCATAAATGGGTCGAGATCTCTTTATTCTTCGCTTGGGGAAGCCTTCTGGTCCGCAAATTTGATCTTCAACTGTCTTAGTGGACTCAGAGTCGCTTCCTTCACCTCCCTTATTTTCGTTGACGATAAGCTTGCTCTGCTCGTGCTTTCTGCCGAGAATTAGTAGCTGCAGAGCCACGTCCATCTCCGACCTGGAGAAAAGTGTTTTCCTGGGGCATGCAAACTTGGCCATTTTAGGATTGAGTATATGGGATGGTGTTTATGGGTATATTTATATGTACGCATTGGCGGAAATTTTGTTTGTCCGCCAACAAAGATAAGTAAGTCGGTTATTTATATATGTGAACTACGAATCCCACAACGGTTCCTTTTTCTTGCTAATAAAGTACACAAGCTTCATACGTAATTTCTTTTTTCGTGTTAAGTTCGATAGGAATCTTCCTGTTTAGACAGATACCCATGAGCAATGCCTACCAAGTACAGGTATAATTCCTCTCTTGTAATTTCAAAGATAAGTGAACAAAAAAATAAAAACTGATAAGATTAACATATTCCAAATCTTAATATATCCGATCCTTATAAACATCCATCATCATCAAGCAGATTTGATTAAAAAAATAGTTAACCGTTGATTTAATATTCATCCTTTGAACAATATAACCAATTTATAATTTATTGTTATTTAACTATTTTATAAATTTTAGTAATTTTATTTATCAAAATTAATTCTAAAACTATTATCTATAAATATTAATATTACAACATAATATTTTTTTCTAAAAACAAATGAATTTAAAGTATTGGGAGAATTTTATCTACTAAGGATTTACTTTTCAACGTGTTTTTATACTCTTCAATTATGTTAAGATGATCTAAATAACAAGTCTTATGACACACGTCTTCAGGCTGTAGAGAAACAGGCTCTTCTGGAATATATCAAAACAGAGATCTAGGGAAAGGGGACATAAATAATGCTTATTTCCACATAAAGCTTATTTCTAAGAAATCCCCCAACAAAATGATCTCTATTCAGAAGGAAGTAAGATTTATTACATATCAATAAGAGATTAAGATAGAATTGGAGGCATATTTTACCAGCACTTTGGTTACCCCTTCTAATGCTTGATCCACATAACAGTTCTTAAGAGAAATTCTCCAATAACAATTATCACAGGAGGAAAGAGAGAAATTGACTCAAACCTGTCTCCAAACAAGAAATAGAGGATACCCTAAAAATCTCAACCCCCTGAAGGCTTCAGGTGTCAGGAATCCCACATCGGACAAGTATGAAAGCATTTAACAATTTATAATAGTGAGCAAACCTTCCCCTCTTGAGCTAGCTTTTGGGGGTGAGTTAGGCACTTTCTAACATGGTATCAGAGCCTGCTTGTCTCGATGGTTTGGAGCGATGCCCGGTTATGTCCCTTTGCCCAATATGTCCATCAGATGTTCAGTTCTGCTCTGGACTGAGGGGGGGTGTGTCAGAAATCTCACATCGGACAAGTATGAAAGCATTTAACAATTTATAATAGTAAGCAAACCTCCCCCTCTTGAGCTAGCTTTTGGGGGTGAGTTAGGCACTTTCTAATATGGTATCAGAGCCTGCTTGTCTTGATGGTTTGGGGAGGTGCCCGGTTTTGTCCCTTTGCCCAATATGTCCATCAGATGTTCAGTTCTGCTCTGGACTGAGGGGGGTGTCAGGAATCCCACATCGGACAATTATGAAAGCATTTAACAATTTATAATAGTGAGCAAACCTCCCCTTCTTGAGCTAGCTTTTGGGGGTGAGTTAGGCACTTTCTAACATTAGGAGCAGATAGAATGAATATCCTATTTTATCCATGGAACATTACAAACATTATGGTCATTGATGTTGTTGGGGGAAATCAAAAGAACTTTCATTACCCTAGTGCTTAAAGGAAAGAAAAAAACAAGAACCAATTTGTAATTATCAGCCTATAACATACTGTAACTCTATATACAAAATCATTTCTATAATCCTGGTGGAAAGATTGAAGAAAAATACTACCAGTTCAACTGGATTACAACAAGGGGCCTATATTTAAGGGAGAAAAATTGGCAATAATATTGTAGTTGTTTAAGAACTTCTCAGGAATTATATTAGAAGGAGGGGAAGTAAGAATTGCATGATTAAAGTATATTTTCATAAGGCATATGACTCGATGGATTGGAAATTTATCATTAATTGCCTTCAAGTTTTTGGATTCCCAATATGTTCATTGATTGGATAGAATAATGTATCACTAGGGTGTCCTGTTATATTCTTATCAATGGTGAGCCTTCTAAAGTGATCAGAGGAGCTAAAGGTTGAGACAAGGAGACCTTATCTCCCCCTTTCTGTTCTCTATTGCCATGGAATTTTTCATCCGGCTCCCATTCAGATATCATTAAAAATTTAAAAGGTGCAGTTTAATGAGCCTCAATTTTGTAGATGACCTTTTATTATTCTCTAAGGCTGATCATCATTCAATCTCTACTTTCATGACTCACTTAAAGACATTTAGTAGACCCTCGAGCTTGGTAGTCAACAAAGTTAAAAATGACTTGTTTTTATCTCAAAATACTATGTGGTTCTTAACCTTGTCAGAGAGTTTGGAATCTACCTTTTACATATTTAGGTATTCTAGTGAATTCCACATGACCTCGCTACTCAGAATTTAAGCTTCTATTGGAAAAAAAATCAAAACAAAAATACGTTGCTAGAGCTCTAAATATCTTTGAATGGTCGACAGAACATAATTAATTTCTTCAATCCTACTATCAATAAATGTCTATTGATCGCCTCACATCTAATCCTACCTACAACAGTTAACGGAGTAGTGAACAAATTGCTTGGAAAATTCCCATGGAATGGACACAATTAGGGTAAGGTCAAGGACAAAATCAAATGGAAAGAAGTATGTACGCCCAAGGATCGACGAGGATTGGGATGTATACCCTTGAAGGCGGTGAATCTAACCATGCTCACTAAGAGAATATGAA
>JAOSBP010000005.1:16999489-17015337 GCA_027563825.1 Erythroxylum mucronatum
GCGGGAGAAGCCTATAAATAGACAAGTGCACTTGCTAACGGAGGGGATCACTACAAACCCAAATAATCATGCATTTTTATATCATTCACACTCAACAACTATGTTAGCCCATGTGCTCAATTCTAGGCAGGCTAGTCTTTTTTAGTGAAACAACCAATAACTATTGCATTCCATTTTTTTGGAACCAATAATGGGTTTCCCTTGACAGTCTTTAGGAGGCAAAAACTATAAGTTGGTGGAGGTGGTAAGATCACCTGGAACTTGTGAACATGTTTTCTTTACTACAAAGTCATGGTTTTTACTATCCTCTTTTGCAGGTTGTTCTTCAGCTGTTGATTTTGTGGCACTCAAGAAGGTAAGTATGGAGCTTATGAAGCATATTGCATATTGTATAGTTTTATCATCATAAAAAGAAAGATTTTTAAACCAACAAGCTTTATGCTCTTTGTTTTGATAGTAACAAAACTATATAGTATTAGTACTTTTCCTTGCATGAAAGTTAATTCAAATATCCAATGGAAAATTTAAATATTAAATCTCACTTTTTGCCACTTAATTAAAGGGATTTCAATTTTGGAGATATTTAAAATTTTATATTCTAAGTTTTGTAACCTTTATAAATGATTAAAAGATGGACGAAGGAGTATGTTCATTTAGGACACAACTTAGGGGACTAACTCAAAAGAAACTTGGAGTTAGAAACTAAATTGAAAGAGCTGTTTAACAAAAAGAGTGGAAAAGTTGTCACAAAATCTCTTCTTTGAAAGGGATAAGTGACTAATTGCTTTTTGGTTATAACTAAATAATGATAAATCATATATTTGGATTCCAGTAACTATTTAAAGGCTCCAACAACTAGCTTAAATACTTAGAGTATCAATAAACCACTTATGGATAAAGATGACCATGTTTGTTAGTGATAAAAGTACTTGAAATTAATTAAAAACAAGTTTGGGAAAGATTTTGTGAACAATTTGTATTAAATTGGGAAACAGACTGGTAAGAACTGTTGTTTTTCCTTTCGTGGACCTACAATGATATGAGAAGAAAATAAATTTCAACAGAAAATAGACTGGTTTGATGGAGGAAACCAAGGCCTCTACGTTTTCACATAGTTAAGAAGTTTTATCTCATGCCTCTGACCTATTATTCAGCAACTATAAATAGGAACTAAAGTCTAAAGACTTGGAATAGCAAAGATACACACAAATACTAATATTTGTAGCAAGACTTATTCAAACACAAATTAAATAAAATTAATAAATAAAGAGGCACGTGACACTCCCTCCCCCTTAAATAATCCTCTTGTCCTCAAGAGAAATATACGGAAACTTGGTCTTGATCTCATTAAACTCTTCCCAAGTGGCTTCTGCAAGAGACAAGCCTCGCCAATGAATCAAGACCTCATGCTTTTTCCTCCTCACTCTACTATCCAAAATGGCTTCAAGTTGTGGAGAAAGTTCACCCACCTCATCTGTGAAAGGCAATTGTGGCTACATGGTAAACTTGGCTCCAATTTGCTTCTTAAGGAGAGACACATGAAATACAAGGTGTACCTTGGCATCCTTTGGGAATTCTAATTTATAAGCGACTACCCCAATTCTCTGTAACACTTTGAAAGCTCCATAATACCTTGTTGCCAGCTTGAAATTCTTCCTTAGTGCAAGTGAATGTTGTTTGTAACGATGCAACTTGAGAAAAACCATATCACCAACAACAAACTCCCTTTCTTGATGCTTCACATCATACATTTTTTTTATATTTTGAGCCTACTGAATTTTCTCTTTAAGTTCCTTAACCATGGTGTCTCTTTTCATCAATTCTTGCTCCACAGCTACAACTTTAGTTGTCCTGGGAATATAAGAGAGGAGAGTAGGTGGAGGCCTTCCATACACCACTTCAAAGGGAGTCTTTCCAATGGTCGAATGAACACTGGTATTATAACAATACTCTGCCCAAGTCAGCCATTTAATCTATAACTTTGGTTGAGAACTTGTAAAGCACCTGAGATACATCTCCAATGTTCGATTTACCACCTCTGTTTGGCCATCAATTTGGAGGTGATAAGCTTAACTAAAATTGAATCTAGTGCCATTTAAATTAAATAATTCTTTCCAAAATGAGCTGGTGAAGGTAAGGTCACAATCACAAACAATAGATTTTGGCATTCCATGTAACCGAAAAATATTTTCAAAGAAAATTTGAGCAATTGTTCCAGTAGTATAAGGGTCAGAAATAGACACAAAATGAGCATATTTAGATAGTCTATCAACAACTACAAATATGGTGGACTTGCCTCTTGAAATTTGTAGGCCATCAATGAAATCCATTGAAATGTCTTCCCAAATTCTATTTGGAATTAGTAAAGGTTGAAGGAGGTCAGCTAGGGAAGTAAGCTCTACTTTATGCCTTTGACAAATATCACATTCTCTTATGAAATTTTGCACTTTACTCTTAAGCCCTTGCCAATAAAAAGTGGAGCGTATCCTATGGAGCGTTTTGAGAAACCCTTCATGAGTGTTATTATGAAATTACTCAATTTTATCTTTAATCAAAGGTGAATCCTTTGTTAGATAAATTCTCTCTTTAAAGAATAGAATCTCATCTCTATATTTCCATGGACCAAGTGCTTCACCGTTAAGTACCCTTTGAACTATTTTACCCATATTTGGATTAGAACTAGTTTCTTTTTTAATGGAATCAATCTAATTTGGAATTGGACATGAAATAGTCAAAATTTGGGCATCTCCATCTCCTTGTTCTTCTCTTTTGGATAGAGCATCAGCAACGATGTTTTCTTTTCCACCTTTATACTCAATAGTAAAGTCAAATCCCATCAGCTTGAATAACCACCTTTTTTGTGCTGTTGTTGTAATTTTTTAGCTCTATAAATGCTTTAAACTCTGGTGATCAATCCTCATAATGAATTACTGACCAAGAACATATAGTCTCCATTTTGCACAGCAAGAACAAGTGCTAAAATTTCCTTCTCATATGTAGACAAGAGAAGGTGTTTACTATGTAAAGGACAACTATAGAAAGCAATTGGGCGTTCTTGCATCAATACAACTCCCACACTTGATCCTAAAGTGTCACATTCAATAATGAATTGTTTGGAGAAATTAGGGAGAGCTAAGATTGGGACGCTAGTCATCACTTCCTTTAATATGATGAATGCTTCCTTCGCTGCAGGTGATCATTTGAATCCATTCTTCTTCAACATCTTGGTTAAGGGACTTGCTATTTTCCCAAAATGTTGAATAAATTTTTGGTAATAGCCACAAAGACCCAAAAATCCCCGTAGAGCTTTTGGAGTGGTGGGCTTTGGCCAGCCTTGTATAGACTCAATTTTCTCTGGATCTACAATAACTCCACCATTATTAATTACATGACCAAGGTACTTAACTTCCCTTTGGCGAAATTGACATTTCTCCATCCTTATAAACAATTGGTGAGCTTGTAAAATTGAAAATACAGCCTTTAAATGTTTTACATGTTCATCCCAAGTTTTGTTGTAAATAAAGATATCATCAAAAAATACAAGAAAGTTTCTTAAGTAATCTTTAAATACCTCATTTATTAAAGACTGGAATATTGATGTGGCATTAGTGAGGCCGAACGGCATGATCAGAAATTCGTAATGGCCCTGATGTGTGTGGAAAGTTGTCTCCTCAATATCTTGGGAATGAAGTCGGACTTGGTGATAACCCGAACGAATATCCAATTTGGTGAAATATTGGGCACCGTCAAGCACATCAAGTAATTCTTTGATAACAGGTATGGGAAATTTATCTATCACAATATTTTTATTTAATTCTTTGTAATTAACATACATTCGCTATGACCCATCATGCTTCTTTACTAACAGAACAGAGGTAAAATATGGACTCTGACTTGGTCTTATTATTCCTACAGTTAACATTTCCGATACTATCTTTTCAATTTCTGACTTTTGATAGTGTGGGTAACAATACAGTTTTACTGAAATTGGTTTTGGATTCTTCAGGGGTATTTTATGGTTATGGAATCGTTGCGGTGGCAGCCCAGTTGGTTCAACTAATAGTACTCTGAATTTCTCCAATAGATTTTGTATTTGAGGATGCAGCACAAGTTCCTTTTGATGATTGGGCAGATTTCCCAAAATTTGAAGCAAAAATTTGGCTTTGTTCAGCTGAACCATTTGTTCCATTTGGTACACAATAACAAGCTGATTTTTTGGAATTGGGGTGCGCTACAAAATTATTTTCTTTCCATCTAACTCAAATGTTATTAAGAGTTTTGCAAAATTCTAGACAATCGGTCCCAATGTTCGCAGCCATTAGGTTCCTAAAACAATGTCATAGCCTTCCAATGGTAAAATGTACAAATCAACAATTACAAGAACTCCTTGAATAAGCAGTTGAGTTCAAGTACATTTACCTGAACTTGCCAATTTTTCTCCTGAAGCAACAACCACCTTCAATCTCTTGCCCTTCGTTGGTACTAACCTAGCTTTCTTTGCAAATCTTTCACTTACAAAGTTGTGAGTGCTTCTTGAATCCACTAGAATTGTGCCAAACGTATTGGATAATTTTTCACAAAGCCGTATAGTCTCTGGGCCTTCAAAACCTGAAAGTGCGTGTAAGGATATTGCTGGAATTTCTGTTGAATCTTGATCCTCAATTTCCATCTCTGCATCATTGTCACTATTCTCCAAAATAACTTGAATGGAAAAGAGTTTTTTGCACCTATGTGCTAGCCCATATTTTTCACATAGTCCCACCTTCTTTCTCTCATTCAGCTCGTCCCAAGTCAACCTCTTGATGTTGTTGCTTGCTGGTTTATTTGGTGCAGAAAAGGATCGCGATGGTTGGGGTGTTGAACGAGTGGGTGTTGTAGAAACCTTCTTATAGGATAAATTCCTTGCCTCATACAACCTTGCAAGTGAAATCGCTTCCGACAATGTTTTTAGGCGGTTGGCTTGCACATTTGTTCTTATAGAGGTTATTAATCCACTCACAAAACAACTTACTTGTCTTGCTTGAGATAGGTGTCCCACTTTGGCTAGCAATTTCTCAAATTGAGTTTGGTAATCTTGAACAGTACCAAGTTGCTGTAATTTTGATAATTCGCCAATGAAATCAAAGAATTGATTAGGACCATATCTTGAGTGAAGCCCTTCCTTGAATTTTTGCCATGTGATAATTGGGGTCTCTTGTTTTAAGAGTTGGCACCATAATTGAGCATCTCCTTCCATATGAAAAGAGGCGATTGAGACGTGCTCAATTTCTGGAGTATTATGGAACTAGAAGAATTGTCCAGCTCGGCAGAGCCAACTCGTGGGATCTTCTTGCCCATTAAAACGGGGAAAATCTAGCTTAAGTAACTTGGGAACAAACGAAGAGCCACTCCCAGAGCTGTTTTCCCTTTCACGAGACTCCCTGGCTCTCTCTGCAGTTGATTCCTCTTTTCCTTTTGATAACTGACTAGTAAACTGGTCTATACAAGAATTAAGTTGGGAGAAGAGTTCTTCCAAATGGGTAGCAATTCCTTGTTGCCCTCCAGAAAGGGACTGAACTTGTTGTTATAATTGCTCCACTCTTTGGTCCTTGTTTGAGCTCCGACACCACTTTGGTAAGAACTGTTGTTTTTCCTTTCGTGGACCTATACTAATATGAAAAGAAAATAAATCTCAACAGAAAATAGACTAGTTTAATGGAAGAAACCAAGGCCTCTATGTTTTCACGTATTTAAGAAGTTTTTATCTCATGTCTCTAACTTATTATTCAGCAGCTATAAATAGTAAAACAACCCAACAACTCGGCTAATTACAAGGAAACTACTCTGCTACTTACAAGGAACTAAAGACTTGGAATAGCAGAGATACATGCAACTACTAATATCTGTAGCAAGACTTATTCAAATACAAATTAAATAAAATTAATAAATAAAGAGGCACATGACATAGACTTAGGACAAATATTAAGTGCCCGCACGGGTGTAGCTCGGTTGGTAGGGGTGAGCATTCGGGTAATTCGGGCCAAAATTTCACTGTTCGGGCTCGGCCCGAATTACCCGAAATTTTTTTTATCTTACCCGGCCTGAACCCGAACTTTTTCTAACCCGAGCTTACCCGACCCGAATTACCCGAATTACCGAATTATCCGGCCCAAATTACCCGAATTATCCGAAATTTTATAACGTAATTTGGGTAATTGGGCCGGCCCGAAATTTTTTGGAGTTACCCGACCTCGGCCCGAAAATAATTCGGGTAAAACCCGAATTACCCGAAATTCGAAAATTTGTTACCCGAATAATGCTCACCCCTATCGGTTGGTCTTCCAGCAAGGTTAGTTGGAGCAAAGTCCTAGGTTCGAATCCTATAAATGGGAGGAAAGGGCCGCTTTGCTGGTAGGTTGACCGAGTAGATACCGTGATTTACTCTCTCATCTTGTGGTCGGGCCCGTGAGTGGGGGCAGATGGGGTGGCTGATTCCACCTTTTGGAGCAATGACAAATATTAAGTTAGCTATCTAGTGTTATTTTGAGATTTGTATTCCTTAATTACAATTTTTAGTTAGTTGTTCTATGTGATAGATTAAGATTTTTATGAGTTTTTGAAGAATTTAACAGTCTCTTCACCTATGTTGAAGAGTTTTCAATACTTGAAGCTTTGGATAGTTGACATAAGCTCCAAAAGCTTCGGAGAAAGTGGAATAAACCACTATTACTCCCAATATTGTCATCTTTTCTAATATTCCATTTATTTACTTGCCTAGTGTTAATTATTATTTTTTTGAAGAAATAGTGTTAATTATTTATAACTTCCATTAAAGTTTACATTAATTGACATGTGTAGCGCATTAAAAAATTTCACAATCATAATATTTTTAATGATTGTATATTTATATCAATTTAAGTTGGAAGAAAAGCAAGGTATACTGAAGTTACAAAATTAATTGTTCAAAGAGAGGGCGATTATAATTTGTATCTGCAGTGAATCGATGTTACTGATTTAACAACACTACGTACCTAGTAATCTGTTATCTTATTCTTAGTTTGAGTTAACTTTATTTGATATGATAAACTTGAGTTTTACTTGGTAACGGACTTGATTTATTGACACCGTATGGACGTATGTAGTGGGATCTGCACAACCAACCTGAAGATGAGCTGATACGAGATATGTTTGATGTAGGTCGCGCCACACCCAATCCGCTCTCTCTTTATGACAAATTGAAAATCCTTGCATGTGTTGAATTAAAACGGTCAGAAATTTTAAAAGTTCAAACGAAGCGGAGCAGTCCTTTGGTAGATATATTAAAAGTTGAGAGGGAGAGGGACAAAAAGAGCTTTCAAATTTTGAAATCCCTTTGAAGTCCCTCCACAGTCTACTTCTACATAAAAGGCCATTTGAGAGGTGAAAGATAGTTTTGTTTGGAAGTATCGTCCCACATCACTAACATACGCAAGCCTCAAACCTCATCTCTCCCAGTTAGTTTTGTTTGAAAGTAAGTATCACACCACATCACTGACACACACAAACCTCGAATCTCTCTTCCTGCCTACTTCTTCCTAATGCACGCATGTCTCCTTTCTTGCCCACTTGTTTATATACCTATATGTATATGTATATAGTATCTGCATTAAATTTAGCTGCAGATTTCAGTGTTTCAGTTGTTATCTGAGTGTTTCAGTTGTTTTCGGGGTTTTATGCCATATGTTTCTCTTTCGAGTGTGCTTATTTCTTAACATTTCAGCCCGCTTCATCTCTAACTCTGCATTCTCAATGTAGTTTTCGTATGTTACCTAACACTTTCTTGTTTTTCCATGCAAGTTGCCATCTTTTACTTGTAGTGAAGAGGGTTCCAACTTCTATTTTCTCGTAACTTCTTTCTGCTTGGTCCAAGGGCTTGAATGTATGATCATTAAATATTTCGGTTTAATTACAGTATAGATGGTTGTATCGTCCAGAAGCTGAAATTTGGTCCTAGACAATGAATCTGTTAGGCTTTTCTTTTTTTCTGTTCTTTTAGTTTTTTTTTAGCTTTCAAGCACCACTTTCTTTGGTACTTTATATTTCTTTCTTTAAATCCTCCTAGTTTTAAAGCTCAATTGGTTGAATGACATTCTTTCTCGGAGCTTTATCAATAATTTCAACTTACCCACTATCTGTTTGATGGATGATCTCAGAGAATGGAGCATCTTCCCGATGCCATTGTTCAATACATTTTGTCTCTCATGAACAATGCCAGGGATGTGGCTGCTTGTGGTTGCGTGTCAAAGAGATGGAAGGACTTGCTACCTTATATCAAAGGCCTCTACTTTCCTCGCAATTCATTTGATAACCACTCTGGCATTGACCATCCTGACACAATTGTATTTAAGATGATAGCAGTAATTGATAGACTAGAAGAGCTCGTTGTTTACAGCCCGTTCACAAGCAAAGGGCTTGCCTCATGGCTATTGCTTGCTGGTTCCTCGCTCAAGTATCTCGAGCTCAGAATGGACAATCTTGCTGAATTGCAGACTTGTATTGAAAACCCCTCTAAATTAGATTGCATTAACAGTGCAAAAAATTTGGAGTCCTTGAAGCTGTGGGGTGTGTTCATGATGAATTACCCAAAGTGGGATATATTTTTACAACTTCAAAACCTTGAAATTGTTGGGGCCAGATTGGAAGATCCTGCATTGTCTGCTGCACTTCAGGCCTGCCCAAATTTGAAAAACTTGTTGCTTCTTGGCTGCGAAGGAGTTAGGTCCATTTCTATTGATTTGCCACATTTGGAGCAATGTAAGCTGGACTTTTATGGCTTGGGTAATTGTGCACTTACTCTAACTTCTCCAAAAATTGAACTCCTTGAGGTACAAGGCTGCAGTTGGATTAGAGTTCGTGAGAATAAGTGCCTGAAAAGTCTTTCTATATCCAATAATGCTGGTAAATTTTCACCCAAATGCCTCCAAAAATTGTTAGTTTATCTCTCCATTCGTTGGTTTCTTATTTTCTTTCACATCTCTGAATGATAAGCTGCATAAACACCAATTGCTTATTTGGATATTCTAAATGCTTTCAGGGAGAGTCTACATGGTTGATTTTGGAAAGTTGGAAGCTCTGGAGGCCTTGTCTATCAGGGGAGTCCAGTGGACTTGGGATGCAATAAATAGAATGCTTAAATGGGCAACTGACGTGAAGCAACTGTATATGAAAGTTGAATTCACTGGAGATTTTGACGCCCTTCAGCCCTTCCCAGAGGTTGATTTTGTCGACTTCTTTAATAGCCACGCGAAGCTGCAAAAGTTTGATGTTCACGGAGCCATGTTTGCTGCTCTCTGCCAAAAGAACAGTTTGAAAAATGTGCGTTGATGCAAGTAACATTCCGAATATTTTGAAGCATATAACGTGCGTATTGTTCTTTCCGTAAAATCTTTAACATATTAATTGAGGATCTGTTATATGTTTTTCAGGTTGAAGCAGGCTTTTCAATTCCTTCTTTGGAGGAAGTGGTGATTACTGTTAGATCACCATTGAATGCTGAACAGAAAATAAGCACTCTTGAATCTTTTTTAACATATGGGAAGAAAATAAAATCAATGGGAATCAGGATTCTCCAGATGAAGAGTAGCCATAGCAGTGCTGATGATTTCTTTGATGAAATTTGCAGGTTTCAACGTATGAATCGCAAGATTGTCCGCATAGAATAAATGGTCCGTTAATTATGTATCATTAGACAAATTACTCCTTTGGTTCACTGATCCCCACTTTTGACTGCTGATTTAAAAAAGGAAACAAGCAATCATTCTTTAATAATTCAATCAATCATGATTGTTTCAGTCATCACTTGTTGGATTTTATTTGTTGCAATGTGATTTTATGCTTTGTTAAATTATATGAATCTCAGGTTCTTTTTAGTTGTTTATCTGCCTTTATCTTTAAACTTGAAATTACATGGTTTTCATCTTGTTGGGGATCATGCGCACTTTGAGCTCATTATCAGCGGATCGGTCGCTGTTTACAGTAGGTTGAATTTAGATTTCACAAGTTTATAGCACAGGGAACCAATGTGACACTGGTATGGGCGAAGGTATTAGTTGAAATCCTTTTTGGTTGGACATCTTAAACAATCATAAAGTGCTTGCGTTGGATCTAGGTACAGAATTTGGTTCTGGAATGATATTATATAAATCATACATTACAATATATTGAAGAATTATTTTCAATTTAAAAAAATTCAAGGATTATTTTATAAATTTTAAAAATTCTTGAAATGGTGTTGATCTTGAATTTTTAAAAATTACAAAATAAAATTTCAATATATTATATTGTATAATTTATAATTTTATGTTAACCTTGTCTTTAAAAATTTTAATAATAGAAATTTAAAATAACAACAATTTATTTGTTTTTACATATATAAATTAATCATTATTAATATGAAAAATAATTATTTCATCATACAAATATAATATTAAGGACATTACAAAATATTTAAAATGTTATAATTTTATCATACAATAAATAATGATTGCATCAAAATATCAAATAAAAAATGATAAATATTTATGACTTTGGAACAATTATAATTTACCATAAGAGTTTGTGCCAAGGAAATAATCAATTAGAAATGAAACTTGAAATAAAAATATTTATAATTATATTTATATTGCATAATGTATATATAGAATTTAATATTATCATCATCATCATTATCACACCTAGTCTGAAGTCTCGTGGTAGAGAGTGACAGGTAAACATGATGCAAAAAATAGAAGAAAAAATTAAAGAACTAGCACGCAGAAAAATTAAGTAAATAGAATTATAAAATAAGACAATAAGGACATATCTAATGGTTGACCAGATTTGCTATTACCTTACCTCTTGTAAAGACCGGCTCTTATTACCGCTAGTTGCTGTACAAGTCTACACTTTCTGACCCTGAGGAAACAACAATCCTAAGATTTTAGGCGTCCCCTGAAGCCTTGCCCAACAACTTATTACACGCAAGGTATAAAGGACATTAGGTTGTACTTCCTATGCTGTAAGGATGGGGTGTGAGGACTCTAAAGGGCATCGGTTATCCTTATCCTATCACGCCAGACTTTCCTAATTCTAGCAACTGCCTTAGTGAGTGCTAACTCTGACATATCTTGCTTGATCACTTTCCTCCAGGTCTTGTAAGGCTTTCCTTTCCTTCTCTTATAGCCACTAAGGTTTATTATCTCACAACTTCGTACTGAAGCATCAGAGGGCCTCCTACGTACATGCCCAAACTACCTAAGTCGTTTCTCTCTCAACTTATCTGCAATACTAGCCACCTATAGTTTAGCCCTCACTACCTGATTCCGTTTCCTATCTCTTATGGTAATGTCACACATCCACCTAGGCATACGTATTTCTACTACCAATAGCTGTCACGTATGTCTACATTTAATAGGCCAACACTTTGCTTCATATAACATGGTTGGCCGAATAACCATTTTATATAACTTCCTTTTGAGTTTTACAGGGACCTTTTTATCACATAAAAAACCTGAAGCACTTCGCCATTTGATCCACCCAGATCTAATACGATGTAATATATCATCATCTATATTACTATCTCTCTGCATGATGGATTTGAGGTATTTAAAACTCGATTTCTGCAGTATGATGTCAGTGCCAATCGCTACCGCCACCTCTTATACCATTTGGCTACCCGAAAAGTTGTATTCTAAATACTCCGTCTTAGACCTGCTCATTCGAAAACCTTTCGATTCTAACGCTTCTCTCCAACGTTCTAACTTGGCATTGACCCCCTCTTTGGTCTCATCCACCAGGACAATATCATCAGCAAATAACATACACCAAGGTACCTCTCTTTAAATATGTTTGGCAAGTTCATCTAACACTAATGTGAATAGAAAAGGACTTAAAGCCGAACTTTGGTGTAGTCCAACACCAATAGAGAACGCTTCCGTGTCACCTCCTGTTGTCCTTAGGCTAGTCAATGCTCCTTCATACATATCCCTAATCACTCTGATATACGTCCTAGGAATTCCCTTTGCCTCCAAACACCATCACATGAGTTCTCGAGGAACCCTGTCATACGCCTTCTCCAAATTGACAAAAATCATATGCAAATCTCGTTTTCGTTCCCTGTAGCATTCCATCAGTCTCTGAAGTAGATGTATTGCTTCTGTCGTCGACCTACTAGGTATAAATCTGAATTGGTTGGCCAATATAGAAACAACTCTTCGGATTCTCTTTTCAATTACCTTTTCCCACAACTTCATGGTATTACTTAGTAATTTGATGCCTTGGTAGTTTTGGCATTGTTGAATGTCTCCTTTAGCCTTGTACAAGGGGATTAGCCTACTTAATCTCCATTCATCTGGCATCTTAGCCGACTCGATGATCACATTAAAGAGCTAAACTAACCACTCAATACCGACAGCTCCTACTTGCTTCCATACCTCTATAGGGATGTCATCCACTCCTACCGCCCTTCTGCTCCCCATCCCCCTCAAAACCTATATAATTTCTCCCCTTATGATCTTCCCCCATGAGTACTCGTGTATACATAGTCCCGACACCGGAGGTTCCCCTAACTCAAAGTTGACCAATGTGTCCTCGTTATATAGGCCATAAAATTATCTCTTCCATGTTCGCTTGATGGCTTGGCCATCTATGAGTACCTTTCCTGCTTCATCACATATACAGCAGGCTTAGTTGAAATCCGTCGTCTCACGGGCCCTAGCTCTCACTATTTTGAAAATTCTTTGTGATCCTTTGACAGTATTCAAATCCCTGTACATATTCTCGTAAGCTTCACTTTTAGCCACTGCGATAGCCTTCTTTGCCTTTCGTTTTGCCCGTTTATACCGCACTCTATTAATTATCCGTTCCTCCTTTGTAGCACTTGCCAGAAGGTCTTTAAAAGCTCTCTTTTTTGCCTTTACCGTCCCCTAATCTCTTCTAGCCACTGCCAAGATTCCATCCAGCTCCCCCCTATCGATTAGAAACCCCTAGGAGTTTAGTGGCGATCTCTCTCACTACAGAAGCTACTCCCTGCTACATCTGATTCGCATCCCCACTTAGCCTATGGGGCATTATTCCTAACCTGAGTCCTAAAATATACCACCATGTCCCCTTTGAGTCTCCCCCATCTGATTTTGCGATATGGCTTAGTAAATAGCTGTGCTCTCCATCCCTTAATTTCTAGATCCAAAACTAGCAATTTATGTTGGGTTGATAGGCATGCTGCCGGAAATACTTTGTAATCCTTGCACTAAGATTGAGCGATTATCCTAATAAGGAGATAATCGATTTACGTCTTGGTTGTGTTACTCTGAAATGTTACCAAGTGTGCTTCGTTTTTCTTAAAGCAGGAATTCAAGATTACTAACTCATATGCTACGACCATGTTTAATAAATCAACCCCACTATCATTTCTAGTGCCGTATCCGAAACCACCATGAGTACCTGTATAACCGTCGAAATCCATCCCTATATGCCCATTAAAATCCCCTCTAGGATGATCTGCTCAATAGTAGAGAGTTGTATAAACACCCCCTCCAATGTCTCCCAGAATGTATGTTTTTGTTGTCCGTCTGTGTCAGATTGCAGTGCATAGGCATATACTACATCAAGGACCAAACTGTTTAAAACGATTTTTGCTACCATTATTCTATCATTGACCCTAGTGATTCCCACTACTCTGTTCATAAGTCCCTTGTCTACTACGATACCTACCCCGTTCTGCCTCCGCGTACTTCCCGAGTACCATAATTTGAAACCCCTATCTCGTTTGCCTTAGCTCCTGCCCACTTAGTCTCCTGAATGCAAGCTATTTGTACCCTATACTTGTCTAAAATTTCTACCAATTCTAAGGACCTACTCGTGAGGGTCCCCGCGTTCCAAGAAACTATGCTTAGAACATCCTCACCGACGTTATTCCTATAAATTACGCGTAGCGACCCGCTTGCATTGATCCCATTCGCACGATCTGAAGGCATACCTCCTAACCCGTGGCTCTTACGTTTCCTGCACGAACTATCCTAAGAAAACCTTGAATGTCAAAACTAATAGACCCCACCGCAAAAGGAAGTAAGAATAAAAAAATAAACACCAATAATAACAATATGACTAAAGATAATAATAATAATGGTAGTACTATGACTAATAATAATAATAATAACAGCAACGATAAACTAAAGTTGATAAGCAACTCAATAAAAGGATACTAATAGGAAAATAATAATAACTAATAATAATAATAATAATAGTAATAATAATAATAATAATAATAATAACTACTACTACTACTACTAATATTAATAATATTGATGATAAAGAAGAAAAAATTAAAATTAGGAAAGTTCAATAAAAAACCAATAATAATAACACTAAAGATAATAATACAAAAAAATAAATACAAGAATAATAATAAGACTAATATCAAAATACTAAAAAAACGTAAAGATATTAATAAAATTAATAATAAAGAAGTGGATGTCAGAAACTTCAACAAGGAAGAATTACTACAGGTATGTAAAAGCAACACCAGGGTAGCAGATTTGTATATGGGAAGGGGATGCAGTAAGACAATTTGAAGAGAAAACGACCATGAATGCCTTGGACCAATTGGAAACAGTAATAAACACACCACGCTTGGCAAAGCTTTGGCACTCAAAGTAAGTCTCAACTATTGAGGCATGTAAGAGACAGTGAAAGAATGACTGAGGGTGATGCTAAAATTAAAAGTCTTTTGCAAAAGTTGATGAGTCAAGTTGAGAGTAAAACCAAGGGATATAATGTGGTATTAGTGGATGCGTCAGGTAAGGTGGACTACCAACGGTTCAAAGAAAAGATTGACATCCTCTCTTGCAGCATGTCAGGCGACTCAAGGAAAGTAACGGAGGGGACGGATGGTATGTCAGACTCTATAGATCAGACAGAAGAGGAAAAAAAAGGCTGTCAAGAACGAGAATATCGCCGAGCCTCGTTGTCCCTGAACAACTGGTTTGTTTGAATCTAATAAGAGCTACATACAGATCCATCCCACTCTGTCTCTTTTAAGAGGGAGGTCAATCGTTACGCACTGTGCTCCATTGATTTACAGAGGGTGAGAGTACGTGGGCATGGCAGACAGAAAATAGAGAACTCCTTTGCTCGTGACCGCCAGCTTCAACTAAGCGGGATACCCACGAGCTTCATCTTTTTAGAAGACTTGACAGTACCCGAACATAACAAGACTCCATACTAAACTGGGACTGTCCCCCATTACTACCCCAAACGGACGGGAGACACTCCTGGAGAAGGCTAAAAATACCAGCTTACTAACAAGGATCCCGAACAAACTTGCACTAAAAATTTAAGAAGCACAGAGTAAAAGTGTATACCTGGTAATTGGGCGTTGGGCTGACATGGTTTTCTCGTGCCATGTATACATTACCGAAACAATAAAAGGAGCCATTACGTTCACCGAAGCTAGTAGTGGCATGGAGGGGAGGTGCGTTCGACCCGGCGGTGGAGGAGCATCTACCTGCGGGGGGCACTCTTCTCACTCATTCCCCCATATTCTTCACTGTTGCCCCCTACTACCACTCACGCACGTCACCTGTCCCATGCCTTGCTGGGCCATCTTAATGCATTCGCTGGAGGCTGGAAAATGGACTGTCATTCCCTAAGCTGAAAACAGAGAGTCTCCAACCGAAACTCCACACCTCTGCGACTTAGTACACTCTCCAGCTCTGGTATCTCTGCCAGAATGGATCATAGAAATGTCCTTAGACTCGCATTGCTTTGCGTCGTCGTTGTAACACCCAAATACCCCCTGGGAGGATACATGGATGCCACCCAAGACAGAACAAACAATCACACTGATATTTATT
>JAOSBP010000005.1:17018322-17033111 GCA_027563825.1 Erythroxylum mucronatum
ATCCCCTTGAGGGAAGTATTTAGATTTGAGAATCCTAAATAGAAGAGTGTTAGGACCATGTAAAAGTCTCCACCCCTATTTGCCAAGCATACTTATATTAAAGCAGTGCAAATCACGAAACCCCATACTTCCATTCTTTTTGGGCTGACACATCTTGTCCCATGCATATCAATGAATATCTTTAGCACTCTCCCCCGAATTTCCTCACCAATAGCTATTCATGATCTTCTGAAATTCATCACATAACGATAAAGGCAATTGAAACACATTCATACAATAAGTCGGTAAGGCCTGAGCAACAAATTGAGCAACCATGATTATGGGGTTAATCTTCTCCTTACAAATCTTAATATATGTCCCACTAGTTGAAATGTATTCAACAGCAAATGAATTTGTGGCAAATTTTAACTAAAGAAATACTTGATTCGTGACTTTTAAAGAATAAGAATATGAAATGCTTATTTTATGCGAATCTCCGTTTTTATAAGGTAAAGTGAGAAACCAAAAATGTGAAGACCAAGAGAAAATTCCAAGCAGAAAAGGAAAGCCATGGGAAGAAATTTCGTCTGCGGCTATAACTCGATAGAATGAGTGGCCCAAAAGCAAAATACGAAACCTGGAGTCGTCGAAAATATCGGGGCTGTCAACTTTGATGGTCCCGGTCAACTTCTTAGGCGGCCACTGAATGTAGCAGATGGAGATTAGATAATATATTTCTAATCTGTCTTGGTGAGATGATACTAACCAAACGGTCCAATTAAATATTTAAAGCCTTGTTAAACAATCTTATTTAAAGTATAAAACGAACAATATTAGAGTATTCGCTTTCTTTATTTTAGAATTAATATTAGAGTATTCAATTATCCTATAGAGAATTTGGTCAATACTCAAAACTTGGTAAACGGTCCGTCTTTATTAATGATAGTCAACAAAATGAGGAACATAACATGATAATTTCTTACGTAGTAACCTAAAGTTTCCCGAACAGCTTATCGTTAGGAAGGACGTAAAAGGCCAAAACCAAATGAATTAATCACGCACAGTGACAGAAGAAAGTTAAAATCTTTTGCGGAAAAGGGAGATGATACGAGAAGACTTAAAAGCAAAAGGAAATTTAATGTAAAGCCACAAGAAAGAAAGCACCGAAAACCCGCGGCCGCGACACATTCACGTGGAAAGAAGTAAAAGCCAGGGCAGCCACACTTTATTTTTCTAATTACACCATTCCAATAACGACACCCATTTTAAAGGACATTTTGCACTTTGCACGTCCTCGTCCAAAACCAAACCGCACCCACTAAAGTTTAATCGGTCAAATGTACATTTTAAAGCTTTTAACATTTATTACAAAATATAACTAAAATTTTAAAATATTTTAATTAAATTTTATTTCAAATTAATTAAAAAATGAGTTTTACTATTATGTAACAATAAAAATTATTGTTATATTCATTAAATTTCACTTATCACGTGTAACAGGATTTATTTTTATGCATTTTAGACATTAAAAAAATCAATATGATTAACGAAAATTTAATTTTATTAAATTTAGATTCGTTTTAAATATGTTTATATAAATATGGACGTTCAAATACAATTTTAATCAGGTCTAATAAAAAACTCATGTTAGTGTTGCATTGCATATTCCAGAATCCTCACTTTTTTATTTTTTTAATATCCTTCTCTACTTCCTCCTAAACACACTCTTCCTGTTCTGGTGTCCTCTTCCTCCTCCTCCTCCTCCTCCTCCTCTTCTCTTGTGCGTTTTATCTCTACGCATTTTTCCTTTATGTTGCTTCTGAACAGATAAGAACATAATAATAATAATAATACTAAATAAGATAGTTGTGAGGGTGGGAACATGGAGGAAGAAGGAGTTGAGAAGAAGATCAAGATTGGAGTCTGCGTCATGGAAAAGAAGGTGAAATGCGGCTTGGAGGTCCTCTTCCTCATTTTTCATTGTTTTCTTTCATTTCTTCAATTCTTTCTATTGCGTTTATTGCGGTAACTGTTCATTTGTAATCAGAAGAAAGAGTCAACACTTATAGAATAATGTAAATGATGATTCTCCCTTTGTATTGTGTTGTCAATTTTTGTTTTTTTTTTCCGTATAGGTGTGTTCAGCTCCAATGGGACAGATTCTGGACAGACTACAAGCTTTTGGTGAATTTGAGGCATGCATATATATCTTTATTATATACGTGTTGTGTTTGAGTTTAGTTTTTACTACAATGTAGGCTGTTATTTATGGAGATTTCTCTTGTAGGTTATTCATTTTGGAGACACAGTAATACTGGAGGAACCCGTCGAGAGGTACTTTGTTATATTATTAGCTGAAACTTTTGTATTTCCCATACTATCTGATTGTAGCGGCTTAATAGTTTTTCTGCTGAACTTCAAGCGCTTTGATTTTGTTTCCTTACCTAGTGTTTCTTTTGTAATTGCCGAGGTTGTGCATTTGGTAAATTTTGGGATACTTAATATTATTTAGAAACAACAATACTAGAAGAAGTTGGAAGCTTTTATGGTGAATTAAGGAGGAACAATATAAGGGGGAAGTGAAAGGTTTGTTTTCTTGAAATAAAATGAATGTTAAGTGTGCTTGTTCAATGCCTCGTATTCAGGTTTTGATTTTAGTTCACTTTTTCAAAGTTGTAATTTGTTTGTAGCAAATCGGTTGTAGTTCCAGGATAATAAACATAATTAATTGAAAAACAATGTGATGTCTAATCTGTTTGATGATTGTAGTGATTTCATTGGTGTGGAATAATGT
This sequence comes from Erythroxylum mucronatum, assembly GCA_027563825.1. NCBI lineage: Eukaryota > Viridiplantae > Streptophyta > Magnoliopsida > Malpighiales > Erythroxylaceae > Erythroxylum > Erythroxylum mucronatum. Next base: position 17,021,096 of record JAOSBP010000005.1, read on the forward strand.
ATATCCGTTAACTATATCATAGCTATTCAGTAAATTTAACTTCTGTCTGCTAGATTACTAATCTTTAGAACCATTTGATTATTTCAGTTGGCCTGTATGTGATTGCTTGATCGCCTTCTATTCCTCTGGTTATCCCCTTGACAAGGCTCAGGCATATTCTGCTTTGAGGAAGTAAGTTTCACTTCCTGCTTTATATTATATGAGCTGATTAATTATAACCAACCAACTTTTTAAGAGGCTTTCTTTGACTTGCCTTTTTCTGGACATTGACAATAAATTTTCATAGAGTATCAAAATTTATGTACAAAAAAATGTGAAATATCTTCCAATCTTGAGTAATTCCACATATAGAGATTGAAAAAAAATCAAACTGATGCCTAGTTAATAAATAGAAGTAGACTAGAGAAGAGGTCATTTCATTTTGAATTAACATTAATATAGTTTGACTTAGAGATTTTCTAACTTTCATTTTCCTTTTCAATTGAAATTTTCTTAGAACTTTTGTTTCAAGAAAACCTGATTTCAAGGTACTCATTGAGTTTATGTAATCATTTCCATTTTCTGGTCTACCTCTTTGTCAGAGACTAATATTGATATACTTCATAATAATACATTTTGTTACCATGAGATATATTGGCAACTGTGACAAATATGTAGGGTCTTTTCTAATTCTTATTGAAAATTTGCAGTTCTTTTTCCTTTCCTTTCTGTTTTGCATGCATGGCGATACCTTGTTTACATGATATGCTTGTCCGAGTTTTTTGGAAAAAATAAAATACAAGACTATCTAGTGTCATAATAAACTGTTTGTAAGCTCAAAGATCCACTACTGGCTGATTGCATTTTTTAAGTGTTTTGACTACTTTTTCTTTGGTCCTACCATAACACCAAACTGAAAAGATTGACATGGATCTCCATTGTGCTTAATTAGGGCAGATCCAAATGTCAGACGGCTGCTTAGTTGATTTGTTTACTTAAGTAGATCAAAAGAAGCTCTCAATTTGTTAGTCACTTGTGCTTTTATTTCAGGCCTTTTCTTGTAAATGAATTGGAGCCACAACATCTTCTTCTTGACAGAAGGAAGGTATATGAGGTATGAATGTAAACTTTAGCAATAAGCCTGGATTTGGTTCATTTTCTTCTGATCTTCAACGAGCATCCTCGTAGGACACAGAGAATATATCGGCTCGTATGATCTACTCACTCTTTTGAGATCCTTTATCACATATTTCTTTCAGTGTTGCACATGTTTGATATTGTGAGCTCCTGATGATACTGTTCAATCATAACTGGGCCACACATTATTTCTTGAAGTTACAGTTGAATGGTATATACCACATGAGACTAATGTATTTTCGGATCTATTTTTCTTTCATCAAGCGCCTTGAAATGTTTGGAATACCTGTACCAAAGTATGCTCTTGTCAATAGAGAATATCCCTATCAAGATTTGGATTATTTTATCGAGCAAGAAGATTTTGTTGAGGTTCATGGCAATCGATTTTGGAAGCCATTTGTTGAGAAGCCTGTTGACGGTAAGCAGATTCCCTGTAGTTATCTTAATTCGTCCCATTCATTTTCTTTCCCTGCTGATATCTTGGCCAAATGGTACACAAGTTGGATGGGGATTATAGCCTTAGGCCTTCTATCACAGCTTTTAACTTGGTATATTGTTTTTCCCTAAGGTGACGTACCATTTAATTACTGTGTCCATATTTCACAAAACTGAAAGACTACTCACGGAGCTGATGAAAGAAGTTCCCAATCTTGTAATTATAAACTTCTACGTCTAGACAACTTTGATTCAGTGCTGCTGTGAGCATTAGTGTCAATGTGGACAACCATCTTTAAGCTTGTCTAGAATAACCAATAAATGTTGGAATTTCTGATCAATTCTCAGGTTTTCCCAATCTGTTAAAAACAGATTCTTCCTTTTTGGGTTGTAAAGACTATTGCTTGTTGCATAAGAACTCAATCTCATGCTATGCTAGAAAAATTTAGACACAAAACTTAAGTACCTGATCTTAACAGTTTATAAGCTATCTCTAAAATCAAATGCACTTCTTCTTTGCTATCATATGAGTGGTTCTTATTTAGTAAGATAACGTGAATCTCAAATATTCTGTTCTTGCAAGTGTTTTATTTGAAAACAAATTGATATTTGCATAATTTCGAGGTAAGATAGTTTTGTGGTCACAATCTAGTGTCTCTATGTAAGGATATAGAACAAATGCTGTATACCTTTATTATAGTTAGTTCATGTAGTAATTCTTGCAGAGTTTTGATTTCTTAAGAACATAGGTAATGAATTGGTTTGTGCATTTTGTTCCAGGGGATGATCATAACATAAAGATATATTATCCCAGTTCTGCAGGTGGAGGTATGAAGGAATTATTCAGGAAGGTATGCTGAAACTGTATACATCTTTTGACCGTATGATTTAAATTAAAGTGATATTACTGTGGAATAACCCTAGTATTTTATGATTCTTTTTGTTAGCATTAATTATGTTTATTGAATGAATTATGTTTATATTAAAGGGCTATGAGATTTGACATTTTACCTTTACATATAAATAGGCCTTTTTTTTATCAATCTTCTATTTTTTAACTAATTAACTACTAGTCTCATCTGAAATTTTAAATTGAATTTCAATTAGGTATAATTTTTCCTTTAGCTTTACTTTTTACTAGAATTCCAGTTTTTTTTATTAGTTATTAGAATCAATAGGGCTTAGCTTCTTACCCCCTTTGCTGGATTATATTTCTATATGATTCATTCTTGATGCTAGCTGAATGTTTTCTAGATATAGTATCCGAGCTTTGTATCACAGGGAAGTCATTGGATTAAGTTGTGCTGTTCTCATTGTTGGTGATATGTAATTTATCATGATTTGTTCACACTTTGTGTGGGAGGTTTGTCAAAATAATATCTCATTCATTTGTGCCCACACTCAAATTGCTTAAGCATTTAGGTTGAATGGTTCATTCACACTTAGGCATTTAGGTTGAATGGTTCATTCACACTTTTGAATAGAACATTATGTCAACATGTAGTGTCATCGATCATTGCGGAAGCTCAAATGGTTCTTCCATGATAGGATCTTAGGTGAAACTCGAGTCTCTCTGCACTAACATTGATGAAAACAAAGCTCGTTGTCATTGATCAATTTGCTTGCTGCTGAATGCAAACCTGGCCTGTTCTGTCAGATTGACTTTCCCTCATTCATTTTTCTGGTTTTGAGCATTAATGCTCAATCTAGCTTTGTTGCAATAAATTGCAACTACACTCTTTTGGGCTTGCAGAATCTGCTAGGGTCCACTAGTAGGCTGTGAAATCATCATAGAATATCTATCTGTCATCGTCAGTGGCCTTGTTTCGTGTTTTAACATTTTATTATTCTGAGCTTGGTTATTGTTTACTTGTAGTAGTTTCTAGTTTGGCTGTCTATCATTCTGAGTAGTAAATATTGAGTGTCAGGTTGGGAATCGATCCAGTGAGTTCCATCCGGAAGTTAGAAGAGTGCGGCGTGAAGGCTCTTACATATATGAAGAATTTATGCCGACGGGAGGAACTGATGTGAAGGTTGCATACATCAGAATTTATATTATGTGTCTGAATTTTAATCTCTAAATGGATTTGTAGATAGGTCGCATGTTTTCATTTTCTGTTTTGGTGCATAGGTCACATATTTTTGTTGTTGAAATACTTTTCTTGCTATATTCGTGGATCGGATTCAATGGTTGTCTAATATTTGTATCAATTTATTTCTGGGAGAGCCTGGATCAAATGCGATAGTATTTAATTATAGTTGACGCATTTTTTTACTGGTAGTGGCGCATGTCCCATTTACTATCTTTAACTTCAACAGTGATACAGAGCACATGCATTTGCTCACGAAAGAGATGTGTGTCATAAATTTCTTTAGAATGCAATGTATGTTCAGGAAAGCATACGTAGGTAATGTGCATATAAATTGCTGGATGAATTTTTTGTTATCTTGGAAATTCTGCTAAATTCCACTCTGTCAAGTGCTTTGAAGTCTGTCTGAAAAGAAGATGAATGTTCTAGACATTTCCTTTCTGTCTTCCTTCAAAAACTCAAATTTGTTGTCAATTAGAGCAAGAACTGAATTTGTTCCTTATTTTTAATAAATTCTGCTGCTTCAATTGATTGCTTTGTTGGTGGAGATCGTTTTTTTTTTCAATGGCATTTGTTATCCTCTCTAGCCATGCCACTTCTCTTTGCATTTAATACTAAAATCATTCCGTCTGCATAACTTTACTTGTGTTGGTAAATAGTGTTTTACTTCTTGTCAAATGATTGTAGGTATACACTGTTGGACCTGAATATGCACATGCTGAAGCAAGGAAGTCTCCTGTTGTTGATGGAGTTGTTATGAGGAATCCTGATGGCAAGGAAGTAATGTCCTATGTCCTCTATAGGAACGGTTTTCCCTTTGACATATATATGGGCTTTGCTCATGACAATTGTTAATCAAAAACTAAAGCTGCCATTTTGTTTATATTGTATAATAACTTTGTTATAACCTTTATCAAGATATAATTAAAATAAACCATTTGACCCTGCTCAAAATTTAGGAGAAAAATAGATTGTAAATTGGTTGGTATAAGAATAGTGGAAAGCTATGCTTGGTATTAAGTCTTGTTATTTGACTTATTGTTGCCTGAATCATTTGTAAATGGAGAAAACAAGTTGAGTTGCTTCCTGAAGTCAAGGAATCCTTTGTTAAATGAGAGACATGAATTAGATTTATAAAATTATGTACTGCTGTTGAGGTCATTCATTTCCTTGTCTAAAAGTATTTTATGGTTATGAAAACTATTTGAGTGAAGAGCCAACTTAATCATGGGTTGATATTTAAACTTTAGTTTCTTTACCTTTTGTGTTCCTTAGACTTTTGGAAAACAATTAACAGGCTTATTTTAAGAATATCCCATTGGTAGCTGCGGCAGCATAGGCAGGTGAGAAATAAAAGAAAGATAGATAGATATTCACATATTTTAGGATCCAGAACCAGCTTTTACACAAATTTAATTAACTAAATGAATTTAGAGTCTGTAATTTCATTGTGTTCATGCTTGTATCACATTTAAACATCACAATGCCTGTGTAATAATTAACTACGTACCCATCAGGCCCATCAAAAGTAGACAAAGGACGAATACCACAAAATTGAGGTTTTCTAGACTATGATCAAGTTAATGTTTGTTACTCTTTTTACAGGTACGGTATCCAGTGTTGTTGACGCCTAATGAAAAACAAATGGCAAGAGAGGTTTGTCATGCATTTAGACAAGCGGTAAGTACATCAGAATTCTGGATCTTTCTGACTCCCAATACATTATTGTACATTCCTATAATCACTGTTGAGAGGTTCTCTATATACATGAATAGTCTCGGCTTGTTTGAGTTTAACTTTTGCTGCTTTCTGGATGAAGCAATATTATTTTTTTATCTACTGTGCTGTCATGAGATTCTGTTAAATAATTGACAAGGTTTGGTGAGTTAGATATGAGAAAGGTTTCCAGGCAATTGATTTAGGCCTGACATTTGAAATGTAGTTTTTGTTCTTGACTCCTAGGACAAAACATATTGGCTTTTGATCTTCAAAATTAGCTGCATCAATCCTACTTATTAGCATTCTTTCTGAAACTCAGATTTTGCTATTTGGTGGATTTTAAGAATCATAACCGGTCTGCATTGTTTCATGCTGTTAATCACAAGAATCATTTGCATAAGTGCAATGACCTTCCTGTGTTTATTAATGTTGTGTGGTGATTCGACTTACCGTTTATATAGTTATTCAACTATGGTTGCTCATTCTATAGTCTTATTTTGCTTGCAGGTTTGTGGGTTTGATCTCCTGCGTTGTGAAGGACGGTCTTATGTCTGCGATGTTAATGGCTGGAGCTTTGTAAAAAATTCATACAAGTAATCATTATCCGGTCGTCTGATCACAGTTAAAGTTTAATGTCTTTGAATTTTTGAAAATGGTGGCAAGACATCCTGGAGTTGCATTTTTTCTATACTGGCACAATTTTCTTTATTTCTATTTCTCCTCTTTATTATTTTATCCCTTTTTTGGGGTGTTTGCTCAACTTTCTTCTAGATATTACATAACTTGAATCTCCTACCTATGAGGAAATGATTAATATCGAATCTTGTCTCCCATAAAGATAGGAAAAATGAAAGTAAATACAAAGAGCTGAAAATAAAAGAAAGAGATCTAAATTGATATGCATAAAGTGCCTCTTTTTCAACAGATCCCTGACCATGCGGAAGAAATGCCATCTTCTTTCTCTCTTTCCCATTTTGGTGTCTATATTACCCCGACCTTTAGGGCACTAAATCTTCTCTAAAACAGCAGAGAAGAGATTTTGATCAAAGATATGAATCTCCAGCGGAGATAATAGGGCATAATGTAGCTTTATGTATCTCCATAACACCTGTATGATGAGCATTGAATTTTTGAGACAGCATATTGATGTATTCATGTGCATTCTGTTTGCATAGTTCATGTTTGATAGGTGCTTGTTAGAGAAGTAGGTGTTTGAACCTGATTAAACCAAAGTAAATAAGCATTTTGTGTTGGGAATTCATGCATCAGCTTTTCTTGCAACCTTATAAATGCCATTATCATGATAGTAATTTATTGTGTGCAAACTTTTTATTAGAAATCCTTAGAGCACAGTTTTTATTATTCAGAACCATTTGAGCATAAGTGTGTCTTAGGCCTATCTTTTGTTGGTGTTTCTATGGTAGGCTAATCTTTGGAAATGAGCCTTATTCAGAAAAATATTACACAAGACATATACACATTTCTCATATATAGCAGTATATACACACACAATATATTTTTTAAGCATCATTAGATTTTGTATTATCATATAGGGGCATACACACACATATAACATTATTTAAGCACATAAAAGACTTGATCATTTTCTTTTGATTGGTCTTCTCCAAACAGATATTATGATGATGCTGCGTGTGTTTTAAGAAAAATGTTTTTAGATGCAAAAGCTCCTCACCTTTCATCTGCAATTCCGCCCATTCTGCCATGGAAAGTCAATGAACCGGTCCAGCCTTCTGAGGGATTAACTCGCCAGGGAAGTGGGATTATTAGTATGTCTGGGCAGGCTGAGGAGCTACGTTGTGTGATTGCTATTATTAGGCAGTAAGTTTTGTATAACTTGGCATGCTTACATGGTCACTGATTTTCTGTATGGTAGTTACACATATTTGATTTGGCAGTGGTGATAGAACACCTAAACAGAAGGTGAAGTTGAAGGTGACTGAGGAAAAACTGCTAAACTTGATGTTGAAGTACAATGGGGGGCGACCTCGGGCTGAGGTGCTTGCTATTCTACATTCTATTCTCTGTTATTAAATCATTATTAGATTATAGCTGGATCTCTTTATTGTTGATTTTTCTGTACTGCTTTCTATTTATTTCAGACAAAACTAAAAAGCGCTGTTCAGTTGCAAGATTTGTTGGATGCAACACGAATGCTTGTACCTCGTACCAGGTATTCTTTGGTCAGTGAGTCTAGTGATATTACATGTGACAGCTTGTCCATAGTACAAAAAGACAAATCTTTTACAGATGAATGCCTGACAATGTTGAAGCTGCTCTTTCTCAGTTTCTAGACGTAGAAAGTTCAATCTTTCATTCCTCGAAGATGAGGCGTTCATTGTTTATGAAATTATCTACTTTCATGAATATAGACTGACCATTGACGTGTGATCAAAAGAGCATTGAGCTGTTTCTTGTTGACTTCCTGCAGACCAGGTCGAGAAAGTGATAGTGAGGCAGAAGACTTTGAGCATGCTGAAAAGCTACGTCAAGTTAAAGCAGTGCTTGAGGAGGTTATTTTCTCTCTTGACTTTTCTTTTAAAAAACTCTCCTGGTCACAAGTTAATGAGCAAAATTTTTCATATATGTGCTTTTGTACTGGTTCATCTCTTAAATCTTTGTTTTGTTATATATTAAGAAGCTGGTTCTTTCATGGATTGATCCCTTGTTGCCTTTTAGCATGCATAATTATTTTCTAAAAAAGAACAAGGATTAGTTTGATTTTCTTTCCACAATTCTTGTTTTGGCATTTCAAAGCAATTAAATGTTTTTCATCAGGCATGATGCTACCCTCATCACATGCTAAGTCTTATCAAGCTGTCTCAAATATCAGAATATGTTCTCTTAAGATATATGTGTTTCTTTATTCCAGGGGGGGCATTTTTCTGGAATTTATAGGAAGGTCCAACTGAAACCACTCAAGTGGGTTAAAGTTTCAAAAAATAATGGTGAGGGCGAGGAAGAGCGACCAGTTGAAGCTTTAATGGTTCTTAAATATGGTGGGGTTCTTACCCATGCTGGCAGAAAGCAGGTAATGTTATCAATTTGTAGCTGCACTATGCATATCTCTTTGTTTCATGTTTGGAAGTGAAGCTTGCATATCCGTGATGTGCTTAATTAAATTTCTTTTCATTATCTTGATTTGATTTTCCACTTATTTTCAGGCAGAAGAACTTGGAAGATATTTCCGCAATAATATGTATCCAGGTCAAAATAATGAGCTTTTTGTTTCCAAAATTGAATTCTTTGCGGCTTATTTCCATTGTCTTCAGTTAGTTTGTTACAAACTCTTAGAAAATCTGGCTTTGATAATCTAATATTGAAAAGTAACCTAAACTTTGCTGAGAATACCATTCTTTTATTTGCATCCGCTTGAGATGACTGTAGAGCTATTCGGGTTGTAGATGGTAATAGCTATTAATATCTTATGTTTGGTGGGTGATATTGATGGAGAGTTTCAACTCATTTTGTTAGTTAGTAGCCATTCATTGCTAATATTGAGTTGTGGCCTAACTTCTGACATCAAACCTGTACTTTATGCCAGCGGGGGACACATCTGATAACCTTGGGCTTACTAGCCCTTTCCTGGTTAAAGCATGTTTCTTTGGTCGAGCTTCTTTTACATGTTGACCACAATAAGATGTTTTTAAGTTGACACAATTGGTTCTCGAAGAGTGGTGCGCATGAGATTTTTGGTTGAAATGAGCTTGTCTGTCATTAATAATTTGAAATACTGTAATTAGTTTTCAATTTTGTTCATAAACGAGGACATTTAATTTGCAGTGATGCATTCCTCTTCGAAACTTGTGGTCAATTGAAATTGAGTATAAAGCAAATTATAAACTTATGTTGTCAATTATTTATGTATGCATTAATGAATTTGCATGAGAAACATCTCTGTTTTGTCTCTGCCTGGTCTAGAGAGGATAACTGATGACCCAAGTGTTGTGTAACTCATCATGTTCAAGTATGGCATAATAAAACATCTTTTTCTGTATCTCTTGATAAAGGTGTATAAATTACAGGTGAAGGTACAGGTTTGCTTCGTCTTCACAGCACATATCGTCATGATCTTAAAATTTACAGCTCCGATGAGGGCCGTGTGCAGGTGTTCCTCTAGTAGTAAATACAATGTCTTCATCCTTTGGTGGTTTTGTCCTGACTTATTTTGTGAATTCCTTTCTAATTAGTCCTAATTCACTTGGAACTTAATTGGAACCTGGCATTTATAAGAAATACGTTAACAGATGTCTGCAGCTGCATTTGCCAAGGGACTTCTTGATCTAGAAGGACAACTAACGCCAATCTTGGTCTGTACTTTCCATAAAAAAGTTTTCTGTGTTCTCATCCTGAATTTATGATTCACTTCATAAGCATTATCAGGTATCCCTTGTTAGCAAGGATTCCTCTATGTTGGATGGCCTGGACAATGCTAGCATTGAGATGGAAGAATCAAAGGTTTGTATTTGCTCATTGAACAATCATGTACTTCTGAACTTAGTATCCAATATTTGATCAATCAGTCATAAGAATATATATGAAATTTAATTGCACTTTTGTTCGAATTCCAGTGAAATCCTAGATTACTGTTTTTTGTGCTGATTTGCTTGATCTGAGATTTTAGCATGTTTTTGTTAGGGTTTTAGCTGCCCTCAAGCATTCTCTAGATCCTGGGATGTTGTCATGCTATAACAAAGTGTTTTGAATATCTTAACCTTTTACAGGCTAGATTGAATGAGATCATTACATCTGGTACAAGAACAGTTAATAGCAATGGGCCATCTGAATTTCCTTGGATGACAGATGGGGCTGGACTTCCATCTAATGCTTCTGAGCTGCTCCCCAAATTGGTAATCATATTTTGAATGAAATCATCATCACCTGTGACTAAATGTTCGTGCATATAATTTGATGGAATCACAGTATCATATAAATTCATAGTGAGTAAGGATTGAGGAGAGTTCAAGAGCATGATCCCCCAGTATCTAGGGTGGCCTCTCTTCATATATAAACAACATGATATTGTCACCTGTATACTCCTGAACCTAATAAATTATATCTTCAAAGCATGGTTATTGGGTTGAAATAGGTCCCTGGCACTTGGGCCATGACGTCAGGAAATTCCCTTCAGTTATGTGATGTTGCCACATAATTGTGGTACAAAATTTTCACCTTTATTTTGGCTATTCATTATTTTTGTTTTTGGATGAAAAGAAATATGTGATTTCACTTGCTTGCATCAGTCAAGGATGTACTGTTAGCTTTTACAGGGTAGATTTTTCTGATCCTTCTGAAGATATTGCTTGTCTTGCGGCAGCAATTGCTTGATATGACTTTTTATCTTGCTTTTCTTGTATGCTGATTGGTAGGTCAAATTAACTAAGAAGGTCACAGAACAAGTGAGATTACTTGCCAAGGATGAAGATAAAGAACTTACTGAGACAAGTGCATTTGATGTGGTTCCCCCATATGATCAAGCGAAGGCCCTGGGCAAGACAAATATTGATATTGATCGCATAGCTGCTGGATTACCCTGTGGCAGCGAAGGATTCCTTTTGATGTATGCTCGGTGGAAAAAACTTGAAAGGGACTTGTACAATGAACGTAAAGAGTAAGTTTTTCTCAACATTGAGTTGGTCAACAATTGCACTATGAGCATAGGTATTGTAAAAGGGTTACTTAACTAAATTGTCTTAGACCTTTTGAGTTTTTAGAAGGTAGAAACTTGAGATGGAAAAAGTAAACCCCAAACTTCTTTGCTTTATAAAGCCTTTTGTTTCGGTAGATTCTCATATCCTCTCATGCAGTGTTGTATGATTTGCAGACGATTTGATATAACCCAAATTCCTGATGTTTATGATTCTTGCAAGTAAGTCTTCTCCTTATTCAGTCCTACTAGTTTTAGAAAGTTGTTATATGGTCCTATACATTCCATTGAAGTACATGGGTATTGTCTTTTTCTCTATTTTATTTACCACAAAACAAATCATATCTTGAAATGTAGCATTTATCCTATTAAGCTTATTAATTGTTTCCTTGAACACACATTTAGCTTGTAGGCTTGTTATATACAAATATTAGAATTCACTGTCTTGTAATCCAAGTATTTTGTTCCTAACCTTTCCCTCTGCATATAGGTGAACACAATCTTTGAAATAATACAAGTGGTTTGAAAATTGTTGATAAATTTCTCTAGTTCTAGGTAAATCTTGTGCTCAAAATGGATTATACCCTGATGAACCTTGTCGAAGTATGATTAGTAATTTCATTTTTACCCAAAAAAAATTCAAGCTCAAATGCTTGAGTGGATCTCTGTCTAGCTACTTCAATTCCAAGATTGCATTGTGGTTCCAATTATGATGATGGGTGGGTAGAAGATAGGCCGACAATTTGATGAAACATTTATAAATTGTAATATCTGAGGCTATTGTAAAAATTGAGTGTCCAAGAATTTAGAAAATGGGTTGAGGAATGTGTAACTACTACTTCTATGGCAATCTTGGTGGATGGGGAACCTACAAACCTGATCAAAGCAAGGAGGGGCTTGAGGTAAGGGGTCCCTGTTGTGGACGCATTCTTGGGGATTTTTATCGATTTATTAGATAGTTGTTTTATGGTTATTTCTTTATTAGGATAAT
>JAOSBP010000005.1:17033211-17044947 GCA_027563825.1 Erythroxylum mucronatum
TTCGAAATTCATGGTTTTATAGTTAGGGTTTTGCCTTTCTTGCTTAAAAAGGGTGGTTTGAAGAGTGATTTAAGAAGGAAGGGAAGAAGAAGGGTTTAAGCTTCCATAAGAAGAAAAAAAATCAGATTTCGTGGGAGGCTTCTAAGGTTTGGAATTTTCGAAAATTTGGATTATTTAAGAGGGGTTTTGGTTGATATAGTTTAGGAAAGGCATAGGTAGGGTTATGTAGGGTTTAATTTATGATTTCCTTTCCTTAGATTTGTCAATTCTTGACAACTTATGTTAGGTTGAATTCTTGTGTTTTGATGAAGGACAAAAAGGCAAGAGGAAGTTAGAGGAAAGGCTTTTGGTCCACGATTAAAGCTTAAGGATTTTAAGGTGGGTGACTTTTTAATATTTGAGTTGTAAGCTACTGAATTGTTTTGTAATAAATGTTATTAAATGCTTTCCGATGACTTGCCAATTTAAAATGAGTTATGATTTGTGATGAGTTGAACTGGTATTAGGTGTCTTTTGCATGTAAATACATGTGAAAATGTTTGTAAAATTGTTTGACATCTGAAAAAGATTTGATTATGTGATTTCAGAAAACTGCCATGTTAGGTCATTAAGTGTGAACGATGTAAAAATGCATGATTATTTGGGTTTGTAGTGATCCCCTCCGTTGGCAAGTACACTTGTCTATTTATAGGCTTTTCCCGCCTGCCTGCTAGTGGCATAGGAGCTCCGATTTCGGACTCCCCTCTGTTCATGACTACACATGACCGCTTGGCGGAAATGTGTAGTACGTTCTGTTAGGATCACTCAAACCATTTGTTACGTGATTATGTGCTTTTGTGTTATAATTGATGACTTTGTAAATGTTTTGTCTTATTAGAAAGGGATGTTGGTAAATATTGATTTGAAAATGATTGTTTAAGAAATTTTTAGTATGATTATGCTTGAGTATTAAATTGTTACCCACTGAGCCGCCGAGCTCACATCTTTTCCCCTCCACAGGCGACACGCGAGAAATTGAGTAAAGGCATCGGATCAAGGCTTTACTCTTGTTTCTTTGATTTTGGAAGATAAATTTTTGAGTACCAAAGCTTTAGATGCATTTTAGCACAAGAGTTAGAGGTTTATGTAATTTTACTTTGTATTGTAACCTTTGGATACTTTGGTTGTATTAGGGCTAAAATGCCCTCTAAAGCTTTGTATAAACCTTTTTTTCATGGAAATGCAAGAAAAATTGAGTTGTAAGCATTCTTGTATATATTGCTTTAACATATGTTGGTTTATGGTTTGAAATTGACAAAAAGCGAAATTGAAAGTTGCTGCCAATTTGAGTTGATGTTTGGGATATTTGGATTGGTTTGGTAGTTGGATGAATGAACATAGTGGAGATTGAAGTGGTTTTGTGCAGGTATGAAGTTTGGATGAGAAAAATGTAAAATTGGCTAGTTGAACTTTCAAAGGAGATGCTGTCAAAATTTTGGCAAAAGTGGACAGCAACTTTGCTTAGGTTTTAGACCCCCTTAGAGCTTGAATTGGATTGGGAGGTCTTCTTGAAGTTTGTAGCATATGTTTATATCTTTCCATAGAGGTATAGTATGCCTTGTTTGGAGTTAGGAGTAAAAACTTATGGGGGTTAGAACTAGTTCAGTTACTGTTCATTTGGCAATTTTGGACAGAACCTTTGGAAGGCTTTTTCACCCTTTTAGAGCCTGTTTTGGGTTTTGCATCCTTCATAGAAAATGTAGATCATCTTTTTGTTTTTTCATGAAGGTATGATATGCAATTTTTAGAGTTGGGAATAAAAAGTTATGAATTTTGGAACAATGCAGGTACTGTTCACGGGTACTGTTCCATTGGTCATTCTAGGCAGCCACTTTAAGCAAGCTTTTACCTCTTTTAATGATAGATTTGATTTTTGCTCCCTTCATGAAACTTGTAAAGCATCTTTTTATCTTTCCAATGAGGTAAAATATGACATTTTTAGGTTTTTGTGTTAAAAGATATGAATTTTCAAATTTCTGACCTTATGTAGGAAATTTTATATTTGGGCAGAATTTTTGAGGTGATTTTGACCCCCTTAATGACCAAATCAGTTTTTAAATCCTTCATGAAAGTTGTAGGGTTTTATTTTAGCTTTCTATAAACATCAAGTTTGTAAGATTTGAAATTTTAGGTAAAGAGTTATGAATTTTCAAAGTATCAGGTAAAAAAAAGAAGAAAATTTTCCAGACTCGCAGGCGCCCTCGCGAGGGCGAGCGTCTCGGCCGACGAGCGCCCTCACTAGTGTGAGCGCTCTCGAGTGCGAGAGCCTCGGCCAGCGAGCGCCTCGCGATCGCGAGTACTTGCGAGGTCGAGCACCGTTTCTATTTTTTTTTGGTTTTGATTTCATTTTTGATTTTCTTTTTTTTAAAATGCAACCTTCTCCCACTCTTTCGTTGATAACTTTTTCATTTGCCCTTTGATTTACTTGGTTTTCGAAGCATTGGTTTTCAGAAAAAAAATTTCTACCCCTTTTCGATAAAATTAGAACTTTCAGATTTAGTTAGAATTTACGGATCAAAAGCAAAGAGAGACAATTATGTGACGTTACTGATTATAATTCCATTTTTGGGCGATTTTGCGATCCATAAGAGATCCGGTTGAGAAGATTTTTGATTCTACTGAATCTAGCGTTATGGAATTTCATGTTAGCTTAGGATTCAGATTTATTTATTTATTTATTTTGAGGGCCCTAAGTAGATTAATTTTAGTAAGGAAGATTAGTGCGAAATTTTCAAGATTCGTTCTGGAGTAAGCGAACTAAGTTCGTTTTGCATTTTTCGGTGGTGAGGAATCCCTCCCTCGTGGGTTGCGCGTCTAGATGTCACGTAGGATGTTGGACACGTGTCTCATCAGGATGGGGTTCCAACAGAATATTTAATATGAACTTTTTAAATTTATGTTACACATTATGGTGTCTGATAATAGTTTTATCATTTATATTCTAATGTCTTTATTGATTATTTAATGTTGGTATTGTAGCTATATGGTTTCTTTATTGGATTTTGAATCAGATTCAGATGATGCATTGATGGAGGTAGTTATTTTTTCTCTAGACGGGGAAGAGAATGGATATTTTAATTTACATAAGCAACAATATAGAACTTTTGCTATATTAAGTCATGATTGTATATTAGAGATTTTGAAAAGAAATCCTACAAGGATTTATGAAAACTTAAGAATGAAAAAGATAGTCTTCTTAAATTTATGTGATGAGTTAAAGAGTTTATGAGACATAAAGCCAACAATTTATTTGATTATGGAGGAGCAAGTTACAATTTTCTTGATGACTATAGGACATAGTGAGATAACTAGAGTATATGTAGAGTGCTTTCAACATTCAATATGGATAATTTTGAACTATTTTTATAAAGTCTTATATGTAGTTAATCTTCTTGTAAAATAGTCATTACTCTACCATCTTTTACCAATACACCTCTTGAGATTCGACATAATTTAAATACTTTCCATATTTTCAAGTGTATTAATATATTTAATTATTATTTTTATTATATCATTATATTTATTTAACTATTTTCATAATACAATTTTATTTTTAATGAATCCATTGGAGCAATATAATGGATAGCACACATATTGATGCACATGTTTTAACCAATGAACAAATATCATATAAGGGCAGAGAACTAATCTAACCTAAAATATTATATGTTATTGCTCATTTGTCATGCGTTTCACATATAAAATGATTGAATAAGAAGACATTGTAAGTGATTCTCGAGTTCTTTTAGAAATAGTAACAAATCTAGCAAGCTAATTTCTTTTGCCTCTATAAGATATTATATTATTTTAAATAAATAGAGTAATTACAATTATTTTTAAAACATTTTGTTAATATATGTTCTTTATATGTTTTGTAAGTTCTATTTGGTTAATTCAGGCTACACTAATATGCCTAGATTTTTTTTCACCATATCAAGGTGTGAGAAATTAATTGCGAGATTACAGAGAAATAGGAAGAGCTTAAGGTCCATACGAATTGTTTAATTATAGGCATTCTTTATTAAAAGAATGTTATTGAAAGATACTTTAGCGTCCTAAAAATAAGATTTCCTGTACTTTCAAAAATATTGAGTTATGATATGAAGAGACTAAAAAATAATTTTATTGCTTGTTGTGTTACACATAGTTATATTAAAATGCATGGAAAAACGATGAATTATTTGACAATTATGTTAAAAATAAAGTGCAAATTATAGAAAGTGTAAATAAAGATATAAATTTTCAAGTAGAGTATAATATCACTCTTATACAACTTTAGAGTATCTACCGAAAGTAGGATAAAATTACTAGCCAAATGTAAAATAATTATATTGGTTCTAATTGATTTAAGTTGTTTTATAAGTGATACTACTATTATATTTTGAAGCATTATAATATGATAAACATGGTTTATTGATTAGAGTGACTTAATGTAAATTTTATATTTTATAGACTTCTATTATATGAAATTGTTGTATAAATTTTTTAATTATATTAAATATTCATACCTTGTATTTGAACAAAGTATGATATATTAAAAATAATTAAATTAAAAATTAAGAATACAATTTAATAAATTAAAAGTAATTAAAATAATATTAAGATGTAGTAGTAAAATAAAAATAAAAATATAATGATAAAAATAAACATGTTTTTGCTTTTAATTTTTATTACAAAGCTCAACTAAGTTTTTATTTTCAATTTTTTATTATAAATCTCAATTAAATAAAATTTTATTTTTAATATAAAATAAAAATAAAAATAAAAAATAAGAAACAAAAACTAGAAATCAAATAGAAAAACAAAAACAAGTCTCGATAACCTTATATATAGATATATATTGCTCATTACTGATCTAGAAACCCAATCTGCCTTAACTATAAAAGGCTAGATCAAATGAAATTCCAGAAAAGAAAAGTCTTCAAACAGTTAAAGCCCAAGAATACAACCAATCCTACTTGTTACACGTGCTCTTCACAGACCGTCATCACTACCGCTGCCTACTACAACAAAATCATAACTTTTGTATTATATAGTACGAACGTTTATCTACGAAGCAAAGCTAGGAAGATCATACCCGCACTTCCCTCTGCCTTTTCCTTATCCCGAAATAATGCCCCCGACGGCCAACCCGAACGGTGAACATCGACCACCACGTCAACATCTTCATCAGCCCGAAACTAACAATCTTCGCCGCCACCTCCACCACCACCCATCTTATCCAGCGGCAGGTTCTTCTTGTTCATCTTATTCAGCTTCATTGAAAGGGTGCTGTTGTTGTCTCTTGCTTCTCTTCTCATTCATTGCTCTTCTTATCCTTGCCATTGTTCTCGTTATAATCTTAGCTGTGAAACCCAAGAAACCCCAGTTTGATCTCCAGCAAGTGGGCGTGCAGTACATGGGTATTTCCAGTCCCAACCTCAACTCACTCGATCCCACGACCGCCGCGACCACCACCGCTTCACTCTCTTTAACCATCCACATGCTCTTCACCGCTCTTAACCCCAATAAAGTTGGGATAAAGTACGGAGAGTCCAGGTTCACCGTTATGTACCATGGTATTCCGTTGGGAAAGGCTTCGGCTCCTGGGTTTTATGAGGAGGCCCACAGCGAGCGGCAGGTTGATGCCAACATCGTGGTTGACCGCTACAGCTTGATGCAGGCTGATGCTACTGATTTGATTAGGGATGCTTCGTTGAATGATCGAGTTGAGCTCAGGGTTTTGGGTGAAGTTGGCGCTAAGATCCGTGTTCTAGGCTTTAACTCTCCTGGCGTTCAGGTGAGTTGTCAAAAGGATGTAATTGGTGGTGTTTGATGTTAATTTTAAGGCTGCGTTCTGGTGAGTGTGTTTTAATGTTTAGCTAGTTCTGACTGGTTGTGTTATAACTTAATTTTTGTTTTAATCTTGAATATGTTATGGCTAAAATGCGCCGCGTCACGTCTTGTATTCGGTGTTCTTCTTGGCTTCCTTCTGGACTCGGGTCGGGGGCATATGTATGTATGAATGAGTACCAACTATGTTTCAGTAGTTCGCATTGCATTCATGTCATGGGGATGGGTGGAAGATAACTATGTTTCAGTACTTGGCGGTATCCGTAAGCATAAAGTGGGTTTGTTTCTTGGAATCAGTTGATTAGCTGCAAAGCCTTTCCTTCCTTTTCACACTCTTTGTTAGTTGATTCTTAACTTTGGCCACTTAAGGTTGGACTGGACGTTCCCACAAATTACTAATTACTTGTTATGTCTAGCTCTTGGATTGGATGTTATTTTGGCTAATTTACTCTGAGATTAGGTTTAATATGCATTTTTTTCCTTTATACTTTTTTGGTGCCTGAGAGAAAGTGTTGTATCTCTAACATGGAAGCACTTTTCTTTTTTGATAGTTGCATTGTTGAGAATGAGAAAAGATTATTCCCGTTAAAAGAAGTTATAAAATGGAATCATCTTTTGGCACACCTACCTTTCTTCTTTCTTTTCTATGTTATGGGTTGTTAGCTGATGAAATCTCTTCCTTAACCAATAAGAAGCTGACTTCATATCCTTCTGGGCAGGTATCGGTGGATTGTGCAATTGTGATAAGTCCAAGTAAACAGTCTCTAACTTACAAGCAGTGTGGTTTTAATGGGTTGAATGTGTGACTTTTCTACGCACATGCACAAAGGAAAGAGGAATTCTTGTTTTAAATGGTTTAGATTTAGTTTCAAGTCTGCAATTTAGATTTACAATTCTATTCTAAATGCTACAAACTTTTTTACGGGGACCTTGATGGTTACATTTTTACCAATAGCCTGAAAACTAGTTTTGATATGAAAATTCTTTTTTAATTGTAATTTAAAAAGAGACACTAAATCTATTTTTTTTTATAGTTTCTATAATTTATTAAAATTTAAAAACTAATTTAACATAGTCAAATAGGTATTTTTTATGACAAAAATATTTATATTTAATTGAGTATTTTTTTAATAAAGGATTTAAATCATTCATATTTAAAGGCAATAGTTCCCCTAATTAACCATGTTTCTTCATTAAAAAAAACAAGAAACGAAAGCTAAAATGAAAAAACAGACTGTTAGAGTTTTACTTCTGTTTTCAAATATGTTTTAGTTTTATTTTACTGCCAATAATAATAAAATATCAAATAAAATTAGAGATAAATTAATTTCATATTATTGATAAATTTGCTATACTTTTGTTAAGAACAAATAATTTGATAAGCAACAAACTTTTAAAATTTTATTTAAAATTAATATTTATTTATCAATTTTTTTTAATTATTGAAATAATTCTTATTATTTAAAGCTGAAATAATATTTTAACAAAATTTTATTTATTAAATATCTATTTTAAAATTTGTGTCTTTAATATATTATTAATAAATAATTATTGCTAAATTTATATATTTAATGATTATAATTTTAAATATATTACAAATTTTGCAAATGTTTTTATTTTACAAATATTTTTATTTTAAAATTTAAATTAATTACAAAACTAAATTAAATTTAATAATTAAATTGTATTAGTCAGCTTTTGTAGTTTTCATAAGTTATGAAAATATAAAGAAAACAAAACCAAAACAAAAATTAGAAATTCAAGTAAGTCGTTCAATCTAAATTTTAAAAATAGAAAATCAAAAATATAAATAAAACCATACAAACAAAAAGTTAGAATTAAAAACCACAATAAAATCCTAAAAATAAAACTAAATAACACTTTAAAAAATCTTTGTAACTATAATTTAAACCATAATGTTGAATTATACTATGTGGATCAAGCTTATCCTAAATGGCACACAAAAAGGAAGGAGGACTTGATATCTTTTCAGTCAAAACCGTTAATTATGCATTAATCCTCAAAAGATTCTGGCGGATACTCGAGAACAAGAAATCCCTGTGGCTAAATGTATATGGGAAATAAGCAAAAATTCCTCAACCTCTTACTTCCAGCTAAGGATGTGGTTCAAGCAGATGTTTCATGTAAAATTGCAAATAGGAGATTGATTTCTTTGTGATTTGACAATTAGTTTGGCCAAGGCCAATTTTTTCATTCCCAAAATACATTAAGGAACTCACTGATTCTACCTCTTCACACTAAAATCAACTTACTAATTAATGGTAATTCCTGGAATGCCTTGGACACTTGCCACCTATATATCTACCCCCATTCCATCTACTCCAGATACTTTATACTGGAAAGATCAACTAGCCCACAAACTATCCAACCAACTTATAAAGGATCTGCTAAAAAGAAGGGATGTTGTGGTTGATTGGCACAAGATAGTCCCAAGTAAGGTATTAACGCTCAAAATGTCCTTTCTTCTTTGGCTCACCATCAAAAACATGCTTAACACGACAGACAAAATTAGATATTTGAAGACTACTAAAAGTCATATTTTCAGAAAAGAGTTCTTACGGTGGGGACGCTGGTTTGCTATTGAGGGATTTCCAATGACGGTGAGCTCTCCTTCTACCAATGACGGTGAGCGCGCCCCGAAAAAGACAAGACGACGTGAGGAAGATCCCCCCGATGTGGGAGGAGGAACGAATGGTGGACTGGGTGGGGTTAAACCAATAAATGGAAAGCCTATGTCATATCGTGCATCACTCCTGAATGAGGAGGTGGTGGATGATGAACCTGAAATCCAGTTCGAGGAGGGAGATATACAGAGGGGAATGATTAATGGGATCCCTTCGATCAGGTTTTCGGAAAGGGTGCGTACGAAGCTGAGAGATCGGATGCAAAACACGGTTGTGATCAAATTATTAGGTCGAGGAATAGGGTTTGCGCCACTTGCAAGTAAGTTGCAGACTTTGTGGCAGCCGATGGGTCGATGGCAACTTATGGATCTCGAAAATGGTTACTATTTGGTGAAGTTTAAGGAAACGAGAGATGTAACGGCGGCTTTGACGGGTGGTCTATGGGTCATGTATGGACATTATTTGACTGTTCAGCCATGGTCACCAACCTTTTCTACACTTGATGAGTATCCTAGGGAGGTTGTGGTATGGATCCGTTTGCCGAGTTTACCGGAGGATCTGTATGAGAAACGGGCGGTGAGAGAGGTAGGTTTGACAGTCGACAAGGTTATTAAAGTCGACTACCATACGGAGACTGGAATGAGAGGTCGATTTGCCCGTATGGCGGTGCTGTTAGATCTCCGTTCGAAGATCACATCGAAAATTATGATCGATGACCATTTGCAGCAGATTATTTATGAATCGCTACCTAACGTTTGTATCAATTGTGGGAGATATGGTCATATGAAGGATCAATGTCATAAGGAAAAGAATGACGGTAATGAGGGGGAAGGGATGAGTGAGGATGCAGAGAACACGGTGCTGAAATCGGAAACATTGCAGGAGATTCGTCGGAGGGTGGCAGCGGAGGAGTATGGAGAGTGGATGTTGGTGGCTAGGAAGCCTCGCCGGCCAATGAACAAGATATTTGGAGATGGTGGCGCAGATCGAGGAGCTAATCCCTTGACTAAAGGGATTCAAATTAGCTCATCAAAGTTTGTTGCCTTATCTGATAAGGAGGCTGATTTTGGGGGAGATTTGCATGGGGATAATGAGGTTGACTCTGTGCATGGGGAAGGTAAAGAAATGAGTCTAGGCATAGAAAGTGGGCCTACGACAGGTGGTGGACAGCCTTCTAAAGGTGTTAATAGGGGCAAAGGTAAAGTGAAAGGGAAGTATGTTATGCGGGGACAGAAACCCGTGGGGATTAAAAATAAAGCTGTAAGTGGGTCAGCCATGAAAGCATCTACATCAGGACCAAAACAGTCCTCCTCGGGCTCAAGATTAAATTGTAAAATTGTTGACCTTACATCGATTGAAAACCAACTTCCTCTGCCAGATACTCATGTCTTCAAAGCTCGATCTATTCTTAACTCTTCAAAGCATGAGGTGGTGCAAGTTAAGGAGAATTCGGATCCAAACATCCCAGCCAAGCAGAACTTGAATAAGGGGAAGAAGATCACTATAATAAAGAGGGGCACCAATTTAGACCTGTCGGGGCGGGAAGTACTGGCGGGTTCAGATTTGGCAGAGCCGCCGGATAGAGGGGGGAAATTGGTGGCACAGATGAATGGAGAGTTTGACCCGGGAGATGATGATTAGTTGATGGATGCTACGGCGGCTGTGGAAGGCATCATTCAACGGTTGGAGGAACCGGGAATAGTGGCTGTAAACATTGGATTAGAAGATGGGTCGGAAGGTGGGTTGGAAGAGATGGAAGGGTTGGAGTGTTAATTTCTTACTATGATTAGTACGCCAACAAAATTTTTTGCTTGGAATTGTCAGGGATGTGCTCATCCACAATTCCATAATTTTATTTCGGAGTATTTGCAGGAATTTCAGCCTGATGTAATGGCTTTGGTGGAAAATCGCATTAGTTGTGAATCAGCAGATAAGGTTATATCCAGACTCGGGTTGAATCGCTCGCATAGAGTGGAGGCTCGGGGGTTTGCTGGTGGTATTTGGGTACTTTGGAACAATACAGTTTCGGTTGAGGTGCTAATCAATCATTCCCAATTTATTCACTGTAAGATCACTAAGTTGGATTCGAATAATAGTTTCTTTTGCTCTTTTGTTTACGCTAGTCCACAGCCAGCCACTCATAATAAATTATGGGAATGTTTGCGTTTGGTTGCTGAGACTGTTGAGGGTGCGTGGATGTTGATCGGGGATTTTAATGCTATCTTGTCAGGCTCAGAGAAGAGAAGTAATTCTGATACGGTGGCGGTTGGTTGTAGTCAGTTTCAGTCATTTATGTTCGACTTGAATCTTAGAGATGCTGGGTTTGCTGGACCGCAGTTTACTTGGCATCGGGGTACAATTTTTGAACGTTTAGATAGGGTGATTTTCAATGAGGACTGGGAGTCAAAATTTCTTGAATCTGAGGTGAGTCATTTGTATCGTCTGAAATTCGACCATCGGCTGATACTTTTATCAACAAACCGCGAATATAATGGCCCTAGAGATAGACCTTTTCGCTTTTTGTCAAGTTGGCTATTGCATGAGGATTTTAAGAGGCTAATTAGGGAGAAGTGGGATGGCTCAGGTCTAATTGAAGAGGCTTTACCAAAGTTGATTCAGGAGATGAGGCAGTGGAATAAGGAGGTTTATGGTCAAATTGGGGTTCGTAAACGAAATCTTATTAATCGCATCAGAGGTATACAGAGAGCGATGGATGAGAGGGGAGATCCGTGGCTTAAGAAGCTGGATCAGAAGCTTCGATTGGAGCTGGAGCAGGTGCTCGAGGATAAGGAGAGACTCTGGCACAAAAAATATAGAGATTAATGGCTTAGCAAAGGCGATCGCAATACCAAATATTATCACAGTCGAACATTACAGCGCAGGCGTATAAATAAAATTAGAGCCCTGAAGTTGAATGATGAATGGTGTTTTGATGATAAAAGGTTGCAACAGGCGGCTATGGAGTATTATGAGAGGCTATACACGGATGAGGGTTCTATGCATGGTGTGTATCCTATCACGGGTTACTTTCCTAGGTTGTCAGATAGTGATATTGAATCTCTGTCGAGGCCGGTTACTAAAGAGGAAGTGCGTGAGGCCTAGTTTAGTATGCCACCTTTGAAAGCCCCGGGGGCAGATGGTTGTCATGCTCAGCTTTTTCAGGCTAATTGGGGAGTAATGGGTGACTCTATTTTTGAGATGGTAGCGCGGGTTTTTAATG
>JAOSBP010000005.1:17046203-17061376 GCA_027563825.1 Erythroxylum mucronatum
TCAGCCTCCCTTTGAAGAGCTGAAATTCTATTCAAGATAGGTCGACAAAAGAATCGCAACAAAGGGAAGAGAGTTGAGTTTGATTTTCCGATCAATCGCCCGATAACTCGATCCTACTCTCAGAAACATAACAGTCCCATTATCCCCTTACCTGTTTGTCCTATGCATGGAGGTTTTGTCAACTTTTATTGTAAATTCTATATGGAGGCACCCAGAGTTCCAATTCCATGGCAGATGTAAAGGTATGAAGCTCACACATCTAGCTTTTGCAGATGATCTCTTATTGTTTTGCAAGACTGAGAAGAACTTAATTAATCTAATGTTGCAAGCAATGAAGGAATTCCAAGAGATTTCAGGTTTATGATGCAACCCTCTGAAGAGCTGTTTCTATTTATCTTGCAACTCAAGTAGAGAGGTTGTATGTATCTACAGCTATTGAGATGGGATTAACACAAAGGCAACTACCCTTCAAATACTTGGGGATACCAATTTCTCAAAGAAGAATCAATTTTGTGGATTGTAAACCTCTATTGGACTTAATTCATGGCAGAATCAACCTATGGAGCAATTGATTCCTTAGCTATGAGGGTAGGCTATAGTTAATTTAGACAATGCTGAGCAATCTTACCACTTATTGGATCAACCATTTGGGAACCATTTATCCATTCCCAAAAGTATCCTCAAGGAAATCGATAGGAGGCTTAGGGAATTCTTGTGGAACATATTAAACCAAGGTAGGAGCAAAGCGAAGATCAGCTGGGACAAAATTTGCAGACCTAAGCAACAGGGGGATTGGGCATCCATTCTACAAGGATGAATCATAGGGTGAGTAGGGGGCAGAATTTGTGGTGGTTGTGCTACAAAAAGGAGGATTTATGGGTGAAATGGATAAGCAATGTATTCATAAAGCACAAGAGTATCTGGATCCTACAATCAAGACAGGATATGTCAGACACTCTAAAGAGACCAGACAATGGATGCAGAGTCAGGTGTTTTACAGGATTGGGAACGGAGAAAGTACGTCTTTTTGGTATGATAATTGGCATTGTAAAGGTCCTCTATATAAAGTGGAGAAGGTATAGGGCCTGAAATTGGTGGTGAATCCAACTACTAAAGTAAGTATGCTTATTCAAAATAATCAGTGGATATGGCCCTTCCACAACATTAGAAGTGCCAGTCTCATCATGGAAGAGTTGCCACGATGTTAGGAAGGAGAGCAGGATGAAATTCAGTGACTAACAGATAACTCAAAGAAGTTCAACACAAAAGCCTGTAAAACACTATTACAGGCTACATAGAGCACAAAGCAGGAGTGGGTAGCCTTAGTATGGGATAGTGATCTTAACCAGCTCATTCATTCATCTTATGGATGGGAATCAACGGAGGGTTGCTTACAAGGGATAAGATCAGGTTGTTCATTAGCAATTTGAACTGTGAATTATGTAATGGAATTGGAAAGTTTGGAACACCTCATGATTAGATGCAGGTATACCAGACAAGTCTGGGATTGGTTGCAGAATATACTCAACATGGCCCGACCAACGGATTCTTGGAGTGAAACTATTGCTTGGCTGGGGAAAATTAGAGTGCATAATGAGGCTGATCTAAAAGCTATTAGGTTAAGTTGGGCAACTTTGGTGTACTGCATATGGAAAGAGCGTTATTGCAGAGTATTCAAACAAGAAAGTATAAGCATTTAGATGATTTTTCAGGCCATCTTCCTACATTGTAGATTGGCCATGTTAGGCAGAGGAATAGCTACAAATCTGACAAGTAGCATGAAGAGCAGATGAGGATTGGTGTAATACTGGACTAAGTGGTCTCGCAAGTTCCCTCGATCTCAGGATGTAGATGATTACTAGGAACCTTAATTCTCTGTAATTTAGATTTTATGGATTATACTTGTTTTGTTCTCTAGATTGTATATATTTTCTTATAATGAAATCTATTAATTTTCAAAAAAAGAAAGTTTCAGTGTATCATGTCCTGTTTTCATTTAATATTTCTATCTACTGTCTTTTGTTTTCTTTGCAGATATGATCTCTTGCATAATGCTCATCTTAATCTAGAGGGGCTGGATGAGCTCTTCAGTGTTGCTCAGGTACCTAATCAAATCTGACTGATTGTTGCCTTCTTTGCTGGCTGTTTTATTTTATTTTCTCCATCTCACTACATTTGCCCGTAGTGGTTCTGTTTTTGCTTGATATTTACGCATTCACGTTTCCATTTCCAGTGGTCTGGGATGGTGACATCTAGACCTGAAATCAACTGTTTTTCCACTATTGTGAATCAAAATCTTGATCATCCCTTGGTCAATGTTTTGATACAAGGAATGAGAGAGCGATTTGCAAACCGATCTTAGTTGTCTTTATTCATTCTTTATTATGTTCCAGTTACTTGCAGATGGCGTAATCCCAAATGAGTATGGAATTAATCCAAAACAGAAATTGAAGATTGGCTCAAAGGTGAGTATCATTTTTATTGGTTGCTTAATTTTCCCAACTAAAGCATACTTAGGCCTGTTTTGTTTCCAAATTTTGTGATCAATAGAAAAGCTTGTTATAGCATGGTGTATATGTGTTGGGGAAATCTTTTTATTCTAAATCTTTCTTTGTATATATCATATCCAGAACCAAGAGCAAGTGGCCTCATCTTAAAACTTTTGAATGGACGTTTAACAATCAAATGACTATCATATGGTCTGAATTGCCTAATATTTCAATACCAGTGTAAGAAAAAGAATTTCAAAAAGTTGGAAATAAGATGATAAAAAGATTTCAACTGTTATACTTCTTTTCTTTTCATTAGGTACTTCCAGTACTATTTGTTATTGTAGCTTGCATCTCTTGATCAGTTGCTGTATCCTCTTTCCTTTTTAAATATTAGTAATGCTTTGTCAAAGAGAGCTGAACCTTTGCATTGCCACCCAGATTACTCGTCGTCTGTTGGGCAAGATACTAATTGATCTTAGAAATACATGTGAGGAAGCAATTAGTGTTGCGGAGCTTAAGAGTCATCAAGACCGACATTCATCATCCACAAAAATTGAGAAAGAGGAAGCAGAGCAACAGTCGAAGCTTTTTGCTAAGAATGAAGACACAAGAAGAACGAGCACAAGTGAAATATCAATTGATCAGGATGATGACGACGACAAAGGGATAAAATACCGTTTGGACCCCAAGTAAGTATTTTAACTAATTGACTTGCGTGGACTTTTCTTATGCTTAACCAGTGCATTGTTCCTTAACCTCTATTAGGTATGCTGCAAATGTAAAGACTCCAGAACGCCATGTCCGCACCCGCCTTTATTTCACATCTGTGAGTATGGTGGCTTCATTTTTGTCTTTCTACAGCTACTTTCATATCTCTCTCAACCACTGTCTCTCTTTATTGTTGAAATAAGATGTGAGCATACATAGCTTTCTTGTTTCCTGTTTATCATCTTTGATTTTCCTAGGTTTACTCATTCCAATTCTGTCCCATCTCTTTTGCTATAAGAAAATATGGTGCTTAAGATGAAAGGTAGAACACTACCACAAGTATTTATATGTATGTCTAGATGGTCTAATGTCTAGGAACTGCAGAATAGCATTTCAAATTTAGTTAGAAAAAGATATTATTTTCTAGAATAAAATTTGTGGCTGACTTAATGGGGAAGATACTTTATGCACTTTAACATATATTTAGCTTCCTTTAGATTTAGAAACTCTTACCCATAAAAATTTTGCTTTTTTGTGAAGGATTAACAGAAACATACTTTTGTGGCTTGTAAAAGCTGTATTGTCATATAACATAAAAAATGACCTCTTCATATCCGCAATTCTGTAGTCATGGACATCTAACGTACTTGCTGGTTGCAAACTATCAGGTCTAACCTCGGTGCTAACTGGTGGATAAAATTTTTGTCTTTGTCTGTGCTATTAAGAAGGTTCATTGAACACAGACGCACATTTAACCATCAGTATTTGAAGGTCTTTACTTCAATCGAATTTCCATTTTGGTTTCTCTGTTTGTCCTTTGGCAAGGACTTATCATGCCAGTGAGTAGTGAATGCCAGAGGCACTTTAGTTATTACAGTGAATTCCAGTTCAATTGCCCTCTCTTATGCCAAGAAAAGAAAAAATGATTTCCAGATCAATTATCAAAAATCTCGCTCTTGAAACTCAACATGGCCAAAGATCAGTTCTGCTGTCATGGAAGATATTTGACGATGAAACTGAATTCAGATATACTTTTAAAACAAAAGAGAATTAAAGTTGGTTGAAGTTCATTATAAAATGAAATTAGCATCTGCCGCATTTAAATAAAATAGATCCGTAAATGAGAGTCATTTTCAAAAAATAGCATAATACTTGTATTGAAAGGAAGAACAAGTTGATCTTCTGTTTCAGACCTTATGAGTTGATAGCATGTCTTCTAAGAACCTTAAACTTAGAATCAAGAGAATTGCGCATATGGGAGAATCAAAATATTGATGACTAAACTATTCTCACAATCAAGCTGTTCTCTAGTTATTGAATTTATTTGCTTTCCCAGGGCCCTCCGACCCCCCAAATTTCTCTTGCATGGGGGAAATTTACATGAGTAACAGAGGGGGGGAAGAAAAGAGAAAACTATCCTGATGTAAATTTTATTTCGTTATTCGATAGTTCGTCATAGCTCAACTGGTTGCTGGACTAATTCATTTAATGTACCTTCATGTGCCAGGAGTCACACATACACTCCCTTATGAATGTTCTTCGCTACTGTAACCTTGACGAATCTCTTCAAGGAGAAGAGAGCCTTGTTTGTCATCCTACAGCACTGGAGCGTTTGCATAAAACCAAGGAGCTTGACTACATGAGTTACATTGTATTAAGAATGTTTGAGAATACAGAGGTGGTAACTCTTCCCAAATTTTCAGAAGGTGTTACTAATTGTGTGCTGTCTGTTGTTTAGCTCTTTGATGGTTATTGAATAAGTTTCTCCTTTTTGCTAAACTATGTGCTCTCTACATCTATTCACTATGGATTAGCTTTGTGAACTGCTATGCTTAGTCAATTTATTCTTGAATTTGGAATGGCAGGTTGCTTTAGAAGACCCAAAGCGGTTCCGGGTAGAAATGACATTTAGCCGTGGTGCAGATTTATCCCCTTTGGAGGTAGGACGTCTTCATTGATTAAAGAGAAGCTACTTATATTATACAGTTCTTTCCGCTTGCTTGGTAAAATATGTTATCATAGAGAAAGTATTAGTGGAAGAAATTTACTAAAGGTGGAAGGAGTTAATCAAACTGGTCAAGCATAATTAGGAAAAAGCGTTTTGTGCTTTTGTATTGTACTTAGCTCTCTATTTTCATTGCTTTCTGTGTGGATAATGATAAACTTTGTCAAGATAGAGAAAGGATGTCATTACAAGACACAGGAGTGACGCAGGTACATGGCAAAAGTACAATTTGATATGTTTGGTTTTGTTTTCAGAAGAATGATGGTGAGGCTGCGTCATTGCATCAGGAACATACTCTGCCAATAATGGGTCCAGAAAGGTTGCAAGAAGTGGGATCATATCTAACATTAGCGAAAATGGAGAAGATGATACGTCCATTTGCTATGCCGGCAGAAGATTTTCCACCACCATCCAACCCCGCTGGATTCTCAGGCTTATTTGCAAAAAGTGCAGCAGTATTAGAGCGCCTGGTCAACCTTTGGCGTTTCCACAAGCACGATAAGCAGGCTCATGCAACTGGAAAGTAACTAACTCTTTGGCAAGGTATTACCTTTCAATAAAAGTTCGCTATATCTTAATGTCTTGCATTTTATACAAAAAAATTTAGCTCTTCAAGGATGAAATTTTGACGCATACGTTAACAACGCCCAGTGTTAGCATGTTAACTAACACTGATTTCATTTACGTTTTTTCTTTTTCCAAGCATGTTAGCTAACAACGGTTTCCAATTTGCGGAATATTGGGGGTTTTTTTTTTTCAAAGCATTCTAACAACAAAAGGCGTGTATGTTTTAAGTTTTGGTTTGGGTTAATTATAAACAATTTTAAGTTTCAATCAATTTTATAATATTAGTTTAAACTTTACAAATCAACGTTAAAATATTTTAATTTTTAAATAGTTTGTTAAATTTTTTTGATAAGAGTATTGCTATAGTTAACCACGTTAATTGACTTTTTTCACGCAACTTATATATTATTAAATGCTACTTGTGAAATTAAAAATTTTAATTTTAAGATTTTACATATTATTGGTATTTAATTAAAATTTTAATTAAGTACCAATAATATGTAAAATCTTAAATAACCTGCTTAGCTCTCTTACATCTGAGAAAGATATCAAAATCTCTAAATCATCTATTCAATGTGAACGATGTTGGGGGGATGATGATAAATTTACTTCTTATTCTAGATTTGTGCCAAGGTTGTTACCACGATGTTCTATGAAATAAATCTGTAGAGGAGGTAAATCTGAAACAGCTGTCTTGGTTTAAGAACGCTTTTCAAATTCTTTACTATAGGGAGAAGGTTTTTGCCTGTTTCCAGTGATGCTTTAAAACGTGTAACGCGTCTTCTTAGGGATCCGAACATAGGGAATTTATTTAACTAAGGTGATATTTTTGGATCTACCATTTCAGTTTTGAATGAAAGCAAATCTCTTGATGCGTTGCCAAACACGTAAAGGATATTTGCACTGCTTCTACTTATCAAGTAGCTTCCTTCATATCTCTCTTAGATCACCTTCAAGTCAAGTTCGAAAATCCTTTCTATGTTTTCTAAAACAAGTCAACAATAACGGTGGTTCTACATTGAATACACCTCATCAAATTGTAAATGGTGCCAAAGCATCATATGGGTGCCTGGTTGATGTTTCAAATATCAAGATGGAGGTAACACAACTAATGCACAAAATAACAAAAAGGAGAGATGTGAAAGGGTATAAAATTAGCACGAAAACTTTTCATTCAGGGCTTTTGATATTTTTAATATTTAATTTTTATTTAAAAATAATTTTCATACGTTACATTTAATCATGCATGTCACCCACATAGCCAAAAAGTTAGTTGACATGGATAGCTATGTCAGCACGATTAATAGAAGGTTTAACAATAGTCTATTTTTTCAACAAATTGAAAGTTGAAGTATTTTAGTGTTATTTTTTAAAGTTTGAACTAGTATTATAAAATTGAGTAAAGTTTGATATTGTTTTTTAATGTAAAAAGTAAGATAGTGCCTTAGCAACTAACCTGATGCTTTTATGCGGCCTAAAAATAAAGTACATTAATTAAGGCTTCAACAATTCGCTAATCAATGATCTCTCACACTAATTTATACAATAATTAATATGACCCTCATTAATGATATTTGATACTAGTGTGAAAAGGACCAAAGATCATTTTATTAAAACAAGTTTGATTTGAGAATAATTTTGATTAAGAACACGAACACACAAAAATACGAAGAATGATAAAAGGATTGAGAGTGATAAAATTTTAGGGTGATTTTTATTAATAAGATAAAATCAGAGTTCTTAGAGAATTTAAAATAAGAGTTACTATAAAAAGA
Organism: Erythroxylum mucronatum; assembly: GCA_027563825.1. Lineage (NCBI taxonomy): Eukaryota > Viridiplantae > Streptophyta > Magnoliopsida > Malpighiales > Erythroxylaceae > Erythroxylum > Erythroxylum mucronatum. Next base: position 17,053,751 of record JAOSBP010000005.1, read on the forward strand.
TTGAAGAGAAACTCTCCAAAGTTTTTGATTGATTAATAACAATAAAATCTTCTTCTTTACATATAAAAGATAGCCTTTTATAAGCATATAATTCTATAAACATAAAATTTTTTAAGAATTAGAGTCCTAAAGAAAAGTAATAACCTTCACTTAATTTAATTGTGAAACAAATAACTTTGAAAGAGAAGTCAATTCCTATTTGAACAAAAGTTTTAAATTAAAAAACTAGCAAAATCATTAGTCTAATATCGGTCCAACTTCCAAAGTTAGCATTAATTTTGGTATGTTATTTTACAAGCACAAAACAAACTTGTGTCTGATGCCAGTTTTAGTTCATCTCTAATTATGGTTTATTTTTGAAACTTCTTTTAGACATAAACACGACCAACATGGCAACAACAAGATAGTGTGTTTTAAAATACATATCCAACATGATACCAAGTAGGTATTACATTGCCTAGTTCTCTACTATTATCTAATTTTATCCGATCTTTAGCAACTTTTGGTGATTTACTTGAATAATTATCTACTTGTCTAAGCCCCTTTTCATGTCTTTCTTATGTAGAAGCTCGTGTAGCTTGAGAAACTGCTTGATTTCCCATCATTTTCTCACTTTTCAATAGGATTCATCCTCAAATTAGCATCTTTATAGACTTGATTAAGTGATAATAGATCAAGGTTGATCGATTTGTTATTTATGGTATACGAATATTTGTCCTTCTATCCATTATGCAAGGCTCTCATGTCAAATTGTCAAGGATGCCCCAACAAGATATGGCCAACTTGTATAGGCACCATTTTACATAGCACCTTATCCTTGTACTTCCTAATCAAGAAAGAAACTAGAACTTGCTTATTTATCCGAACCTATCTACTCTCATTTAACCATTATAGATTATATGGATTATGGTGTTTTATAGTGGATAGTCTCAACTTCTCCACTAACTCCACATTTTCTATATTGGTATAATTTCTTCCACCTATAATTATACTATAAACTTGATTCTTGACGAAACACCTTGTATGAAAGATTATCCTGCTACTCATTCATATCACTCTCCCTTATACACACTAAATGCCCTTTTAGTGACAAGCATCCTTCCCTCTTTGAGCCTTTCAATGCACTCATTATCATTAACATCCTTTAGACTAGGGATATCCTCATCTACAACACATGGAACATCATCACCCTGTTATTAGATATTGTGAAGTTACATGTCCTCTACCTAAGTACTTGCAGCACTTGCATCTCAATTCGTAGTTGTTAAAGAGGAATCAATCTTAACTTTTTATTCACTTAATATATGTAGTTTTAGTTCTATTACTTCATGTTTTGACATTGGAGTTTTGTGTTCCTCTCTTCTATATGATTTGCTTTATGATGAAGAATATAAACTAGAAACATTAAAATGATTAAAAGGCCTCTTTTTGAGTTGTCTTTCTACTTAAGGCTATATAAACCACATTCTCTAACTCCACATAATGGTCTAGCTTGATAACATTTGTAATTTTTAGATTTAGTCTAGACATAAAATGAGCAATTGTACTTCCTACTCTTGCTCTACATTCACCCTAACTATGACAACTTATGTCTTCTTGTGGTACTCTCCCACACTTTTAGAATCCTAAGTTAATATTTGCAAACTATGATAGAGATTTCTATAGTAGGAACTTAGTATAAAATGCTTCTTCATCACCAATTTCATCTCCTCCCAAGGTATGATAGATGGTTCTTGATTTCTTCTCCTAATAAGGATTTTTTGATCTAACAATTTGAAAATAATCATTAAATTTCATAGCTACCGATTTGATCTTTTTCTCCTTCGAAAAGTTATAACAAAAAAAAAACCAACTTCATTCGCCTTTTCCGCTTCAAATAGGCATTTGGGTCTATCCTTCCTACAAAATTTGATATCATCATCTTAATGCCAACCATATATTTGTCTTGCTCTCCATCAAAACCTATCCTAAACCTACCTCCTCCTTGTCTTTCTATTTTTCCTCTTCTTCTACTTCTTTTTCCTTTTCCACCCCTAAGATTTAACTTCCCCAAGTAGTTGCCAGTATTATCAACCTCCACATAAGATTTAAAGTTATCCATCCTAGTAGGTATATGTGAGTTATGTTTTAGATCAATAATAACAACTTCATATTTCTCTAACCTATCCATAACTTCACCAAATTGTTAAATGAGTTGCTCATATTGAACTTGTATGACATTCATTATGAACTCCTAGTCTATCCCTACTTTTTTTCTCCATATTTACTATTTTGTCTTTGGAAAAGTTCTTATTTGATTTTGAATCATAATGAACCTACAAGAAATATTAATAGCAAAAACCCTGCCTCACATGATCAAAATTCAGTCTACCTCTTAAACTAAACTCTTGACTAAAGGTTCTTTGCAAAATAGATATCTGAATCAAGAGAGCTAGTATAAATATTTTCCATATCAAATAACTCCCAAAGAAGCAAATTGGATAAAGAAGAACAAAGTAACGTAATTAGAGGTCAAGAAAAATAGAAAATAGAAAATAGAAAATTAAAAAATAAAAATAAAACATAAAAACATAAAAATTGAGCTCTACAAAACCTAATTGGATCAAATGAAGAAGAAGAAGAAGACTAAAAAAAAGAATTATATTAGCATGAAAAAAATAAGAACTCTAGAAACCAAAATGCATATACTGTATATTATACGTTGTCCTTATGGGAAAAGGAATAAAAAGTCCTTACTGGTGAAGCACGTTACAACCTAGCCCGGCTTTTTATGAACTTCTCACTACAAAACCTTTTGGTTGATTTTCTTGTTCTTTTTCCTGATTAACTAATAAAATTAGAAAACAAGAACACAGAAAACTCAAAAACAATATATTTTTACGAATCTTGTCCACAAATAACACAAACAAGGAAATTGAATGTATGGTAGGAAGACATGAGAATATTGAAAACACAAAGAAAAAAAACCAAAAATAAACTTCAATATAAAAGATGACTTTGATATCAAATTTTGATAAGGCCCTCACCAATACGACTAATGAATATAAAAGATGACTTTGATATCAAATTTTGATAGGACCCTCACCAATAGGAGTAATAAGATTTGATATCAATATGAATAAGACTATAGATCACTCTAAATACGTGTGAGTCAAGAATATGAACACAAAACACAAAGAATGATATGAATCATCACACTCACAAAAAAGAAAGGATTGAGAGTGATAAGGTTCTAGGATTTGGCCGTCACTTACAAGTTTGATAAGATACAAGTTTTTAGAGAACCTCAAATAAGATTTACTTTAGAAAAATTAAGAAAAACTCTTAAATGTTTTTTGACTGATCAATAACAATGATATATATATATATATATATATAAACCTTAAAAACTAGACTTTTAAAGGAAAGCAATATCCTTTACATAATCAAGTTAGGAAATAAATAACTTTGAAAGCCAAATCAATCCCTATCTAAATAAAAATTTTGAAATTAAAAACTAACAAAGTTATAAGTCTAGTATTAGAGTAGCTTCTAAAGCCAACATTAGTTTTGTTTTGTAACTTTACCTGTGTGAAGCACATATGTGTTTGGCAAATTGTAAAAAAAAACATGGCCAATACAACACTAAAATTGTATTATGTTCTAGAACACGGGTTAAATATAGACTATGTAAGCATGGTGTTGTCTAATTCTCTAATGTTCTCTAATCTCGAATAACTTTTGACATTTCACTTAAAATATTAATAACTTATCCAAGTCTATATTCGAGCCTTTTTGCTATAAAATCTCGTCTAACTCTTAATTCACATCACTAATACCATAAAAAAATTAGATTTTTCTTGGGATTACCGCTATCACAGTCTTATCATCAAAAGAAAAAAGTTGTATGTGCCCCAAAGTTACTCTAATCCTATTTGTAATCTTTCATAGCTTTTAGTAGATTTTCTTCATAAAGAACGTCTCAAGATAGTAAATTAAAATGACAATATAATAATATACTTAAGTAGGAGGAAGTAGGCTTTAACATTGAGCAAAATTGTTTCTTATTTATTTATAAAACATCACAAAATGAGGCCTTAATCTTCATGAACCAAATGACGGTGTTTTATATAAATTAGATCCAAGTCATTCGTTTTTTTTATAAGAGCTAACTACAATTGTAGGATAACAATGGCTATCTAATTAAGTCACAATGCTCCTTCTACTGATTTTTTCTACCAAGTATCATACTGTCGCACATTATTCATTAAACTATATTATACCATCTATTTTCCCTTATTCTTTTGATCTTAATCTTCATCAATGTTACTATGCAACTATCGAGATCTTAAAAAAAAATCGAGATATTCAAGTTGGATTAGTATTCACCATCCAAGATTGATTTAAATGACAACTTCTCATTTTAAAACAAATATAGATATAGAATATTGATTTGTCCATAATTGTGAGTCTCTATATTAAATTCATATATAATACTTACTATTTATTTATTTTTAAATTTTAATATATTTAGGGCTATTAAAAGGTTGGATTGAGTCAAGATTGCAACCTAACACCTAAAATAAAAGCATTAAGTATTATCTAATTCGGAATGTTTATAAATCTAATCCAACCTAACTTAAGGTTAAAAAAACATACAATTTAACCAACCTAAACCAAATAAGATTTAAGACATATTAAACTCTAACTTAAAAATCTAAACCTAACTCAACAAGAATCTAAAAATGAAAGTGTATGAATCCTTTGTAAACTTAGAACTACTTATTAGAGCTCACATGAAAATAAAGCAAAGTGAAGACCTTCAAGTCTTTTTATCAAATTTGGATTCTTGACGAAAGGTTAACTAGAGAAGTATTCAAGGTTCTTGAGGAGTGTTAAGATATCAATTGTTGTAAAATGGAAATTATATAGGAAGGAAATAAACAAAGCCAAAAATAAATAATTTATACAATTCAAGCAATATAGACCTACATCTATAGGTAAGGAGATATATTTGTTTTATTACTGTGAGAAAGATGATACAAGGAGAATAATATGAAAATAATCTTCATAAGCACATAAAGGTTCTACTTTACAAAACCTTATTGAGGTATTTATAGCCTAGGGTTACTTGTAAGAAGTTTAAGTATAGTGAAACTTAATTTCATAGTAGCCTAAGTTCATTAAAACTTTATTTCCACATATCCTTAACGAAATGGGAACTCTATTTACATGTATCCTTGGAAATTGTGTCACGAGTTTCTTGCCTATCCTACAATTGACATTAGTGCTAGTTTACTTTTAACTTGGAAATCTCTCCATCTAGTATGAGACCGATATCATTCCCATATCCTTTTCCATCATTGATTAGCTTTTGAAATTTCATTGTTCATTAAAAAATTTATGGCATATCTCACAATTCTAAACCTTGAGTTAAATTCTCCAATAACTAACCAAGAATACTATTTGCCATATCTACTCTTAAAGGCTTAAGTTATAAAAGAATTTACCAAGTTTAAGCTATGTTTGAACTTTTCTACAGGTAATAACTTTATCAATATACTATCTAAATCATAAAAAATGTGAACGTTTTTTTAATAATATAACTAGAGGCAATTAATTTCTTAATCTTATGAAACCTGACATCCTTTACTATAAATCCATTTGTTTATCTTTCTCCTAACTTTCTTTGGTTCCTTAAAAGATAAAATTATTATTGTCACTAATGGTAAGAGCATATGTGACTGAGTCTCTAACTATATCTCTTTGGTTATTTGGAGGCCCATCTTGCTTTGTCCTTAGTTATACTATGTTGATGGTTTCTTCCTGACATACATCTATTCTAAGCTATTCTATTACACTTTGTACCATCTTTGAACCAATATTGCTCATTCTTTACCATGACCTTTCCATATATTTGTGTTAACATATGTTCCTTCCTAAATAATATATCCTTGAAGTAGACTTTTTACAAAGTGTGTGAAGTCTACCTTCCTGTGTTTGTCATCCTTCAATAAGCTCCCTTAAGAAGTTCCATCATCTCTTGCTCACTGATATGACACACTCACATATACCATACTGTAGTATTATCATTTTTCTATCCTGAAGATTGAGAAATAATTTCTAATCCCATTATTCACTTTCCCTTTAAGACAGAGATGCCCTCTTGTAATTTTTCTTTCATCACAATTAATACACCCTTTACCAACTTAAGCTGTCCATCATCACTAGAAATATTATACCTTTAACTATTAAGAGTACCCATATAAATCAATTTTTTCTAAAGCTCAAAAGCATACTAGGCATCCAATGTTCTAATAATTTCATTGTGCATTTTGATCTACACTGAACCATTGCCTTTAACAACACACTCTCCATCATCACCCAATCTGATAGTACCATTCCATTCTTTAAAAGAAGATAGTCAATCCTTATTGAAAGTCGTATGGTATGACATGCCAATGTTTATCACCTAACAATTTGTATAATTATAATTATTCTCAATCAAAATATAACCTCATCTTCCATCCTCTTCTTCAAAACTCTCCTAGACTATAACAACACTTGTTTTTCCTATGTTTTGCTTTTCTCGTTTCCATCCCTCTACTATGGATTGTCCCTATTAAAGTTCCTTTTTTTTCTTTATAGTTAAAGCATGAAACAAACTTTAGCGTTTAATTTAGAACATGAATTACTCCTATTTCTATATTCTTTTCCTTGTTCCTTCCTCTAGTAACAACAAGACTCAAATTTGGTCCACCTTCATATATGTCAGAAACTTTTTTCTTTAATGCTTTGGACTACATAGCATCTTTTACATTACTGATAGAAGTAGTCCTTCTCTATATAACATGATATCAACAAAATTCTTTCATGAATCATGCAAAGAACAAAAAAAAGATTATTGATTAATCCTCATCCTTAATTTAACCCTAACACTTACAAATCTAAGATTATTCAATTAAAATTATCATTGTGATCTTTCTTCTTTGTACTTTCTATGATTCTTAAGGTATATAAATAATTCTTTTGACATAAACAATTCATAAGTGGTTTTTTTATCTTATATTTCAATTCATTTTCATAAGGAAAAATAGATTGTTTAATCAACTACCTCTTGTAGGACCTTATTTCCAAAACCTTTTGTTTTTAAATCAAAAAGGAAATTCCATTAGCTATAAGCTAAATGTGGGAATATTTACATAGAATCCATGAAGTGTAGAAGCTTCGTTTGAACAAAATAAGGCTTAAACAAAACATCTGGTGTTATACATGTTGCATGTGGAACTATTTTCAGAGTCATAGTGTATGTGTTACATGTGACATCTAGATTAAGTAATCCTTTTGGCTATCCCAGATGAAGCATTCTTCTCTTCATTTCTTTAGGCAATTTGCCATCTATGCTTCACTCTTTCTTCAATCATGGCTCCTTCTATGTGCATGCATATATGTATTCTGATGCCATTGATGATGTTAGTTATGGAGCTTTCATATTATTTAGACTTCTCTATGAAGACACATTGGTTCCTTTCTTCCTATACTTCTGTTGTTAGCCCCAGAATTTTTTTATATGATTATTAAGCATGACTAGTGAATTTAAAGCATTAATACACTTGATAAATGATGATAGAATAAAATGATAGATAA
>JAOSBP010000005.1:17097337-17114757 GCA_027563825.1 Erythroxylum mucronatum
AATACATATATTGATGAAAATAAAGAAATTAGAAGGTAAAAATATACTTAAATATTTCAAGACTATTTATAAGCATGAGGCCACAAAGTTACCTTTACATAAAAAAAAAAGCTATAACGTTAAAGCCAACGTATAAAATTAACGTTAACTTATAACGTTACAATAATTAAAGCCGACATTCTTGGGATAGAGGAGGGCCAGGAGGCTGTTGCGTCACTTGCGTGTGTGGCTGTTGAAGTCTATTGTTGTTGGAGTCTTGGAGAGGAGGCTTACATCACGTCATCACTTGATAGTCACAAAGAGGAGGCTGTTGGTGGGCCCCCTCTCATAGTGGACCCTGGGCAAGTGCCCGCGGCATTGCTTGGACAATCCTCTTACAGAAGATTGGTAGGTAGACTCATATATTTCACCGTCACTCAACCTGATATTAACTATAATGTTTATGTTTTGAGCCAGTTTACGAGTAATCCAACTACAATCTATTTTCAATATGCAATACATTTAGTCAGATACTTAAAAAGTGTTCCAGTCATATCATTTTCTCAGTAGTACCTCTCCTCTTGAGCTCAAAGTTTATTGTGATTCAGATTGGGCAGGATGCTCAACTACTCGTCAATTTATCTCTATTTACTGTGGAATGTTAGGTCATTCACTTGTCTCCAGGAAAGCCAGGAAATAGACAATAGTTGCATGTTCATCGGCAGAAGTTGAGTATCACTCTATTATGACTGCTGCATGCTGTAAAATCACTTGACTCCTACTTTTGGCAGATTTACATGTTCCTCATCTTATGCCTGTTACCTTTTATTGTGACAACATGACAGTTATGCACATTGCATCAAATCCTGTATTCTACGAGTGTACGAAACACATTAAGGTTGATTGTCACCCTATTCGAGACAAGATTCTGACTCATGAAGCACAGACCTGCTATGTGCCTTCTCAAATTCAACCAGCAGACATAATTACAAAGCCACTTGGATAGGAGTGGCAATTCAGTCTCTTGGACTGAGAATGAAAAATCCTCTCTCTCCTCAGCTTGAGGGGGAGTAATGAAGTATACAAAAGAAGTGTCCACGTGCACAGCTTAATTAGTTTTACTATAAATAAACGGCAGTTAGTTGATTGTAATAACTTTTTGTTCCTAATTTTCGGATTCAATACACTTCTTGTTTCTGCCACTTTCTCTGTAAACTTCCTTTTATCAAAACAGAGGTCTCTAATTATTATATAATACATAAACAGAGTCACGAAACCACTTATTCACAATAACGGCTCTTATCTCTATGATATTTTAATGAATTATCTTGATTTTATTAATGTAACTAGTTTTGGTAGGCAATACGACTATGCTTATAAGGTAAAACGACAATTTTTTTTTTCACTTTTAAGATGAATGATTATTAAACTTTGATTTTACAGTACATAATGCTTTTACGTCCCTCTTTTCTTCTGTTTTTGTACATTATACAAAGAAGAAACATGTAAAGAAGTATCTTCCTTCCACCCCACATTGAGTCACCAAAATCACATCATCAAAAAATTCCCCCACCTTTGCAGATCAAGTGCGTGTGCAATGGCTTTGGATCCTGCAGAACAAATGCTATTTCATTCTCTCTTATCCTCTTGTGTCTCATCATCATCGTTTAAAGCACCAGTACTTTCACCATTCCTTTCTTTCTTTTCAACTAAACCAATATGGCCGTCCACCTTTCCACCAGTTAGAGATTGAGCTTCTTCATCATCCAGCTCTTCTCCTATATCGTCTGAGTAGGCGTAACTGCATGAAAGCAAGCACAATTTTTAGGTTAAATATCTGTCCCAATGCCTTCTTAGAATATGGAATCAAGGCAAGGTTTGAATGTAGTCAGAAAATAACTTTCAATTGAGAACTAATCTAACCGTTGAGAATTTTGAGATGGGGCCCAAAGATAGCAGATAACACACAGCAATACAAATGTAAGAATGTCCCAGAATGCAGTGATGATCCAAGCACTTTGCCATCGTTCATTGAATGGGTCTGTCGCTTTGAAGTAAACCTAATATAGTGCATGTCATTAACAATTTAAAAGAACTTAGTATCGAGCATATTCAGAAGAGCAGCCAAACATTGATATCTATTTACAAGAAGGATGATGTCATTGAAGCAAGAAAGTTTCCTACCAAAACAAGCAAAATAATCAGTGACCAAGAGATATACAAGTTCATAGAGGGATAATCCCAAATATTTATCAAACTTGTTACTTATGAGAACCGATAATAGAGCTATATTCTGCAAGTAGTTATGGAAGATACGAAAGACAAGTTCATAAACCAAGTTTTTACAAACTGGATGCAGATCACAACAATGCTTAGGCAAAACCTTCAAATATGTTATTGGACAGTATAAAGGATGCATAAGTGGTGGGACTGCACAACAGACCTAAATATAGATATGCAGAAAATCCACCAATCAGGGCCATGAACAAATAGAAAAGAGAAATTAAAAGAACAACAATCCATTTCTGCATTTGAAAATCCAGCCCCAACCATTACGGATTTGCCTACCGCCTAATTCACATTGAAGCCAGAAACTTTTGCACACAGGATCCAAATGAAAGGGTACACGTCAATGATGTGTCAGGTCAACATCTATGACACAGTGTTTGCATGCTTGAATTGAAATAAAACTTCCTATGTTAGAATTAAGCGGTAACTACTAAGAATATCTCCACATTAAAAGTGTAGAAAATCTGAAGACAATTTTCTGCTCCTCTACGTCAGTTGAAAAATTCCTATAGTCAAAATAAGATGGAAAGTGGAAACTACAATTTAGAAAAATGGTTCCCCACCAGTGAAAATTATTTACTTTTCAGAAAAGGAGAAGACATTAGCTATCTAATTCATTGAGAATTTCTTTTCAAAAGCCAGAAAAAATTCCCTCTATGAATAAGCCTGAGTATCTCGTCCCGAGTCAAAATTTTGTGCATAACTTCAAAACCACTACTGTGTTCAAATTTCATCAAGGTATGTTTCCTAATGTGTCAACCAGGTGGAAGGCCTATAGAATCCCTCTATGATTAAGCCTGTGCATCTTTTCCCGAGTCAAAACTTTGCGCATAAATTCAAAACCACTACTGTTTTCAAATTTCATCCTGGTCCGTTTCCTATGGTGTAAACCAGGTGGAAGGCCTATAAGATGTAGATTTAGTCATGGTCATCCAATAGATGAATTATTAATACTGCATGATATATGAAACCTGTCTTCGAAGTCTTAGTGATGAAGCTCAAGTCCTATAGAACTTCCATCCAAGAAGATTATAACACAAGAAAGGCCAAAAGAAAGGGTAGGACATTGTTCTTTTGAGTCCTCATCATAGACATTCTCTTATTACTTGTTCGACTGTAAGTTTGTAAACTTTATGTGATCCATCATATAATAAACCTAGGTTACATAAATTAGTCATCGTGAGTTCTACAAAAATCACATGAAAGCTCAAAAAAAAATCATACCTCATAAGCTATCCAAGCAACAGAAGCAATGACTGTGGCAGCCAGCATATTTGAGAATTTCCTATAAATTTCTAACTTAACAGTACTGCGCTTCACCTGGTTTAAAATAGATACAATTGTAGAAAGTTAAACAGCACAAGGGGGAACAGAAGATGACCATCAAAGAAGGAATAAATACACAGTCTGGCAACTATATAACACAAGCACAAGCAGACAAAGAAATTGATACCTGTAATTGTTCTAATGTCCTTGAAAGAGAAGTAAAGATCCACAATACCAAAAATGCGTCCAGGAGTGCATCAGGAAGGACTAGAAATAGTCTTGCTCTTCCTGATACATCATTAATAGTACCGACATACTCAGTAATATCGAGCAACTCAGATGCCAAGAAGTATGTAAGACCAAGTAGTAGCACCTTTGAGGTAAGACCACCAAGAGTGGGCCGTACAACACCATAACCCATTGAAATAGAAAGCACAAGGAGGCGTGATAGCGTTTTCCTTACAGCTCCAATTGTCACAACCCAGGTCGTAATTACAACAGGCCTAACACCCATGCTGTTAAAATTAGCATATTCAGAATACCAAAGAACCATCTCAAAAAGTCCCAGCGCTATGACAGCTGTGATACAATGCTGAAGTTGCAGTATATCCTTCCAAAACCTTGTGTACTGGACGAACCAAATGGAAAGAAGCAACAGATAGGCAAACGACATATACACATAGAACTTCATCAAAGGTGCCATTCGACCAGGCAAATAACCATCAGGGTTCTTCCATACTGTCCTGCCACTCATTATTAACCCCTTGAGTTTTGGATCACAAGCAATAAAGAATAAGTTGTACATTCCTGTCTTTGTAATGGGAACCTCCTCCCTTCTAATGTTCACAGACAAGTAGTTTCCACTGAATTGAATATTCAACACAATAGGCCAGTTAACGTCTGTTGCAGAAGGTATCCTAATAACTTCACCTTGCTTGCAACCTCCAAGCTTAGCAAGATCAGGTGTGCAGCAAATTGATCTTTGCCCGCCATATGCAGAACCACCAATATCATTGCGATCAGCTGCCTCAAATATCACAACTTGCACCAATCCTGTACTATGTTCCATGTCAGAATGTTCTTCAGCTGCAGCCTTTGTCCTCCAAAAAGTAATATTATCAAATCTACACAGATAAATACGTATCTAAATTAATAATGGTTAAATTAAACACGCCCAAGGAGGATAAAAATAAACAATTTAAGTGGGAGTCCATTGAGTAGCAAATTTCATCAATCAAAACAAATTCTGAAAATCATTACTAGGAGTTAGAAATTGGATCGAGTTTGATAAGGTTAGAATCACACGACAGGAGAAAGTAGTATTAAACGATGAGGGATAAATGCAGAAGTAGTTGGGTAAGTTAGAAAATGCCCAGATTTGTATGTGGGCACCATAAAGGATTCATCTTTATCGATGAGAAAAAAAAAGTAGCCCAATTACGAAAAGCAGATCCGTCATGAGATCGTATCAGAGATAATAAAATAGAAAAACAAGTCTCTCCAAAGAACAGATCTACCCAAATAAAGAAATTGCAGAACAAACATAGTGGGGAACCGCACCGGATATAAGAGGTAGCGTGAGGGCGAGCGGCGATGCCTTCACTGCCACCTGAAAGAAGATAAGAGTTGCCAACTTCCTTGAAGGCTTCATTCCTGTAAATGTGAATGGAGGCATTCGCAAATGACACTACAAGAGAGTATGTCAGAATTATTATCCAATTACTGATAATAAGAGATTTGTATATGGAAATGAATGCCAAGAAACCCATTTTCCAACAAATACAACACAGTCAGCGCAGAGAACAAGTGAGAGACAGGAGGAGGAGTTATGCGAGAGATTTGGTGGGCTTGTCCAATGGGGGTCTTGGAGGCAGTGAGTAGTGAGTGTTACAGAAGCTAAGCAAAGGCTGTCGGTGAATTTGATAAGGAGGAATGTGCTTATTACGCGCTTGTTAGTTGAAAAGATTCAACTCAACCAACCGCTTTTTTCAAATAATTCAAATGTCCATAACTATTTCACTTAATTTCTTTCTCTTTTCTAATTACTGTTAAATTCTATATTCTATTCTTATGTACTTAATTTTTTAGTATGATATTATTTATTTTCCTGACGCAAAAGTTATTGCTAGTATAAAATAAACATTTGATTTATGAAATTAATAACTTTGTCAATGCTATATTTAATTGGTTGAAAAATTGCATAGTTTTTTTAAAATATTATGATTAAAATTATTGCCTTCTATACATTGTCCTTTCGACTTTTATTAGATAAACAATACTTCGAAATTTTGTAAATTTTATTAATTCTAGTAGGAGTAAGAATAGGTCGTATTGGACCATATTTATTAAATTGGTTTATTTTTATAATTTAAATTGATTTAAGTTAAAAATTTAGTATATAAATGATTTAGTTTATAATTTTAATACAAATCACTAATTCGCCTTGTGTTAGATGTGCATTGACCATACCTTTACTCATTATTTTAGTACAAATACATGTTTATACACATTTTAAGAGAGCATAACATGGGTTATTTCATAACTTTCATAAAACCTTTTTTTGTCATTTAAAAGTTGGGGTTCTATAATATAGTCATTATTTTTCTTTCCGGTGCTTTCTTGCATTATTCTTCAACCTAATATTGTTCTTATATTATTTGTTTTCAAAGTATGTATTGTTATTACTATTGATAGAAGTTGCTTTAGTTTTTCTTATATTTTGTAACTTTTTTACAATGCTCATATGTCACCCTATGATTATTCGTTTTCAAAGTATGTATTGTTATTACTATTGATAGAAGTTGCTTTAATTTTTCTTATATTTTGTAACTTTTTTACAATGCTCATATGTCACCCTATGGATGATTAATGATTAGTGCTAGCAAAAGGTCAATCCAAGTCAAACTTGGGAATGTTCAGATTTAACCTAAATTCCCTTATAGGTAGATTGAGCTTGGTTTAAAGTTTGATAAGGTCTATGTTAGTCTCTAATGGCACCCAAAAGACAGGAGATGGGTGAATTGTGTGTCCATAAAATTCATCAATTTTTTCAACCAATATACTTAATTATAATTAGTTATTATAAATAAGTGTGACGAAATTGTGTAATATAAATTAGTCAAACAACTGAACAATAATTAAAGAGGATAGGAAAAAGAAAATGTAAACTAATATATAGTGGTTCAAAAAACAACCTTTGTTTACATACTCTTATTGAAATCCCACTGTAACTCATCTTTTAAGGCAAAGAATAATCTTTGTACAATTTTTCTCCTTCTTATAATCTTCTTTTACAGTGAAGAGGAACCTCAATATCACTTATATCACACCCAAATTGTTGGGCCCCAATTCGCATTAAGCATGTTTAAATTATTTTGAGTCATGTTTAAATTATTTTGAGGTTTTATTTGATATTTTTTAATTTGGTTGGAATAAATTGAGGAATAAATTGAGGATTTTATTGTGTAGGTTATGATTTTTAAATAAAGGGATTTAGTGAAATTAGATTTGTTGTTAATTATTATATGTGATGCATTGTTAGTATTAATCAATTTTATTGACGGAAATTAAGATGAATTTTACACGATTTATTCGGAGGACTTTAATTGAGTTTATAATCATGTATAAGTATGAAGATTTCGGATTAAGTAGTTGGGTTTCGGATTCGGGATCCAACAGATATGGTATCAGAGCAAGAGTGAAAATGCTCTGATTTAATTCGGTTTTTCTAAGAGGTTGGATATCCGGTAATGGAATCCAACACAAATACAATAATATATTGCTCCAACCAAATATAACAATTCAAAATACCTCACTTTTATCACTTGATAACTTCAAAATGGCTTACTTACACAAATATGACACAATGACGCTCAAATAATTGAGAAGTTCTTTCAAATGCATGTATATAACACTAAAACCTTCTTAATGCTAAAAAGAATGAGAAAACACCTATTATAGTGTTTTAAGACCTAAAATAGTTGTTAAAGCCAAGAAACTATTTGATACAATAGTTATATACAGTGCATTTGTCGACCAGTATAGCATACTAGTCAACCAGTATGAATTTATGGCACTAGGTTCACTAGCTGTTGGGATACTGGTCTGACCAATACAGATATTGGTGGTTGGTCAACCAATATGGCATATTGGTTGACCAATACATCAACCAATATTACTACAAACTCTCGATACATCAAACTTAATAACTTTAACTTATATTGGTTGCTCACTAAGCCATATAGGTTAACCAATCACTCAAAAAATATGATTTTAACAACTTCAAATGCTTAAATTTTATTTAATCAAAATATGATTAAAACACTTCCCAAAATATTTCCCAAATATTATTTGAAAGATAATTAAGCTTTTATATTAAATTTAAAAGCTTCAATATCTCTTTGATGAATGTACAGACCAATACAATAAAGTAAGATGAAATGAATATGCATGGTAAGCCTTTTGGATCATCAAATTAACCAAGTGAGCGTACAAATAATAATACTATATTTGAAATGACCTTGATGAGCCTTGATCTCCTTTTGTTCTTATTTCAATCATCATTTTATTTATTATAGACTTCAACTTCTCATTATAACTCATACATTATCTTCTTGAATTTATGACTTTATTTGTTCTAATATTTCTTTTCATCAAAATAATAAAACACATTAGAAGTAATTATGTTTTGTTATCATTAAAACATCAAATGGAACCTCCCTTGTTTCAACATTCTAGCTTATGTTGTGTGAATCTAAGTATTGGTTTATGTCTTACAATTAATCGATTGGTTATAGTTTAGTAACAAAATAATTTAAAGGTATTTTTTATCTTATGTGTGTGTGTATGTGTGTGTGTTTTCATATGTGTGTGAAGCCAATAAACCTTAAAAACATTTAATCACTCGATACTTAAAAATTTGGAAACTGAATTCATAATAAGCATAAAAATAAGGTTGAAGGGTTGTTATGGTTAAGTTTGAGGTTTTGGTTCTAGTTAAGTTGTTATTAGAGGAGGCCTTAGAGCTTGGCAGTGTGAGGTGTTGTTGGTTATGTAGTGAATTGCTGACAGTGAACTGCTTAATGGAGAAGATAGCAAAAGGTGTTTTTGTTGATCGAAGTAAGCAACGTTACGTGGTAGACACTAGATGAGGGCGATGCCAGTGGCTTAGGAAGCACTAGTTGTTGTGCCTCGCTATATTCTATCGCCAGTGAAGTCGCCAAAAGTGATGAATTGTTCTAACGAGTTGCATTCATATGAGAAGGAGTTGATAGATAACAACATCATTTGTAGGAGCAGTGGAAGCTGTGCATGATGGACTTCTACAACTTGGCTCCATGGAGATACGACAATAATGTTTTAGTGAGGACAGGTGATGCAAATGTGGGACTGTGACAACGACTTAGAGTAGCTTCTATGATGGGTCACGACAGCTAGCAGCTATTGAAATGAAAGTGACAAGAGAGTGGCAGCTAAGGTTAAGGCAAAATTATGGTTTTCCATTTGAAGAAGAAAGGGTGTTGCTTGGAAATTATTTTAGAGTATTCTATGATTGAAATATGATATTCTTTAACTAGAATAAGTTTTGACTTGACACAGGTCTAGCAAAAGGGGGTGTTTGGCAACCAGTAATAGTTCTTAAATCACCTAGTTTGTTTTTAAGGTTAAACTAAACCTAAAACATGAATAAGTGTTGTTTGATAATAAGATTACCTTATCTTAGCATCTGGAAATAAGGATAATTTGTTTTACGTGTGGAATAATGATAGATGCATATTTGAATACATTTACACCTTATATTTGATGCATTTTTGCTTGATATTTTATACTTTTATTATATTTTTTGACACTTAATTTGCTCCAAGTGCATTTATAAGATATTATTGCCTTCATAAACTAAATAGAGAAGATTTCAGATAAAAAGGTGGCATAAAACAAAGATTTGAAGCAAAGAAGGGATACGAGGTTGTGTATATGACCATGTAAGTCTCTCAGGCTATGTGGCTTTGCGAATTTTGGGGATTTTAAAGAGTACATGGTCTAGTGCACGCCCATGAATCAAACTGTGTATCTCCTAGAAACTGTAAAATTTACTATAAAAAGACGTGAGCAGAGGCAAAAGTAGAGAGGAGACTTCCAGATGTAGAGATTGTTCATAAAGGGCGATTTTGATCCAGAGATGTAGAAAACATGAAGAAATCATCAACAGATCCAATAGAATACATCATCAAACCTCTACCTTGTAAGAACATTTAATAGGGGATAAAGTGAGATTTAGAATTACAAACTCTTTATTTTCTATTCATTTTTCTTTATATTTATGTTTGATTTCGTTTTCTAATATATGTAACTAAACATATTTACTGTCTAGCTGAGACGAACCCTAGTTTGTTCTATAATTTGTTTTAACTCTTTTATTTAATCAATTGTTTTGATTGACCTATTGTGATTTAATTATGTGTTTAATATATGTTCTAACAGATCCGTTAGTGCATAATCTGATTTCACAATATAAAGATTGAGAAATCTTATGTATGAATAGATCTACCGTAATTGAAAAGAATTGATTGCAAACCTAAAGATAGGTAAACATAAATCCTCTATATTAGAGTCAAACCTAATAGCAGGATTCAAAAATTGGTAAAGCAATCATAGTTCCTTTAACCTGAATAATTTCGTTGATAATTCTAAGATTAGTTGTTGCTAGTCTCAAGTGAGTTATTAGCATAAGATAGGAATTTCCACGGTCTAATAGTTAATAAAAAATTGCATAATAAAAGGTCAGTTATTTAAAGGCTTTAGTAGGATTCATAACCTAGACATTAATTCTAGGTTATGAATCCTTTAGGAATAACCAAGTTAAACATTAGCCTTTTTCATTAATTAAACCCACATATTAACCTTTATCCTATTTTCTTTGAAGACCTTTTTATGTATTTAAATCTTAAAGGTTACTTATTGTTTATTTGAAACTTGAATTTTTGAATGGTCCAATATATTTCTTTAATTGTGGTAGGCAATTAAAATGCTCAAAATTATTATGAAAAAAAGAAAAAATAAAAGGATAGGAAAAAATTAAGCGTATAAAAAAAGAGCAAAAACATGATTGAGTTTAAGGTACCAATAGAGTTTGGATGAAAGGAACTGTGTGTGTTGTAAACAAGTCTTGTAATAATTCCTTGAGTATTATCCCGACCATACCATATCTAAACTCCATTACAACCTACACAAAGACCTTTTGATTTTTTTTCTAGTTTTTACATAAGTGGTGGAGATGTGATTTTATTGTAAGCATATGCCAAAAATTTTACTATGCACTGATTGAGACTTTTGATACTTTTCACCCTAAACACTTGACTACATTGAATGAAATCTTAGTGAGGGTGTAAAGATATATGATTTTTTTTATTTCAATGCAATTGTTGATGAGATTACTATTAATATTGCTTAGAAAAGTTAATTTTAGGATAATTTGATTTTGTTTGTATATTAATTTGATTCGATAGGATATGATGATATATCGTATGAATGGACGGATTAAGATTGATGATGGATTGATGTTGTAGATTTATAATTTTGATTATGGTTTGCTTGAGGACAAGCAAAAACTTAAGTGTGGAGATATTTGATAGATAAATATTTGACTATATTTTTAACCTATATTTAATGTATTTTTCTTGATATTTTATACCTTTATTATATAAAAGTGTATATACAGAGTATAATTGCCTTCACGAACTTAAAGGAGAAGAATTTGGACAAAAACACAATATAAAATGAAGATTCAATGCATAGAAGGGGTGCATAGTTATGCATCTGCCCGTGCACTTCTCCCAGTCCGTGCAGATTTGTAATTTTTAGGTAATTTGGTTATGCACAGTTTGATGCACAGATGTGCATCGACTAAAACCCTAGAATTTAACATAAAAGGACATAAACAGAGGCTTATGAGGGGAGAAGACTTCAGAGAAGTGGAAAATACGGGAAATTGTTCGAAAGATCCATGAAAATACAAGATCAAACCCAGATTTAGAATTATGATTCTGTTGTTTTCAATTCGGTTTTCTTTTCATGTATGTTTTATTTCGTGTTTGATAATTCTTGTTCTTATTTAGGTTAGATAAACCCTATGTTAATACTTTGATATAATTTGATTCTTTTATTAATTTAATTAGTTTGATTGATATATTGTGATTTGATTACATGTTTAATTTATATTCTAATAAACCCAAAAAATTAGATCATAATATGATTTTATACATAGAGATTGAGAAATCTTGGTTTGAATAGATTTACTGTAATTGAAAGGAGTTAATTGCAACCCTAAAGATAGGATGAGATAAATCTTTTAGATTAAGGTTAAACCTAATAGAGGGATTCACAAATCGGTAAAGCAATCCTATAAACTTTAACCGAAGTAATTCAATTAAAAATCTTAGAATTAATTATTAGTATCCTTAAGGTCAACTATTAACATACCATAGGAATCCCCATGATCTAATAAACCAATAAAAAATTGGGTAATAAAAGATCAATATGTTAAGGGTTTAAGAGGATTCGAAACCTAGATACTAATTTTTGATATCAATAATTTTCTATATGAATTCTTAATTCTCTGTTCAATATCGTTGCCTATTTATTATATTTTCTTTAGTTTTAGTTTCTTTAATTAAAAATCCAAAATCAATTTGTAGGCTAGATAATAGAAAAAAGGTAATTACTAGTACTTATTGTCTTTATGAGATCGTTCCGTACTTGGCAATACTAGCTACAGCTACACCGTTCACTTGCGGTTATTACAATATTGACTAACTTTGAAAAATTCAATCAAAATAGCTTTGGGAATTTCATTTTAGGTGTAAGAAACTAAAACAATAAGTTTAAACTTTGCTGATGAAATGTTTCTTTTGTCCAAACTAGACGGAAACTCAATCTCATCCCTCATTGCTACTTTTAATTTATTCAACAAGCTATTAGGGCTTAATGTCATCAAAGCAAAATATGGTTTGTACATTTTTGTATATGCTTCTAGTTAGGTTGCTTGGCTTTCCCTCACAGGCTTTAAAAATTTTTAACAGAATTCCAATCTCCTTAATTAATCTTGCTTATGCTGACTTTAAAACACTTCTTAATATAATTTCATAACGGATTAATAGTTGGAGCTCCAAAGTATTGTCACTAGTTGGTAAACCTCAGCTAATCAACTTAGTTTTAGCTCTATAAATGTATATTAGGCTGCACATTTGGTTTTCCCTTAGGCTATCATTAAACAGATAGACAGAATACTCAAGAGATTTTTGTGATCATATTGTAAGGAGAAAGAAGTAAGAGCAAAAATCAAATGGTTAGACATTTTTAAACCAAATAAGTAAGAAGATTTGGATGTTCATTCATTAAAACAACTAATCGTGTACTGTTAATGAAAAGAATATAGAGATTCCTATAAGATAAGCAGGCTTTATAGGTAAAGTGTATACATGCTTATTACCTTACAAAGCACAATTTATGGAAATTCAAGTTTCCTCTTAATGTTTCATCAATTATGAAGTTCCTAGTCAAAACAAGAGACAAAATCAAGAAGGAATCCATCAATGCAGTGGATGATGGAAATAAAACTTCTTTCTGGTTTGATTATTGGACCTTGTATGGTTCTTTAGAACATTGTGATGATATAAAACCTATAAGAGTAATAATTCACCAGAATGCCATAGTAGCTCAAGCATTTTCAATCTAGAGTAGTACACAAGGTCTTTTCCTACATCAAGCATTTCTTTCTTTCTTTTAACCTTTATGTTAAATAAAGATAGTAAGGATACAATCATCTGGAAGCTAAAAATAATAGGTAAATTATTTAACAGCTATTAGAAGAAGTTATTTAATAAAACTGTTGGAGTTATGTAAATATAGTGTCCTGGAAAGCAAGTGTATTTACATATAACTTAATCTTCTTATAGTTACTTTTGTAATGAAAATATTTATTAGTAATAAAACAAAAGAGTTTGGTTTTATTTGTATGAGCATTATATAACTAGTCATAAGGTACCAAGATTCTTTTATAAGTAATATACATACACATGGAGATGTATGGAAAACATGTACATTATTAGAATCTAAAATAATTGGTTCATAGTTGAATAATCAAGTTGGTTGCTTGATTATGGTTTAGACTGTAATGTTGTGATTTATCTCCTTGCATGTAAAGGAGTTTACTTCAAGGGAATGATGAGTTTCATGATAGTGGTTGACTATCGATAATGGCACTATTAAAAGAATCTAGAATCAGGTATGTTTTAAAGAATAAAGTAGGCCATTACTTTAATCTTAAAACATATAACTTAAAATTATTTTATTACGAACCACAATCTTGATGAGTGGTGAACTCATATATGTTTCATTATAATTCTTGATATAATCGGAATGGATTTTTACAAAGCATCAATCCAGTGTCTACATGTTGAAATTATTAATTGAAACATATATCAGGGAACATTCACTCAAATAAAGAGTTTATAGTGATATTTGGTTAATAAGCTAGAATGACATTTGGTTAATAAGCTGGAATTAATTCTAAGATTAAATTAATTCCCCACTTGGCTTTTAGGAAGGTTATCAAGCAAAGTAAGAAATATAAATAGAGGTTTTAAATCCTATGATTAAATGTTAGGCTTACTTTAATTAATTGTTAATTAGAATCCCAAATGAACATTTAATATTAGGCTTGACTTTGGTTTGATTAGATTAATTAAATTAAAACAAAGATATTAAAGAAAAAAGAAGATATTAAAGAAAAAAGAATGGCATATTTCGGTTTTTTATAGCTAAATGTGTAGCTGCACATTTAACATTGAATTGCTAAATTTAAGATGGTTTTTATCATGCTTTATCATCATTAAATGGAGTAATGATCTTATCATTAAATGGTTTAATGGTAATCTTTTAATGATGGCATGTAATGTAATCTTTTAGCATTCATTTGATTAAAGAAGGAGGAGGTGCATTTGATGTACGCTCTCCCTTCTTTCATCTCATAATCGAAAATGAGAAGGTCTTATTTAGGTTATTGGTCTTTTCATATAGCCATCTTAAACAAATGAGAGGGCCTCATTTATTGGCTTCTTTTTGTTTGATTAAAGAATAAAGTGATGCATTGGATGCACTTCACTTCTTTCTTTTGATCAATAACCAAAATTGAGAAGGAGAGAAGAAGATGGTCTTGTATTTTTTGACTCACTCTCTCCTCTCTTGGATAGCTTAGCTGAAACTTGAATAAGAAGAGTCTCATTTTTGGCTTCTTTCAACTAAGGAAAATCTCCTCAAAATATATCTTCTCCTTTCCCACCAAAGGATCTTATTATCCAAGTTGTCCAAGAAGAACAAGTGATAGATCGGATTGGTCGAGGATACAATAACGAGGGGAGGATACATTGATGAGGAGAGGATACAAAAGCGAGAAGTCAAAGCTGTAGCAAGGAGTTGGTATAATTTCCTTCTTGTTCTTATGTTAATTATTTTCCTTATACCGTATCATGTATGGATGAAACATATTGATTTGGTTATTTTGTTTCCGCTGCGTTTTGATCTCAAAAAAAGTTTTGAAATCTACCGTTTTAGCCAAATCTCGCATGCTTTTGTTTTTGATCCAACAATTGGTATCAGAGCCATTTTTATTATGCATGATTTTGGTTCCTATATGTGATGCATGGGTTGGCAATTAAATTTTGTATGCTGCATATTTTTATGTGATAGAAATATATATGATGTATGTGTTGCTCTTTTGGTTGCCCATAGAATATAGTTTTACCTTGTATGTTTTCTTCGTTTAGTTTGTAACAAAGAGGGTGGCCTATCATCGTCATGTTTCCTCCTTGGCTTCATTTTTCTGTTTACTTTGATTTTGTAATGTACAAATTTTTATAATCTTGAAGATGGAGCAAACATGGATCGAAGAAAAGACTAGGTAATGGTTTTGGTGTATCCTTTGGTGTATTGGCAAAGTTTAGGTTTTATGAAAACCAAAATGCTGGAATTTTTGTTGTAACAAAGTTTCGGTTTTTATGAAAACAAAAATATTGGAATATTTAGTGTATTGGCAAAGTTTCGGTTTTATGAAAACAAAAATACTAGATTTTTTGTTGTAACAAAGTTTCGGTTTTTACAAAACAAGTGCTGGAATTTTTTGAGTTTCGAATTTACCAAAAATAAGTGTTGGAATTTTGTTTTCAAAGGGACAAAATTTGGTTTTATGTTAATTCCATTACACACTTTTTACCGAATGGGCCAGGACATGTGAGTGAAGAGTTCAAAGCAGAAGATCCAAGTCCAAGACATTTTTTGTTTAAGCCAAGAGCCTTGTAATTTATTTTTATGTTCTAGGATGGACAATCATAAGTAGTGTTATTATTCATGAGATGAATGGATGCTAATAATATGTGATATTATATGATAGTATCCCATTTAGAATAATTACCAATCCTAGGCTTTGCCATGCATTCATTATGTATGAGATATATAATGAAACAATATAGGATGGACAATAAGTTCCATCTAGACAAGATGGTATTTATTAAAACTTAAAGACCAAAAAGATTGAGTGGGAGAGGATGCTCTTGTGAGAGTCCACGGTCTCCATGTGATGGCCCATTTGCATGTGGTGACGTGTTACTCACCACCGGAGGACATGAATCCTAGATCTTCCATGGTTTGGGTCTCCTTAAGAATAAGTCCACTCATTAGTAGCAAATATGATCTCCCACCGAGGCATGGTTTGCAAGTACCTTTAGTGGATGAATCAAATGGTTACACACTCAACATATTTTATCAATAACCTGCTTACCATAACTCTGTTGGTAAAAGTATGGACCAAATCATGACGCTTCTAAAAACAATTAGGTATAAAGATGCTTGGTAGTTTTTTGAGTGGGAGGGTCCCAGTTTTTCTTTTAATAGATAAGATGACTCACAGTCACTTAGTCCGTTATACATAAGAAAAAAATTGTCGTATATAGTTTTAATTTTTTTTTAATTTTTGTTAAATCTATCATCATGCATACATACATCATGATTTTATACAAATTTCCAATATTGTTGACTAGTATACTCATGCTTTGATAATTTATATTTTCAGACATAATCAACCACAATATGAATCCACTCACTTTGCTCTTAACTAATAACAAATTGGAAAATGGAGAGAATTTTAATGAATGGAGACCTAACATTGAAATTGTTCTTCAATATAAACGAATTTCATAGGTATTAACGAACAATAAGCCTGCACCTCTAGGTGGCAATTCAACTCTGAGCAAGTCCAACAACATGACCATTGGCAGAATGTTGATAAGACTACTAAGTGCTATATTCTAGCTTCTGTCAGTAGATTGTTGCAAAAGAAAATTGCATGCATGAAAACTATTGGTGTAATGGTCCATCACCTTCATAAGATGTTTGGTGTGAGAACTGGTTTTGCAAGAGTGCAAACTATCCAAACCTTTCATAATCTCAGACAAAAACCTGGTGAATCAGTGTGGGATTACATGCTGAAGGTAATCTCTACAATTATTAAGGCTGAGATGCTTGGGGTGGAATTGGATGCAGAAACGCAAATGATTATTATCATCAATAGCTTAAACTCTTCTTTTCAGTTGTTTAAGTTGGACTATGAGCTCAACATGAAGGATTACACCTTGAGTGAGTTGATAAATACCCTCAAGAGCACAGAGGAGATATTAAATATCAAGGCTCATGGGCCCGCAGCTAATGTAGCATCTTCTTCTAAGCCCAAGGGTAGGGGCAAGCAAAAGAGGAAGGGTCCAATGTAAAAGAAGGCCCAAACGGTGGTCAAGGTCCAACCCATAAAAAAGAAGGCCAAAGCAGACACAAAGGGAAAG
>JAOSBP010000005.1:17144273-17155180 GCA_027563825.1 Erythroxylum mucronatum
GTCTTTGCTCCCAATTGATTTCGTTTACTTTTCAATTTAATTTCGTAATTTTCCTTAAAAGCTTTCACTCAACAATCAGGATAGAATGTTTAGGAATATATTGTTTTTTTATTTTTAATTCAAATTTAATTTAAGTTGACCAATTTCACCTCCGTAGGAGACAACCCTGGGTTATCAACTACTACTCTTATTTTTGCTTGCGTAATTTGGAGTACTCGAACGATCAATTCTTTTCTAATTATTTTCTATATTCATATTTCATTTCTATATTGATATTAATTACGAATAAATATGAATGAAAATAATAAAGAATTTAAAATTAATAGCTAAAATTGGAGTAGTTTGCTAAATTCCTATGCATATACAATTTCTCTTATATGTTGACTTTATATATATATATATATATTATATATATATTATATAAGAGAATATATGTTAAGCCCCGTTTCCGAAGTCCAACAATCGAACCGGAGTCATAAAGAGAGAGGCGGCTTCCTTGTAGGGTTATCTCTACTAACCCTCACTTTTCTTAAATCAATCTTTTCAAATTCAAAACCAAACGATATCCATTTTTGTGGAGAAGTAGAAAAACGTGTTAGGAGTCCAACGCTTCAAGAATCACTTCATTTGGAGGTCGGATGAAGAAGTTATGGCCAAGAGATATATATATATGTGTGTGTGTGCGCGCGCGCGCGTCATTTGGAGTACTCGAACGATCAATTCTTTTCTAATTTTTTTCTATATTCATATTTCATTTCTATATTGATATTAATTATGAATAAATAAGAATGAAAATAATAAAGAATTTAAAACTAATAGCTAAAATTGGAGTTGTTTGCTAAATTCCTATGCATATACAATTTCTCTTATATGTTGACTTTAAGATATCCTCAACACTTGCTCTATCTAGAGTTAAACCTCATAAACGATAAAGACTCTTTATTTCACTCAAAGTTCCAATAATATATCAATTATCATGCTAGAATAGAGTTATATCTTCGTCATATATCTAATGCAAGAATCCCATCTTTATCCTTTCTTTGAGTTTTAGTAAATGCACTATTCACCGTGAAGAAGTAACTTTGGTTTTTTGCACTAGAAATTGTTCTTTTTTATTAGAAAGCATGGATTCACCTGCCATTGAGAGGTTTTATTTTAAAATATTCTACAAATTCTTTTAGTGAACTGAATTTGGTTCCTAACCCTAATAAGGTATGTGCCCAGAGCCTTCCCTCTCTTTTTGCCAAATAGAGTTTATACCATTTCACCTTGGCTAGGGAAGGTCGTAGATTAGTGCTTCCCTAAATGAAACTTCTCAAGTCCCTTTTAATGATTTTGATAATGCATTTTAGGAACCATAAGTGAGTTGTCCAGTTGACGTGTAGGATGTTCAAAATGGAGATAACTATTTAGACTCTTCCAACTAGAGATAGACTTTTGTTACACCAATTTACTATTCTCTTCTTGATCTTCTTAATTAGGGAGTAAAGTGATTAAAATACACTGCCTTACCAATTCCACAAATTTCCTAAGGATTCCAAATACATGTAACGTGTTCAAAATAAACTCCCAATCTATACAGTCATATGTCATCTTAAATCAATCTTGATAGCACAATTCTTATTAGATGCTTTCCTACTATAGTTTTTTAGTAGCTCTTACACCATCCAAATGTTATCCCCAATAGACCTTTCTTTTATGAAAGTTCCATGAGTCTTATCCACCAATTGAGGAATAACCTCCTTCAGTCTACTAGCCAACATACTAAAGATAACTTTTTAACTAATGTTGCAGTATGACATTGGCATGAACTCACTCATTGAGCTAAGAGATTACACTTTCACCAGACAAATATATATCTTATTGATCTCTTTTAGAAAGTTGCCACTTTAGACTATCTGGTCCTAGAGCTTTATTAGGGTTGCCACTACTATTCCATGATTTCATTGATTTGTATAAAAAGTAAGCATTTAGAGTACTATCTGGTCCTAGAGCTTTATTAGGGTTGCCACTACTATTCCATGATTTGTATAAAAAGTAAGGCATTTAGGCTATCTGGTCCTAGAGCTTTATTAGGGTTTCTATCAAAGAGAGCTTTCTCTACTGCCATAGCAAAAAAAAAAAAGGTTAGAGTTAGAACTACTTCAATTTGCACTGGGGAACCAATTACTAATTTCAAAAATGAGATGCCTGAAGATGCTTGGGTAGGTAAACCCACTGACTTTGAGAATCAGGAATAAGCTTTCTGATGAAGCAGATCGTTAGCGATTAGCCAATTCCCTTCTTGATCCTTTAAAGTAGTGATTCGATTGAAATTTCCCACAAGATAAAAGAGCTCCTCTTTTAGCACCTAATAAGTGTTGGTCATCGTAACAGTTGTATAAGGGGTTCTAAATGGCCTCTAGTTTAGCAGTTTAGGCCTTGCTTCCTTGACAGCTACTTGAGTACTAAGAAATCTGTTGGAAAATATAGGTAATAAGTAAAAAATTAAATGACACAAAAGATTTACGAGTATTTAGGAGCTTAAGTTCCTTGTTTGTATTCTCTAATGCTCTCGTGTACATAGACTGTTTATACCCTTGCACCGAATCTCTATCCCCTTTGTATTGTTAAAAATCATTTTTAAAAAACTAGTTTTTCTTTTTTATTTTTATTATAATCTAATTTATTATTAACTAAATATATATTATTTAATTATTTAATATTAATGACTAATAAAAATTTAATTTAATTTAAATTTTATAATTATTTTAATTTTAATGTTCAAATAATGAAATAGCGTCCATTTAATAATTACTTATAAATATAATTTAAATTTAAATACCAACAAAATATATATTTTTTAAATAAATCCAATAGTTAAATAAATATTAATTTATAAATAAAATTTTAGTTATTAACTTATTTATTTTAACAAAATATAATAATTTTAGATTTAATTAATTGATTAATTCATAGCATTAATTTATATTTAATTTTATCTAGTATGTGCTTATTATGAATAATAAAAATATAACTACATTAACGTTAGAAACTAAATAAGCCTTTGTTTTTGGTTAAAAGTAAAAAAATAAAAACCAGAAAATAAAAAATAAAATCACAATAAAAAAATCATTTTTTAATACCCTTGCACTGAATCTCCATCCCCTTTGTATTGTTAAAAATCATTTTTTAAAAACTAGTTTTTCTTTTTTATTTTTATTATAATCTAATTTATTATCAACTAAATATATATTATTTAATTATTTAATATTAATGACTAATAAAAATTTAATTTAATTTTAATTTTATAATTATTTTAATTGTAATGTTCAAATAATGAAATAGCGTCCATTTAATAATTACTTATAAATATAATTTCAATTTAAATACCAACAAAATATATAAATTTTAAATAAATCCAATAATTAAATAAATATTAATGTATAAATAATATTTTAGTTATTAACTTATTTATTTTAACAAAATATAATAATTTTAAATCTAATTAATTGATTAATTTGTAACATTAATTTATATTTAATTTTATCTAATATGTGCTGATTATAAATAATAAAAATATAACTACTTTAACATTAGCAACTAAATAAGCCTTTGTTTTTTGTTAAAAATAAAAAACAAAAACAAAAACCAGAAAATAAAAAAATAAAAAAATCACAATAAAAAATAAAAGTAAAATCAAACAGCCTCGTTTTATTATTACTAGTAAGTTGCCATGGCTTTAACTTTTCATCATTGGTGTGGTTATTTTTTTTTTTTTTGGGTTAAACCACCTAGTATTCGACATCACATGAACAACCAACTAATCCGGATGGTAACATACGGTGCAATGTTATAGATTTTGTATTGAACCGATCAGCAAGAGTCGGAAGATGCTACAAAATTATTTATATTATACCAAATTATCTTGTGGGATATATATATATAATTTCAAGTTATACCTATTGTATCAGTCAGTATCCGGTCAAATTTATAAATTAGCAAAAATTAAACATTAATCTTAAAAATTATGTTTAGATATTTTTAAACAATAAAAATATTTTTAAACAATAAAAATATTTTTAAATAGTCATTATATCTAAAATAAAATATTTTATATTAATTTAATAAATAAAATTATGGAATCATATGTTAAACAAAATTTAATAACAATTATAATATGGAATAATTTTTAATCACATTAAAAATTGAAAAAAATTTATAATTTAAATTTTGAAAACAGTATAAAAATAATATTCGCAATTTAATTAAAACTTAATCTTCTTGTAAATGCTCATCGGATGCTTTCACATTTCAAACAATGCTTTATATTTCTTTTTAAATTTTAATGTTTGCGTTTAATTTATTTTTTGAATTTTCTCTATTGATTTGTTAGTATATATCTATTTTAAATATATAACAAAGATATGTAAATTTAGCTTAGGTACCACAGATAAATAAAATAAAAAACATAAGTGTAATTATTGAATTTTTAATTTTTAGTTTTTGAATTTAAGTTTTAATAAAGATATTTAATTAATTTTTCATTTTTAAATTTATTCATATTTTATAACATATAAAATAGTTTTAGTTTTTCATTATTAAATAAATATATTTATTTGATTATTTAATATTAGTTATTAGTAGAAGTTTGCATTAACAAAATTTAATCACTTATTAATATTAAAATTAAAAGATTATTTTATTATAAGCGAGACACCCTTCCCCCTACAGAGCGACTTTCTTATTGAACATAAAAGCCTAAGCATAGAAGACTAGAAGTAGACAAACAAAAAGAAGATAAGTCGCTCTGCTCTCTAAAAAGTGATGTCGCATCACATAGCAGTAACAGCAATCTTCATCCCAGACTGACAATGCCCAGGAAAATTGCAAATAAAGTAGTTTTGCCCCTTCACAAGCTTGATCTGGTCTTTCCCTGAAGTGTAAACTCTGGCACCTCTCGGAGTTCTGCATGAAGCATAACCACCCCCGTCGACAGATACAACGTTGTGGGCTGCCGGACTATAGTTGAACACTGCAGAAAGAAGCAACATGAATCACTAATAATAATATTACATACATAAGACAAATGTTAGATTGGTTATAGACTTACCAAGAACATCTCCAGCCCTAAAGCGCTTTCCTCTGGGCCACCCAGAAAGATTGAAGGTCCAGCCAGCAGAACCCCCAACGATGTAAGTTGCTGCATCAGCCATCTCGACCTGGATTGTTACAAACATGCACAGCAACATTACTGCGGCTATCATTGCACTGCCTCTTCCCATGGCCATTCTTCAATGAAAATGACGATCTTGACGAAGCTTAGCTAGTACCTTTGAAGGTGTGAATGATGAGAAATCCGTAGATGAGGCTGATTTTTTGGTTGCCCGTGCGTGAGTGTTAAATAAGGAGCTGAATGGGGCAGTTGGGTCTTTATTTCTCCATATAGTGGGTTGGTGATCGTCAGGAGCTTGGTGGGTCCGTTGCATTTGTATTTACCGTTGAATTAATAGGTTGGTAGATGTCATTAAGCATGAGACGCGGAAAGGCCTCCGGTCATTGAGGCAATTGGTCAGAAATAGTCGGCATTCGCACGATAATAAGTGTCTTTTTATATACATTTTAATTATTTAAAATAAGTGTTATTTTTGATTTTATATGCATGTTTATAATTTTATTTTTAAAATTAACATTTAATTTCTCTCACATCTTAATTACACATATTACACAGATTATATTTTCAAAGTACTTTAACATGTAATTAATAAGGGTATATTAGACATTTCATTAACTTTCTTAATAAGTATGCATTCCTCTAAAACGACACTTATTATGAATCGGATGGAGTAATATATATCATAAATACATGGACGGAGCCATGTATAAGGGTAGGGGGCCATGGACCCCCCTTTCAATTTTTTTAATGTACTTATATAATTTTTTAATAAATAAGGATATTTTTTAAATGTTGGCCCCGGCCTCCTTTAGAGTTGGCCCCCGACCTTCGACTCCCGGCCTCCGGCCCCCCTTAGAGTTGAGTCTGGCTCCGTCCGTGCATAAATATATTAAGTTATAATTTGTTTCTACTAGTTTTTACTTTGTATAGTAAATCATTATAATCAATTTCTAGATAAAGTCAATGAAAGAAGGTGTAGAAACCACGTTTGACTTTATTCTAGGTAATCATATTTTTATCTATTTTCTTGCAATCCAAAAGTTCCCAAAGTCTTTTTTTCCCACCCTTTTTAAGGTCTATTTTTCCAATTTTCACATGCATCTCTTAGTTTTAGGTTTGGTATCTTATTTTTTGCACTATATTTTTGGAATTTTATGGATGCTTCACATAATTATGACTTAATGACCTATCTGTGAGTTTTTATAGTTTGAATTATTGATTTATGGGCTCAAAAGATGTGTAGTTTTATAAAAGGAAGACTTCTTTGGCAAATCATTACTAATGAGGTTACTAAACCCATCAAATAGGATGATGAGATAAAAACAAAGTTCACTAGGAGGCTCCGTCGTTAGGATAACAAAAATCATCAAATTTTTACTTGGTTTTGTAATATTTGTTAACATAGTATTAAACTAAAATTTCATTATTTAATATGCTAAATATATTTTGGATTTCTTATTGACGCATTATGCAATTTTAGATGATGTTCATTATCATCATCATCATTGAATCAACAGCCTAATCAGATTATTCATAGTTATGTTTCAGAGTTGCAAACTTTATGGGATCAATTGTCATCTAATATTCCATTTTGGCTGGATATATCTTCTGCAAAAATTTATGATGCCTTTCATGATCGTCAACGTGTTTAACATTTACTTACGACTATTTCTACTAAGTTTGAATTAGTTAGTGTTACTCTTCTTCACCACACACTGCTACTTAAACTTGACACAGTTATCTGACGGGTACTTTTTGAGGAAGCTCGACTTAATACTCTCCATACTAAGTTATCTCTCCTTTTTACAGATATGGTTGTTATTGTTCCTACTACTTCAACCACCTCTACTTCTTCTAAGGGATTTTTTTCAAATTTTGCAAAAAAAATTGGCATTGTATTTATGCTTATCCCAAACTTTAAGGAAAAAATAAGAATTATGGCCAATTAATATAACCAAATTTGATAATAAGTGTCGATCCTTGAGTACCTCTATTATTGCTACTACCACTAGAGGTTCTCCTTTTGGGGATACTTCTCCTTGTTTTCCCTTGCAAAAAAATCTAGGCTATTCTTAAATAGGTATAACCTAATTATAGCATTAATAATTCCCTTGTCTTTTCTGTTACTTCAGGTAAATCTACTTCTTGGTTCGTTGATTCTGCTTATTACAATCATATGACCTATTCTAAGTTATTTAGTTTTATTTCAATACCCTCTCATAGACTAGTTGTTCACACTATTGATAATTTTATTTTTCCCATTCAACACATTAAAAAAAAATTTAATCTCACTTATCCTTATTCAATACCTTTTATATGCTTAGGCTATCTCTCAATCTTAATTTTGTTGGCTAGTTATGTGAAATTGATGTTGATGTAACCTTTCTGAGTTATGGTTGTACTAGATTCATAGACAATCATATTGCTTACAATAAGGTGTAAGGTTAGTTATTTGTTTGAGTTTATTTCTCTCAAATTGTCATCTGTAGTTATTGTTGTTATCACTTCTTCTAGTATTTGCCACTTACATTTTGGTCATGTTTCCTTTTCTAAATTATGACCTTTGATTTTCAGTGGATGTCTAGGGTATGTTAAATATGATCAATATGATTGTTTTTCATATATTAACTTTCAACACATCATACTTTCCTATTTAAAATTAGTGACTACTTCTTCTACACCATTTGATCTTATTCATTATAATATTTGAGTTCTTACTCCTAATATTGCAATGGGTGGTTATTGATATTTAGTTATCTTCGTTGATGATTATTCTTAACAATTTATCTTATGAAGTTTTTTGGTTATCTTCAATTTTTATTCAATTTGCTAATATGATTAAAATTCAATTTTCTTGTAATATCAATTTTTGTTACATAGATGATGCTATAGAATATCTAGATGTTACCCTTTGTTATTTTTTCCTACTCATGGTATTATTATTCAATGTTTTTATTATGGTACCTCTCAATAGAATGGTTGTAAAGAATGTAAACACAAACACACTTTGGAAATGGTTTGATCTCTCCTTATGTCATCTTCTTGTTATAAATATTTGTTTAGTGAATTCGCTCTTACAACATTTCATACAATTAATCATATCCATTCTCCCATCATCAACAATATTTCCCCTTATGAACATCTATATGGTCATTGTCATGATTATCACAATCTTTAAGTTTTTGACTCTGCTTGTTTATCCATCTTCAGTCATATGAATATAGCAAATTAGAATCTTAAGCCTGATTGTAATGTTTCTCAAGCTTTGGCATTAAATATAAGAGTTAAAAATGTTAGGATCCTCTTACTCAATGTCTTCGTATTACACTTCATGTCACTTTTTGCAAACATAAAATATGTTCCTTTTTATCTACCTTTAAAGTTACTTCATTTACTTCCTTCACTGTTGATCCTACTAGAACTTAATTTCCTTATGACTCTTTTACAGGTCCAATTTACACAAATAGTTCTGATCCACCTCCACCTCCACCTGATGATATTCCTCGTATGACTCCTCAACCTTCTTCTTCCATTGTTCAGTCTTCTTCTAGTCCCCCACTTTGTTGCCCTTCTTGTGTAAGTCAACCTAATATCACTCTTTTGGATTATCATTGTTATTTTGTTTCTGTTTCTCTTTATGATCCTTTCATTTATCATAAGGCTAGTACTCATCCTTATGGTAGAAAATAATGAAAGAAAAACTTAATACACTTACTTCTATTCATATATGGGATTTAGTTAATTTATCTATGGAAAATCTGTGGTTGGTTGTAAACGTGTTTGTAAAATCAAGACTAAGGCTAATGGATTAGTAGAATAATATAAGGCTTAACTTGCAGTTAAAGGTTTCACTTAAGAATATAGGATTAATTATGAGGAGAATTTTGCTCCTATAACTTACATAACTAATGTTTGTAATCTCATTTCCATTATTGATATTAAACATTGGACCTTGTTTTAGATGGATGTTAATAATGCCTTATTAAATGAAGATCTCACTGAAGAGGTAGTCTACATGCAACCTCTTCCTGGCTATAATCATCCTTTAAGTAAAGTTTTCCTTCATCAAAATTCTTTATAAAGACTTAAACAAACAATTCATGCTTGGTTTGCTAAATTTAGTTCCACTCTTTATTAGTTTGATTTCTATTAAAATTCTCATGATCATACAATATTCTTTTAAATTATTATTATTATTATTATTATTATTATTATTATTATTATTATTATTATTATTATTATTATTATTATTATTATTATTAAGTTAATGATGTGATCATTACTGTTGATGATACACAGGGTATTCATAATCTTAAGAATTTTCTTAGCCACTAATTTAAGATTAAAGATTATAGGCATTTAAGCTATTTTTGGGTCTTAAGATTGCGTCTAATTCTACATGGTATTATCGATTGAATTTTTTAAAGTTAGCCAATATTGTAATAACTACAAGTGCACGGCGTAGCTGTAGCTAGTATCAACAAGTATGAGTTGATCCCACAAAGAAAATGATTATTAGTAATTACCTTTTTTCCTATTATCTAGCCTACATATTTATTTTGGATTTTAATAAAGAAAATAAAAACTGAAACAATTAAAATGAAACAGACAGCAACATTGAACACAGAAATAAGAAATCAATTAGAAAACTATCGATATCGAAAACTAGTATCTAAGTTTTGAATCCTCCTTAAAACCCTTAATTGATTGACCTTTTATTAGCAATTGTTTTATTGATTTGTTAAACCATGAAGATTCCTATGGTATGCTAATAGCTGACCTTAAGCCTAATAACAACAAATCCTAAGGTTTTTAGTTGAATTACTCAGGTTCAATTTTATAGGATTGTTTTACCGATTTGTGAATCTCTTTATTAGGTTTGACCATAATCTCAAAGATTTATGTCATCTTATCTTTAGGGTTGCAATTAACTCCTTTCAATTACTGTAGATATATTCCAACCTAGGATTTCTCAATCTCTATGTATGAAATTAGATTATGATCTAATATTCTCGAGTCTATTAAAACATATATTAAACACATAATCGAATCGTAATAGAACAATCAAACTAATTGCATTAATAAAAGAATCAAATCAAATCAAAGTATTAACATAGTGTTCATCTTACCTAAATACTAACAAGATGTTTAGTTATACATTATCAAACACGAAATCAAACATACATAGAAAGAAAAACAAATTGAAAACAATGGGTTCATAATTCTAAATCTCCCTGGTTGTCTTCTATCAAGTATTATTACGATGTAGAGGTTTGATCTTGTATTCAGATGAATCTTTTGATAAATTCTTTGTGTTTTCCTCTTCTTTGGATCAAAATCACCCCTTGAATTGTGTCTTCTCTCCCTATTAGCCCATGTTCATGTTGTTTTGTAGCAAATTTAAGGTTATGGAAGATGCAAGGGCTGATGCACGGTTATGCATCAAACTGTGCATACCCCAAAATCTCCAAAATTCGCAAATCTGCATGATCTGAGAGCATTACCCGAGCTAATACACAGTTTTATATTATTTTTAACTTTTAAAAGAAGGGTATGATCAATGGATGCAGAAAGATTTTGGATGTTGATGGAGCATTCTTAAAAAGTTCTACAAGTTTATTGTTCCTTACAATTGTGAGTAGAGATAAAAACTGTTGGACCCCGTTACCGGAGCCCAACTCCGGATCATGTTACATGAAACTTAGTCATTTTACCTTGTAGGGTTTATTCCATTTAACCCTAATTAGCCGTC
>JAOSBP010000005.1:17166336-17182863 GCA_027563825.1 Erythroxylum mucronatum
TTTGATAGATTTTATATGCATACTTTTATGAATAATTTGTATTTGTTTTCACCAATTATTTTTATAATTTTTTGTCACATATATTGATATGAATAAGTTCTGGTTACCTTGAGAACCGACCCTGAAAATAGGTTAACTGATCCTATAGGTTCTTTAGGTTTAGGTTCAAGTTCAGGTTCGTGAAATTGTCAAACCTGACATTCAGGTTCAGGTTCAAGTTTAAGTTATTTATAAACGGGTCAAATTACCCTACCATAAACACCCCTGCAAGTAACCACTGAAGTTGAATGCACTTTCACCGTTCAGCCCTATTTGACGTGCTTTTTGCCATTCATTTGTTAACGTTATATTTCAACAAACCGTAACGAGTCTCAACTCATACATGTCTTGATGAACCTTAAACGTATTATATAGAAAGGTCACTACAAGAAATTCCAAATTATGCTGACAATATCACTTCACACATGTCAACAATATGCATTATGTTGAACATTTTTAGTATCAAATATTCCAAATTATGCGCAAAACATCAAATATATCCTGTCTTTTATGTTGTAACACCTATATTTTATAATTTTAAAAAATGTATACTTATACATTTAACTTAATTGTGTTGAATACTTTTTTTCCTTAAAAAATCAATACTTGAGTAAAAACTAATTACAATTTAATACACCGTGTAAAAATTTTATTTATTTTTTAATAATTTTGTGAAAACTGAAAATTTTAAAAATATAAAAATAAAAGAACAAATTAGTCAAATTTTACAACACACCTTTAAAAGTATGGTAAATTTTATTTAATCACTATTGAGTTCAATAATAACATAGTTAATATATATATATTAAAATATATTTAATAAATTATTAACTAGTGGCAAATATACTTAAAAGAAGTATAAAAAATTAGAAAGATGAGAAATAGAACTTTTCAAAAGAAAAACAAGTAATATAACACTTAAAAAAAAGAAGTATCTGCAAGTCTACGAAGAGGCGACTTTTTTGAAAAATATAATAAACCTATAATAAAAAACTTGTATCATGTTATATTTGATTTATCTTGCAAAATATGTTAATAAATACTTAAGAAGTTAAACGTCTCTCTCTTTCTTGGTCATTAAATCTACACTTTTTGCTACAGCACAAACGCAAATTAGGTCTGCATACTTGCACGAGTCGGGAGTCCTTGCGAGGGCTGTGTAGGCGGCTTTTGCTATTAACCAACAACTTATATACAAATAATTATCTTAAAACATGTCATGTTTAACTTATTAACAAATTCTACTTCCCTCCTGATGTCCTCTCTTCTTCTTCTTGAACCCTTTTCTCTATTCAACATTCAGAGGACATCCCAACACAACACATGTATTATGTATGTCTCATCCATCAACAGTGTACTGGATACTCCACATGGGGCTCAACTGAAATTTATGAGCCTTGTTAGTTAGGATAAACCATTTCTTGCTTAAGGATTCTAACAGCTTCTGTAACTCCATCCTGCAGGTTGACCAACTAAAAAGATTTAGAGAGTAGAAACATACATTATTAGATGTCAAGAGTTGATGAAGTTCAGATGACAAGACAAATCACATGTATGTAGACAACTTCTGTGATGCCCCCAATTTAATTCTTCTTTTTTATTGCGGGTAGTAATTATTACGGGTTAAAGTTTCCTTTTAACTGTTTTCTGTCCTTTATGCAATGCCACAATCAGTAGAAGTGCACTAACATGATCAGAGCCAAAGAGATTATGGAGGGACTCAGTATTGAACATCTGAATCATATTGTGGAAATGCACTGACATGATCAGAGCCAAAGAGATTATGGAGGGATTCAGTATTGAACATCTGAATCATACTCCTGGAACTATGGAGCAGACATAACTTAATGAAATAAACAGGATATAAATCATAGGAAAAAATTGAAATAATACATAAGATGCATGCCTTTAGTACAAAGGGAATACTTCTATTCAGGATATTAAGTACTTCATGCATGAACCAAATGGTTATCACTCAGACAACCAGCTAATGAATGTGCGGACGGTTCAGCCATCTATGTACAGAAAGAAAGAAATGAATTCTAAAAGTAATGGAGTAAGTCTTGGGCTGTATTGGATTAAGTCTCAGGCAACGTTTTCGGCTCCTACCAATGTACAACAAATAGATGGGATCTGTAATGCAACGTTCCACCTATATACTATGCTCACCAATACAATTGATGTGAAACGAACTTAAGCAAACAGACTTTTGTAACACAAACCAATCTCGTGTTGTCAGGATTTCCAATATCAAGCATAGTAAAATAACATTAAATATTGGGTCAGTTCTTAAGAAAAGAAAAGTTTTACTTATGCCCAAAACTTGAATTTGTATGGATAGAAACAATAATAGCTTGTTGCTTGCCTCGTCCAAGATGCTAACTAACTTAAAATGCAAACCATACAATGTGATAAGTCTGTCATCTAACATATCAAATTAGAAGTATATAGCACTTCAAGTTCTCTAAATTATCTATTCGATTTTCCATAATCAGTAGCTATTCAATTTGGAGAATTAAACTGATAAAGTGACTTTTCAAAATCATATGTACTCATAATATGACATCTCGTTTCATGGCAGTGATGGATAACGGTTGACTATATGCCAGGAATGAGAAATATCTTTTAAAGCTCTCGGATTTGAAACTAAAAATGAACTTGTTATCCATAATTAGAAATTAGAAGAAAAAAAATTAATTAGCATTTTAGCTAAATTATCAAAACTAACCAGATTTCATACCTTCTGTAACCCCTTGTGAAAGGGAACTCCTACTCTATTTTTGAACACTTTAATACATGAATATTCAATTTGTATTAAAAGGAGCCCGCCGTTAACTTGGGTTAAAGACCTCTATTAAGTTTGCATTGATTTTTCCTCTTTTCTATATAATTTGTCAAAATTAAAAAAACTCAGCGAACAAACTTGAAGATAAACATCAGGCCTATAACTTAATCAAATTTACCAATAACTAAATTAACCATTCAAGTCAAGGCATTACCTCAAGACGTATTCTTTCAGAAATTTCCAGAGCACGTGATTTGACTTCAGGTGATAATGCATTATTTATGGCTTTTGATAGCATATTTGCAGCTACCCTAGCACTCATTTCACTGCATTGATCTGGAACCAGATGAATTCTTTTCAGTGGCTCGGGGGCAACTCCTAGCCAATGCATCTTCTCTGCCCAATAGAATTGGTCCATTATAAAGGGGCAAAGAACCTGTCATCCAAGATTTAGAGAGAGACATGGATGCAAGATAAGGATGCCAACACTACAGTAGGCACGACAGAAGAAATTTTAATATTTATTTTACACCCTT
Source organism: Erythroxylum mucronatum (assembly GCA_027563825.1). NCBI lineage: Eukaryota > Viridiplantae > Streptophyta > Magnoliopsida > Malpighiales > Erythroxylaceae > Erythroxylum > Erythroxylum mucronatum. The sequence goes on from JAOSBP010000005.1 coordinate 17,169,697, forward strand.
ATTGTAAGAGTAACTTCCAGGCATAGAACAAGTGTGCCAGAACTTATCCACGCAAGTAACATGTGCATGCAAAGCAGTAAAGGATACCAGTTAACAGAACGAAACTCATATTGCTTATGTTCATGCTAGAGTGTGAAAATGTTGGTGGCATTGTGCACGTGAGTTTGTGATCGTGCAAGTGTGTCTTCCTTTAGCTCACATCGCAGGGTTGGCAAGGATGAGTCAAGTGGAAAAGCACTTGCTTACCACCACAGGGGTTTTGGTTGTAATAATTTGGTGTGATTTTAATGTCTTGAAAAGTCCCTGACAGCTCTAACAATACTCAGCGCATCTAAAATTGATTTTTGAAAGGTTGAAAGCAAAAGCAGCCTTAGTATGTTTTCCTGGTTTTAAGAGCACATGTATTTTGTTTCCCCACGACAAATATTATTATTGAAGATACATCCAAGAATTATTATCACGACATCTTCAAGCTTCCAGTATATACAACTTTCGTAGGCACATTTGACTCTGGAGTTGTTTCAGATGGCCTATGAATTCCTTCTTACGATGGTCACCAACATCTTATTATGGGACACGTAAACTACCTGAGATTAGGTCTGCTTAGAGGCTATCATTTTATGCAATGTGAAACACACTACACGGAAATTTCTTTCAGATGGGAAAGAATGATGCACTACTGCTAGTAAAGAACATAATATGCACGTTTAGGAATCTCTTAAAATCTTATTAATACTTTTATTGTTTGTTCTACTATTACATTATTCTTTCATTACAGATTTAGATTTTCTGGAGCTTTTCTATAAATATTTGACGTAATTTTCTTATATTTGGTTATATGTTTTCAAGATTTACATTTAAACAACCGAGTTTCCCTCTGAGTCCCTAACTTGTACCCTTTGCTCTCTCACCCATATCTTTCTGTCCTTATCTTTTCTCTCCATTTCCATTGCTCTTGCATATGAATTACTGTTCTGAATCAAGAATCATCTATATATTTTAACATGATGCTAGAAGTATCAGGGCCAGTGATGAGATGTAAAGCAATGACATGATTTTCTTCCTTTTGTGTTCAATTCTAGGGGAGTGGGAAGAAACAAACAGAGAACCAGGATCCATCATCTGGTCACAATTTGGATTTAACCCAACGAAGAAAAATGTTGGTATACACTGTTGCGTATCCTATCTGACATTTTTTAGCCGCTATTTTTTGTCCATTTGGCATTATCAAGACCAAAGCAAGACTGAATATAATTTAATGCAAGAACAATCAATACATTTTGATAAGAGAAACTAATCACCTAGTACGAAAGAGAATAAAAGAAGTGCAAAGGAAAAAAACAAAGGATTTAAATTCTGGTCTGACCTGAGGAACTCCAGCGTACAATGCTGCCGCAGTTGATCCACTGGTTTTAGTAATGGAAGTAATCAGCTATACTGTATGCAGCAAACTCTATTATCATCAAAATGAGAAAAACAATCTCACCTTCCACCATGATGAATTGCAGCTGCACATTTTGGAAAGAGCCATTTGTATGGAATCATACTGAATTGCACGAATGAAACATAAAACTAATCACAGAGGAAACATTAATAAACACAATAATGCAGCCACAGAAAGGCAATCTTATTACGACTGACTATCAGTTTTTTGCCAGCTAGGAATTTTGACCAAATTTATTGGTTATGCAAGGATTAAAATGGTGTATGGCTTTTTCTTGATGTTTGTTGGAAGTTCCACCAATGAATTTTATTGACGAAGCATAAATAATCTAGCAATAAATCTTACACTAAATTTATAGCTTATCAAGAAACACTCCCCCGAACATTCAATTTAATCAAGAAATGCTCACCCAGAAAAGCAGAAGAGACGGTCATCAAAGATAGAGGTCCCATCTTTGCTGTATGGTTCATAGCATGTCTCAGCAGCTGTAAATCGAACAGCTTCATCTAAAGGTTCATAGCCTGATGTGAGAAGAATAAATCTGTAATCTGTGATCTCCAGGACAGTTCGAATAACAAGGAGAAATGCTTCAGGGTTCCTCAAATAGCCCATGCTGAAAAGAAAAAGGGAAATTCAGTTAAGAACACAAGTATGGATGTTGCTCATAAACAATAAAGCATCCCACTTAACAAACTGAGTGTGAAAGTTCAACTAGACTCATAGTGAGAGACATCTGGTCACTGAGATAAATAATAATTACAGTTCTATTAACTAATACACCGGTTGATAACATTTTTTAAGGGACACCAGAAGGAGGCATACAATAATAATTAAATTAAAGTGTCCATATATTTTTTCAGGAACCTGCCTTCCAACAGAACTAAGTCCTATGAAAATGGGGCGTACTGGAGCTGAAGTATTTAAGAAATATTGCAGCTTCATATGAGTTGAACAAAATTCTTCATTGGTCCGTGTACTTTGACGAAGAAAATGTGCTGAAGTTTCTCCACATCTCCTACATGAAAACTGCCATTCCAGTGGGAGAAACCAAAACCCACAAACATGAACATTTGATGGCCAATAATCTGTTGAAGGTTCAGCAAGAGTTAGCAAAATGGGGACTATATCAGTTGAACATGATTAAAAGGGGTTAATAAAAGTAATGTATCATATGGAAGAAATTATTTCGAGGGCATGCTTTGAAATGTCTAAACATTTCATAAAGCAAAGTGTAAGAGATGAATCAGTTCTCTGGCTACTCCGAATATCTTTCTAAACTCCTTTCTTAAATCTTCCACGCAGGATACACATATCAATAAGTACCCATTTACAGTATGCACAACCAAGCATTTAAAAATAAACACCTAAATAAGTTTTCACTAGAGTATAGAAATCAAAATTCCTTCTAGAAATAACAGCAGGTTGCTTAACAAGGATGATTTATATGACACACATTTATTGCGTTGCTGACAAGGATGATTAATGAAAAGGCTAAGTAATGTCTTCAAGCCTAAGCTCTTCTACTTGGAGCATTTGGGACGGTAATTATGAGTAACTGTTTAGAAGGTATCATGGTTACCAAGATCAAGAATCAACTCCTGAGTTCACAAACCTTCAATTATTCACTTAAATCAATGGAGAGGAAAGCAGATAAAACACTTCCCATAATCTGAAGCACATAACAATAATTGCTAAATTATTAAGTCAAGTCAATTTACCTGGGCATTCAACAACTTCTTTGCTAAACCCATACCTGCTAGAAAAAAGCATTTAATAACTAGATATCACAAATTTATGGGTGTTCGAGAAGTAATATAAAATGAATGAGAATAAGAAAATACAGAAATAAAACTTGTTTCATTAGGAAAAAGCACAGTCAATGAGATGAAGAACCACAAATAGTATCGACAGTATTACTGTCATTACATTCCATTTAGAGCACATGAACCACAATTTTATAGTTTCACCTAGAACTCTCTCCATAAAAGTATAACCTAAGGTCAGTTTAATAGCCCAAAATGACAAATTTATATCTCTCTCTTATCCTGCTACTTATGGAATGCAAAATTCATTGTCCTTACAGTAGAAGGGGAGATGATGGCCAGTTATGCAATGTGGGGACACCTGTCACTGGGTCCTGCACTGAAGGATTTTGATGAGTTATATATGTTCTTGCTAATGGACTAATTTGCCAATCATCAACTGAGCAGTATAAGACATAATTCAATGTTTAAATTTAAATCTGAACTCTACAGTACCAACCGTGAAAGGACATGGACTCAGATTTAGAACATCATTTCTCCAAGATCCCCACTTTTCAGTAAAAAGTGGCCACATCCAATGGATTACATCTTTCCAGCAAGCCTATGTTGATCATAGTAAATAGTAATGTTACAGAAACAAACAAACAACAAATGCAGCATAATGGTAATATTGCTCGGGATGCTTCACAAAGATTTCAATATATAGTCATAAATTGAATGAACAAGCAATAAACTCAACTAGAAGCGGTGGACGTACCTTATCTGTAGGAGCTTCTTGCAAATATTTATACAAAAGTGGAAACTCTTTTCTGAATTGGCGCTCAAATGAAGAAGGTGCACTACAAATACATCCAAAATTAATCACTAATGTTTTAAACAGTATGACTTGAAAGCTTAATAAATGAATGCTTTTACCATAACATTACTAGAATGTCCTGAGGTCAATATCACATTAATATTTGGAAGAAAGAAAAGGGTGATAAGGAAGAAAACATGGGCAGAAGGAGAATTCATACAAAGGTGAAGATCGACAATGCTTGTGTGGCTAGAGATGTCAATATCCATTAATGATGAAGATTAATAATAAAGGACAAGACTCTGCATATCATAATTCGTTTGTTATGAAGATATCTATTGAGTAGATCATATTGCACCCTGATTTGTTGAATTTATTCAGTTATTGAAATATTCTATAATGAAACACAGGGAACTTAGGAAAATGTCAAATAACGACAATTGAAAATTGTTTTCTAAAAAAGATCATTACTTTGAATAGACCAAAGAAAACCTTTTCCTTTCCTATTTTTGGTTTTTCAAGTTTTTAATGATATCCAGCAAAACAAGTTTTGTAGCACTCCAATTCTTTTTTTTCCCCCAGTTTTAACAGTCAAACATGTTTCTTACAAGAAATATAAAGACAATGAATTAGTTTTCTATGCAGTCCCACCTAAAGCATAATAATGTTGAGCATAGTAGTTAATAGCAGATAGCGGCGCGGAGCGGCCGACCCCGAAAACGTTATAGCGGAATAGCGGAGCGGCCGCTATTTCTACACACACATATAAGCTTTCTACACACACTGTCACACATATAAGGAGTAGAAGAGAGGAGTAGAAGAGAGAGAAGGACGGCGGTCGGTCGGTGAGAGAGAGAGGAACGTTTGATCTGTGAGGAGTAGAAAAGAAAAGAACGTTTGATCGGTCGACTGGATCTAGATATTTGTTCGGTCGTGTGGATAAGATAGGAAAAAAGAAAGTTAAAGTATTAAAAAATAAGAAATTCCATATTTACCCCCCCCCCCCCCAAAACAACCTTAAAGGTCAACTGGTGAGGGCTTAACCGGCAGAATGAAATAGCGGCCGCTATAATCCGCGATCTGCCGCAAATCGCGGCCGCTTTAGCGCCGCTTTTACCGCGACACCAAACCGCTCCGCTACAAGGGTCTCTGTAGCGGATAGGTGCCGCTCCGCTCTGCTCCTCCGCGATAGCGCCGCGATTGCCCGCTATTAACTACTCTAATGTTGAGAAAGATTTAAGGAAGCCAGTTCTCAACAATTTGAAGCTAGAATAGGTTCAATTGTAGTTGAAAGAATATAAAGAAAGTTAGGGTCTATCAAGACATCTTATTGAACAAATATGAGAAATAATAAATGATACGAAATGGAAGAGAAAAATAATCTTTCTTCTTACTATTGATTTTGAGTTACATAGTTATATACATCTTAGGATACGAGAAAAATAAGAAATAATCTCTCAATATAGAAACCAATCTCTTAAGATCCTAAAATCTCCTAAGATAGGAAACAATCTCCTAGGATCCTAGAATATTTGGGATATCAAGAAATTTACAATAGATGTCTTTTGTTCCCAATTTGGAAACAATATCATGAAAACTTGAATTGTTCAACCCCTTCATTAGAACATCTACTAGTTGGCTTTCTAATAAAACATATAACATGCATGCAGGTATTTCCTCCAATTTTTCCTTGATAAAATATCTATCAATCTCAATATGCATTGTTATATCATGTTAAATACGGTTATGAGCAATATTGATCGCTGATTTGTTATCGCAATAAAGCTTCATAAGATCCTCTCACTTAGCTTTCAAGTCATTTAGAATAATCTTCAATCATAACAACTTGCACAAGCCTTAAGCAATTGCTCTAAACTTTGACTCTGCTGATGATCTAATAACAACACTTTATTTCTTGCTTCTTTAAGTCAACAAATTTCCTCTAAGAAAATTAATGGTTGATTTTCAGTCCACCATAAATCCTGCATAGTTTGCAGTAGTATAGGCTTCTAAGGTGAGATGATCATTCCTCTTAAAAAGGATTCCTTTCCCTAGATTGCCTTTTAAGTAATGCAACACCATATACACATCTTGTACAAGTGACTCTCTTGCATCATGGTGAACTGACTAACTACGTTTGTTCAGTATGCTATGTCGAGTTTAGTATAAGCAAGCTATATGATCCTACATACCAGCCTCTGGCACATCTTTCTATTAACAACTAGTTCTTCTTTTGCTTCTACAAGCTCATGACTTGGATTCAATGGGATAGAGACAGATTTGCACTCAATCTTTCCTTTTTCCTATAAGAGATCAATCACATACTTCCATTTAGATATGAAAATCCCTCATCTAGAATATGCCACCTCAATACCAAGGAAATACATTGATTTTTCAAGCACATTTATCTCAAATTCCTTTATCAAACATTGTTTCAATTCCCCTTTTTCTTTTTCATCATCTCCAATCACAATAATATCATCAACAGACACTAGAAATACAGTCACTCCTCCTACAACCATGTGCCTGATGAAGAGAGTGTGATTGCCTTAACTTTGTTTATATCTCGACCTTTTTATAACTTTAGCAAATCTATCAAACCATGATTTGAAAATTTGTTTCAAGTTTCAACCCATATAAAGCCTTTCATAAATTTGTTTCATTTGTGGGTTTTTCAACTGATTTCATATATGAGGAGGATTAGATCTTATCGTGGACTAATTATGGAGTTTGCGTTGGATTCATGGAATTGTTTTAGGTTTGGAATTGTTGCTCCTCTAGAATAAACTTATGAATATCTTAGAAAATCTTGAGAAACACGAATGGATACAAGAGAGGGCACATTCCTAAAGGAGTGATTTTTGTAATTTTTGTAGGACAGACATAGGACTAGAGGCTAGAGATGAGTTTGGAACGAACATAGGAAGGTCAAGTGGCACAAAAGACTCAAAACTACTATCCTCCATCATTAACGTCTACCCCTGAAGATAGGACTTGTCAAAATATGATTTGTTTTCAATGAAAGTGACATCAACTGAGAAGTAGATCTTTTGTAAGGAGCATTATAACACTTGTACCCTTTTGTGTGAGTAACCTAGATAGAAAGACACATTTTATGCCACAGGGATCTAACATTCCTCTGTGTTGACTGTGAACATGTAAAAAGGCAGTACAACCCAATACCATAGGAGTAAGCCCATTTGAGGTTCCAAAGTCAAGATAATAAGTATTACAGGTTTCTATGGGACTTTTACTACATAACACATTTGAGAGAAGTCTATTTATCACATGTATGGCAGTTAGAACTAGCTTCCCCACAAGGATTTAGGAACATTTTTTTTGAAAGAGTAGTGCTCGAGTTGCTATAAGTAAATGCTCATTCTTTTTCTCAGCCACCCTATTTTATTGAGGTGCGTCAACATATAATGAGTCACGGATAATTTCACAGTTCTAAGAGTAGGTTGAGAAAATCTTATTGAAGTAATCTCTAACATTATTCGACCTAAAGCTTTTAATCTTAACCCTAAATTAGTTTTGAATAATGAAATGAAAAATGAAAATCAGAAGTAACATTAGATTTTTGTTTGAGTAAGAAACATCATGTAACTCGAGTACAATCATCAATTAAGGAGAATGAGTCCCAGAAATATTGGGAACAATAGAAGGACCTCAAATATCAATTGAAGTATTATTTTAGTACTAATAGAAAGGATACACAAGTATGTATTGCCAATTCATAAACTTCACAATGAAAGATTGACATATCTAATCCTCTAAACAAACGAAGAAACTTAACTTTTAACACTCTAAAAGATGGATGACCAAGGCGTAGAGGGTATGGTAATGACATCTTTATTTGACATACTACAAAATTATGTAAACAAATTATTCATGATTTTAAAAAAAGGTTCAAGATGATTTATAGAGATGCTCCTCTCTTTAGCAAATCCAATCCTCCTACCCATGCTTGGTCCTAAAAAAACACAGTAAGAAGAGGAAAAATTGCATAACATTTCAAGTCATGTAAGTTTTAATAGACACAAGGCTAGTTGATAGTTTTGGTACATGAAGACCACTTTTCAAACAAAGAGAAGCTGTAATATCTACATCTACTCTTGCAACAGTAGCAAAAGAACCATTGGCTACTACAATCTTCCTATTACTAGGGCACGTGATATGGTATGAAAAAAATGAGTGGAGTGAGTCATATAGTTTGTGGCGCCAAAGTCAATTACCCAATCATTAGCATAATACTTTTCTGAGGCATTCATGCAAAAAGAAAATAAAAGTTTATCTGAAAGAGCCAAGGAACCAACTGCAGAAGGCTTCTTAGGAGATCATAGTAAATTCCTTAGTTATTTTCAATCTCCTCATTATTGAAAGCTCCTTTATCCGAACCTTCATATTTTTTGGGCCACATGAATAAGGTGTCTTGAGACCTTTAACGCCCTTTACAGTTTCCCCACTCTCGACTTGGTAGCTTTTCATTTACCTTCCAACACTTCTCCTTATAAGCCTCAACTTTTTGCAATAGGTGCACCACAGGCTATCTTTTCCAGAATTCTTTGGTAAGTCTACTTTCCCTTTCTCTTAGTGATCCATTTTGATGGCCAAAGCTGAGCCTTCCACAATTTGGGCTTCAAGCATGATACTCCTCCAACTTTCCTCTGCTCTAACCATAGAAATTGTCTCCTCCAAAAAAGGTATTTCCTCCTTGCGAGAATCTAGATTCTATTCTAATCGAATCAGGATTTGATCCAACTAGAAAATTATACACATGGTCTCTTTCAATGAAAGTATTCAAAATTGCAGCGTCATGAGGGCACTCCATCTTAAATACTCAATAATGATCGAATTCCTACCACAAACTTGTAGCAAGTTAGCATATTCAGTGACAATTTTATGTCCTTGTTTAGTTGCCCTAGTTTTGGTTTTAATCCTATACATTTGGGCAACATCATATGCCTTTAAATATGTGTAATGAATAAAATCCCAAATCTCTTTTGTAGTAACTAAACATATAGGTATCGTTGATCATCGGTAGGGATGGCAATTTTTGGCCCATAGGCATAAATTTAGTTGTTTTCTATGAGTCAGGCCCAGGCACAGACTAAATTGAGACCCAATTATTCTAGACAAACAACATCATTTTACTTAGAAGAGTTAGGCCTCAGGTAGGTCTGGGCCTGAGTAGCTCAAGCCTGAACCCAATTAAAAAATTACGTTGTTCTATATTTTTAATTTTCAAAAAATATTTTAAAAAAAGTGGCAAGGATTGGCCCATTGCCATCCCTAATCATTGGGTCTATAGTCTTATAGCCATGACATAATCATGGAGTCCTCCTAATTCCACGCCCCCAAATGTAATCTCCCTTTGTTGGTCCTTGTTATGGGCCCGTGCTTGGGATCGAGTCCAAGGACGATTCTCAGGAAAGTTAATCTCTTTCCTCTTATTTACGTTGGTTCCCTTCCTTGCAGAACCTATCTTTGGTGATGAAAACCTGGCAGCACTTGTCAAGGACAAGATCTGCCGAGATTGGACTAAATTACTCTACTCCTAAGCTAATTTTTATGATAACTTCTTGCTTACTTTATTGCATAATGTAATAGCCTTTTATAGGCAAAGAAGCACAAAAGTTCCGTCTAAACTAGGACTCCTAGAAAGACTCCTATTCAAGCTATTTTTTATAACATAACTATAACAGAAACTAATGCAGAAATAATAGGGAAATAATAGACTTCTACTAAAAATAAAATACTCCTCTATAGACTCCTAATAAAACACTCATACTCGTCTAATAGACTTGGAATAAAACACTCATCCATATCAGTCCTGTTCCAAGACGATGGGTGAGTCTCCCTTTGCCCTTTAGGTATCTGCAAACAAATTGTGACCATTTGAGATAGTTCTTTCCATTAAGCCCACAGGAAACTCAAATGCTTTGCAAACCACCAGTCTTTTGGATTGAATTAGCTTCTTTAAATGGGATAAGAGAGTTCGAGATGGTAATTATGAATGCAAACATATTGCGCATAAGGACATTGACAAAGGAAGAAGAAAGAAACACAAAGCAACAAAGGCTACTTGAAGAAGAATTCCCAATTAAATCAAAACCCTAGGGCTCTAATACAATGACGTGAAATAGAAGAGAAAATTACTCTTTCATCTTACTATTAACTTTGAGTTACATGAATATATACTTCTTAGTATAGGGGAAAAATGGGAAACAATCTCGTAGGATAAGAATCAATCTCCTAAGATAGGAAGTAATCTCCTAGGATCTTATTTGGATATCAAAAAATTTACTTTCCTAAAACCTGTATACAACTAATATAAAACTCCCCAATAAATCTTCTATACTATGTTGCAAAATTCTTATTTTAGTCATGTAAAAATCCAACGTAGACCAGAAACAACAATTATAGCCTAACCATATGAAAAAAACCTCCTTATGTCCTAGTCATGCAGTAAGATTAAATGAAAATGAAACCTAAAGAAAGCAAAAAACTACAAAACTAACTAAACTTTTGGATGTTCCTACATCAATTACAAATACTTATATTAGGAAAATCTAGGGCTGTGATTTTAATCTGTTTATTTTTTTTAAAGGGACGCCATTAAAATTTTACTTTAAAGATAAATTAATATAAATATTTGAGTTAAATGTGTTAGTTTCTTTTTTTACAGGCATTGAAATAAAAGATATTTAGTCCCTCTTGTCTATTCCCTTTTATAATCCCCCCTCTTTTTGACGTAGAACGTCTATTTATTTTTGGTTTCCTATTCCTATAAGTTCCTTACTTATTTTTGGTTCCCTAATTTCTTTAAGATTAGGATTACTTTGCAAAACCTATAAATAGGCCTCCTAAACATTGTATTAGACATTTTATTAATATTACTCTTATATTCAGTTGGCTTTAAGCTTTCTCCACGAGTGGATTCTTGTGTTTCTTCAAATTAAGCCTATTGCTAAGTTATTCTTCCTTTCTCATTGCATTTCTTTTGGCCCCTTTCTTCTTTCCTCTCCCCTTTCCTATCCCTTTTCTTCTCCTATATACTACACTAGTTTCCAAAAGATCTACATGCCTACACATTTAGAGATTAATTAAATACATAAATATGTACATCTTTATTCATAATTGCATGGTTATGAATTTACGTGTATGGGATTGTTGTCATTAAGCATCTTCACGAAAGAATAGAAGTTGTCGACAAAATGCAAAAAAAAATTACTTGAAGAAACTTTGTTGTGTAATTGTAAGGATTAAAGAATTCTTTGCAATTAGAACACAAAGAACTCAACTATTTCCAACAGAAATTATTATCTACCTGTACGGAACAACATAAGGAGCAGCAACAACACAACGCACACAAAAGTGTTCTGCAAGGCTCCACCCTTCCTGAACCAGGATGCAAATTCAACTTTTGGTTGTTAGGTTGCAACCAAGATTACTACATAACTATGGTCATATTAAATGTTGTGAAAAATTTTATATGGGCTCAAAACTTTCAGAAATTACCAATGCAAAATAATTGATCAAAATAAAATCACCCTCCATCCTTGGGCCATGTCCAAAAACCTCTTCCACTACTGCATAACATTCTTGTCTATGTTTTTCTATAGTGACCTTCTTTTGTATAGAGAAATCTAGCCCCGATCCTAACAAAAGATTGGAAGGGGCCACCAATTAGTTGCTTTTAGTACTACAATTCTGCAAAGACAACATAGAAATAAAACATTGGTATCAACCTGAACAAACTTGACTCCCATTCATAGCAAGAACAGGTGGAGATTTTATAGGGAGAAAGACAACATGTCTTTCTTTCATATGACAACTTAAGTCCTGTAAGAAAACCAACAGAGTTCACTCAGACAACATCGATGAAGACTTCTTCACATGATCATCAAATGAGATGGAGACAAAGCGTTAATGAAATTGAAAATTCATTAAGAAAATAATGAGAAAGTGAATCAAATAAATAATCAATAGCAGTGAGTGATGCAGTTTATTCTAGAAAATGAAGACATAGTTTCTTAGTCATCAAAACAGGTAGACTATCAACAACCAACCTCAAGGTATGCAGTCTTTAATTGTATATAACAATCTTTGGAGAATATATTTGTTGATCTCAAAAAGAACTTGACAGCACTATGTACAACAAATTAATCATTTCAGGTGGCATGTTTTGGCCATGAAGACAGAAAGCTTCTAGATTCAGCTGATACAAACCTGATGTGCAGAATGTGTTACTAAAACGACATGGTACTGTGTCTGGTCACAAGCAAAAGCAGCAGCAATGGCCTGAAGAAGAAACCTCAAGTAAAATTACATGGTCATTTGCCTTAGCAATCACCGAGCAGCTCTGAACGGTGGAATCAACAAATTATATTTTTCCTCGAGTTTCAAGGTGCCAGTGGCGTAAAATTTATTATAAAAAAAAGAAATTCAAATCGATTTATTAGCCATGATATACCCATTAAACAACAGCAAAACCCCGTGTTAAGAATTTATGACCACAATCAACCCAGTTTAGCCGAAACCAATAAAACCAACAAATCAAAACTAAGCATTTCCAAGTAAAAATAACCCAACCAATGTCATGCTAGAATCATGAGTGAAAATACAAAGACTCGAAAGTACTAAGAAGAGGAAATTTAGTAAACTTGGTCTTACAGCAATAGGGTAAACATCTCCTTTAGTTCCAAAAGCCATGAAAATTGCCAAGGCTTTACTCGCCTCCCTCTCCCTCTCCCCCCTCTCCCTCTTGGCTTCCATTCTTTACTTTCGCTACTGTTAATTTGTTAATGTTTTCATTCAGTAAATGAAATTATCAATCAAACGCTGCCTTGAAATTTTTCATTTTAAGGACCACTCGACTCAGTTACACAGACCCAAAAGCTACGCCACTGGGCGCTCTGTCTCTTTATTCATTTGGGCTGGACATGATTTTATTAACGAAGGTAAATAGTTCAAATTGAATTTAAAAAAATTTGTCATAGTTCAATTTAAATTTAAGGTAAGAATTATGAATTATAAGAAGACCTCTAGAACTTCCCCTTGAGCTCTCGCTCCTACGCAGTAAGGTCGACGCCGATTTGGTCTCTGTCACCGTGCTACTTGTCGTGCCTTCTAATTCAGGATGTTACAGTCGTGGTTTTAGT
>JAOSBP010000005.1:17202961-17242624 GCA_027563825.1 Erythroxylum mucronatum
ATTTAATTTTAAAATTATAAATTAAAAAATAAAAGATACTAATTTTTGAGTTTTTAAATTAATTATTAATTATTAAATTAATTATAAAATATCTTTATTTTATATTTTATAAAAATCTATTTAAAAAAGAAATAAAATTAGAGAAATATGTCGGCATTAACTTCAAGTCAATGGATTTCTTTCTTAAATAATGCACGAAGTGTTGTGAACTTGCGATACTCATCTTCAACAACAATAGCTTCTTACTCTTCTTCTTCTTCTTTGCCCTCCCAGTCTCCTTATCCACCGTCATGCGATGTCTTCATAAGCTTCACCGTCACACAATGTCTTCATAAGCTTCAGGAGTGAAGGCACTTGTCGCAGTTTCAGCAGCCATCTTTATGATGCTTTGTGCCGAAAGGGTCTCCTATCCTTCATTGACGACGATGAACTCCAAAGAGGAGAAGAAATTGCTCCGTCTGCTGTGAAGAGTGCGTGGTATTATTGGGTTTCAACGTTGAAGAGCAGCAGCTTTTGGAGTTGAATTCACGTGAATTAGGGCGCGAATTCAATTTACAAAGAGAGTGGGGGTTTAACCCACGCGTGAATTCAATTCGTGGTCGTTTTTGAAAGGAGATGTGGAAAATTTCTTCTATATTGATTTCGCCAACTCAAAATGTATGTACATGCATAGAGCTACTTATACTAGGAAAGGGAAAATGCTATTGGTTAAGACCCTGCTGTACCTAGACTGTATTTACAATTGCAAGTATGAAACAAATGCAGGAGAATAAAAGGACAAAGGCTGGCTTGGTGCATGCGGTGGCTTGGCGCAAGCAGTAGCCGACCTGTGTATGTACTGTGCTTGTGTGCTACTGTCAAAAAGCTGCGAGTTACAGATGTGTGATAAGTCTCTGGATCACTGGATGATGGCCAGCCCACAAGAAGCAATTAATCCAGGGGATGCAGCCCGAGCCCAGAGAGGTAGCTGACCCAGGAGATGCAACCCGAGCCCATAGGAGTTGCTGACCCAGGAGAGAAGTCGATCCAGTCTTTAACAATTTTTTTTGTTCCAAACAAGTGACACAATTGAATTCAATTCACGCGTTCCAAACAGGCTGCCAATTTCCCGCCACTTGCAGAACAAGAAGAAGAAGAAGAACTCAGAAGGAGCAGTGTTTCTCATTCTGGGTACTGTCAAAATTGATGGCGCCTCAAACCCAGAGCGAAACAGCAGCAGCTCTGATTTCGAAACTTGAGTCCACCACTTCTACCCCTATTTTCTGTCTCTTCTCCGACTACCTTGTCAATTTCAAAGCCTCTCAGTCTCAATCCCAATCTCAAATCCGCTCTTTGGCCAAACAATTCCTTCCCTTCCTCAACCGTTCTCTCTCCATTTTACCCAAACGCTTATCTGATCCATCCAAATTACCACCCCAGTCGTCCAAACTCGCCCTTGAATTGTTCGATGTCTACAGGCTTTGCTTGTCTTGCTTGGACCTCATCTCTTCCCAGCTGTCTTGCAAACCCTACACCCTCTATTTTCAGACCCTCAGGCTGGTTTATTGCTTGCAGGCTTGGGGATTCCATCCTCAGGCCCTAGAGGAGGCGCTTCGAGTTTTGGACAAGCTCAGGGCTCTTGATTCTTCTGCATTTGCACCGGCCACCAGTGATGCCGAGCTCGCTGGTTTAATGGTGGAGATTGTGGTGGCCATCGTGAAATGCACTGCGTTGTTGGTGCAGAGTAAGCATGTTGAGGAGGAGGACTGCAGGAGACTTGTTATATTGGTAGAGGAGGTTCAACCCTGGTTCAGGTACATTGATTACTAATAATTATGCTCAAAACATTTTTGCTAATTGGTGTACTTAACATGAATAATTTGTTTTAGGGTGCTAGACGCCAGTGCATATGAGAAGTTCCAAAGGATGCTTGTAACGTACTTAGCCAAGTGCTCTCTTTCTTTGGTTGGGGGACCAATGAATTCCAAGGGGGATATAATGCGTGATTTATGTGCGGTAACCTTACGAGAGTATTCGAATTCTTCCTTGAGAGATCAAACCTATAAGGTGATTGCTATTCTTGATTATAGGGTGACAGATTTCATACCCTTTATGCATCATCAAAATGCTTCTTCTTGCAGTTTGCTCGCCGGTTATGTTCCTCTTTGTTCTCGATTCAAAATGATGAGCCTTCAATCATCATTCACATATTAAAATCCAATTTGCACTCTTTTCCCCATAATTGTGAGGTAATAATCTTTTTTCCAGCTAAGTTCAACTTTATAATATTTGTGCTTTCCAATGTGCCAAAAATAATTAGGGGTGAAGCTGCGTTTCAATTGGGCAGTGCATTTATGATGCCCGGGTTTAAACTTTAATGTTTTCTTTTCCTAATTCTTTGTAATAGTTTCATATTAAGGCGCTCTTAAGTCATTAGAACTATGTCTTTCCTTTTACCCTTCCCTTTTTTATCACGAATAACAGATAATATTGGCAATCATGAAGCATGATGTAGTATTAGAAGTACAGTTACTAAGAAGAAGGAAATCAAACCCAAGAATAATTTGGTTGTCTCTATGTACTCTGTGCTACCAATGGGTATTACTATTATGTTTTGATCATGATTGAGCTCCCTTCTGGTTGCAATTCTTCTGAAGTGTTTCTGAAGCTCAAAATATGGTCAACAACCCACTTCAGACCCTTTAACCTGTACTTTTGGCTGGTTCTAAGATTTTTTAGAGGTGCATTTTCAGATGATATCTTGTTTTCTGTGTAACTAAATTGTGTGTGCTGATGATGTAAGCAGCTCATTGTTTTAACAGATTGAAACACAAATATGGGCAATACAGTTTGTCGATCTTGTCTCTTACTGTGCAAATAAATGTCGAACTGCAAGTACTGTTTTTTGTAGTACCTTTGCAGAATGTCTGGAGAAGTTAGCTGATGAGTTTTTTCAGGTAACTTGTTTTGGTGATTTACTTGCCACTGTAGTTACTTTCTGAAATTTAAATCTTGTAAGTGGACAAAGTTATCAATCTCATTAGCAATGAAATTCTTATGCCAGGATATGACCCCCTTGGATACGATTATCAGGCTTTATGCTACTGGATTAGTTTTAAGTGATTGTGTTGTCAACACCAGTCTCACTGATGCTTCGATGTGTAAAGACTTGAAAGATGCACTTAAGACTTTGTCTGGTGGTCAGGCAAAGCTGAGAAATTTGGCAGCTTCGCTTGGTTTGTTGAAAAGTTTTTTTGATGTAAGTTGCAAAAATACCTGTAGGCCCTGCCCTGTTGTGCTAAACTTCAGGATTCTGATGATTTTGTATGTCTGCAGTCAGGCTCACATTTTGGGAGTTGCATCCAAGGAGATAGACACGCCTATCTTCTGGCTTACTCAAGTGTATTGAAGTTCTTGTGTCAACCTCTTGCTGACCTGGTGAACTCGGGGAAAAAAGAGATAATTACTGAAAATGATGTTACTGAATGTAGCATAATTCAGAGTGTCCTGGAAGCATTTCATCAGTTTGGGCACACTTATCTTTTACTTTACTGGTAAGGAAGTCTTAACTTTGTACACCTTTTCTTTGTTTTAATTTAAAACATCTTAATATATAATTATGATATATAGTTATATAATTCATTTTATTAGCTTTCTTGTTATTAAAAGCAATATGATGCCCTAAACGAGTTACAAGGTAGTGCATCTTCCAATATACTTTGTTTTTCTCCCAAATGATATAATAAGGATTTATGTTTTTCTTTCAATTTCTTCTTTTGTTTCCTAGTAAAACTAAGTATTTGGTCAATTGTGGCGTGAATTTGCGTTTTTGCAGCGACAAGCCTCAATGTGATGTGGACAAAGTTGACGAGATTAAGATATTTCTTAATGTAGCTGTTGCTGCCTTAATTCTCTCAATTAGAACAAAGCTCAAATTGAAGGTCAACTTTTTTATATAAAACATTGAGTAATAAATATTTAATCCAAAGTGTATTCTTGATTTTGTTCATCACGTTTTGATATTCACTTGTGCTTATATTTCAAAGTTTCAATATTCTTCTGGCCATTGTTGTTTCAGAAGAGCATTCATCTTATTAAGCAGATCATCGGCAGTGATTGGGTTCACCCGCAGGGTCTGAAATATGTTTTCGCTTCTCTTTACAATGTTGGTGTACTTCTTTACAGAAATAAGCAAGTGAATGAGGTATTTTCAATTTCAAGGGATTCTGTTTCTAATGTGAGGCATATGATGTTTACAACTTACTGCCCTTTGTACCAATGGATGCAACTGATAAATTTTGAAAATTGATTTTCCCCATTTAATCAAGGAAAAAAAATAGAAAAAGGAAAATATAATATCTGGAGCATGGACTTGTGGTCACATGAAGGGAATTTTTCAAAAAGCAGAAGCGCATAAATGGTTATGTTTCCATATTGGATTCATCTGTTAAAAATGTGTAAAAGTTTCTGCTATTTTTGGGGGTAGGTAATGCAATTTTTCAAGTGTAGTTAGGAATAACTAAAGGGACTTGATTTTAGTTCACTCCATTAGCTTCAATACTTTCATACTTGGTTCCTTTTGGAAACATAGGATGTGAATTAAGTCGTCTCATAAAATCCACAAAATGTTGTCTGCATATGTCCATGCTACAACTGATCTAAGAAACTTACCAACATAGCTAAACTATTCAATTGTTTTTGCTGAGAATCCTGGGATACCAGACAAGAATATAAATTTGAGAGACATTTTTATATATGTCAAGAGATCAAGTGTCTTAAAATGATGGGTTCGTAATTTCCGCCAAGTTCAGATTTATTTATGTATTGATTGCTGGAAAATCTAATCATGTATTTTCCTCATACGTGGCTGGTTGAACATTGATTATTAGATGTCATTGATGATATTCTGATTAGATAAATCATCGAGAAGTGGTCTTTTTGAGCATTCAAAGAGAGGAGTAATGTAATTCCCATTCAATCATTTGCATCCATGAAGGGGCAAATATTCTTATAGCTAAGAGCTAATTGTTACCCATGTTTACATGCATTTAGGTTCCTATTCACTCATCAACCTAAAACTTGCTTGTTTCGAATTATATAATTCCTATATTCAGAATTCTCCTTGATGGTTGAGGTTGCAGGCTACAAAGCCATTAAAACTATGCTGCAGAGCATCGTGGACATGTTTGATACGTCTTTGTAAGATGTTTGTGCAAGGTTCTTGTGATGATCCTTCGGAAGATGCTATTCTAGAATTTGCCACTGAGGCATGCACTCGAACTGCCTTTCTGTTGGATGTTCTTAATCAATGTGGTAGTTGTAAGGTGAAAAAGGTAACTGTAAACAGTCTAGAAAGTTGGTCTGTTTCTGAAGATCTGCACAGAAAGTTGCCTGGTCCGGTGCCCTTGGTGAAACAATGGGTTAAGGTAGCATCAGTAAGCCTGTAACTGTTTTGATTATGTTTATTGTTTTAGAAGTTTGATTATTATTTATTTTTTCAGTTAGGATGTAAGCTGAGCCAAAATATGGACAGCAACTATAGTGTTCAAACTTTATATAATTTGCTCTCCTCAAAAAATATGTCAAAGAGGACACTCGGCAAAATTCTAGAACAGGTTTTTTCTCACTGGTTTGAGTTTTTATACTTTTTCTATGTTATTTGTACTTTCTGTAGTATTCATAGAATTTAACTACTTATGTTAATCATAATTTCCAACTTTCAAATTTGAATCTTGTACAGGAACTTCTTGCATATGAGGAAATGGATGCTATTTATCCGGCACTTTGTCGGAAGATGCGATTGAAAATAGTGGATAGCTTATTGCAAGATGTGTATGTTACTAAAGATACTTCTTTACAGAAATCAATGATTTTGATTAGAAAAGCGTGGGCATTAAGGGCCTGTGGATTTGAATGTCTAGGGGACTGTGTTCACTGTTTGTCAGAGGCAATATCCACAATTGTGAGTTCTTCAGTTATGCAGTGCCTTTATTCCCTCCTGTGGCTTTTTATTGAATATTAACTATAAATGCTCTGAGTCATGAATAGTTGGCATGTTTTTTACTTCAAATAGTCCTTGGAACAGAAAGTTGAAGCATCAGATCATGGAACTCCAGCAAGTCATCAATTAGCTATGGCATATTCCTTGCGTGCACTGTGTATCCAGGAAGCTGAACCAAACTTAAAGGTGTCAGTCATAATGCACCTGCTTAGAATTAAACCACTTGTCTATGTATATCAATATTTTATTAGATAATTCACAAGGTGGCTTTTGCGATTACCTTCTGTCCTTTCTTCAGCAGCAAATCTTTCAAGATATTGAATCTGCACTAAAGATATGGTTGGGCATTCCGAGTTCAGATTATAGCCTGCCATCTGGAGAGATCAGTATATCATCTGATACTGTGATGCTAATGCTGTTTAATATATTAGATTTGTTGTCATTGAAGGTATATATATGATCTAATAGGTTCTTTTGATACCGAATCAATAAAAGTTTGAAGCTTAAGTATGGTATACTTTGTCTGCAGGGTTTCATGGAACTCCATCACAAAGCATGTGCATTGTTGATTAGATTATTCATTTGGAAGAGTTTGCCAGCAGAGAAGTGCTTGTCCACTCTGTGGGAGAGTAGAAGACTTAGTCATGCCCTTTGCCTTTCACCTATAAATGAAGGATTTATATTTAACCTGACAGAGGTTTATGGAGAAACATGTAAATCTGTTGAGTTCTGGATGCATTGTCTGAAGGAATCTCTGCCTTCTCGAGTTGGCTTGCAACAAAATTTTTCCTATTTATCTCCAAACTTTCTTTGTGACTCTTACAAGCATGAAACTTCATTTCAAGCCTCTATTTCTGTTAATGATGTTAGAAAGGCTGCTTTTGAACTCCTTTCAAGAGTAAGATCCATTTAGGAACTTGTTGCAGTTCTTTTTCCCTATTCTGTTGTTTGATACATGATCATCAATTGCTTTATGTTTCTTATTTTGCAGGTTCCTGTGAACAGTCGTTCAGTTTTTTCTGCTGGATGCCTTTTTTATGATTTATGTGAAAGACTAGTTGCAACAGGCCACTTAGTTGAGGTAACCAGTCATTTCCAGGTTTTGTTATAGGCTAAGGTTTAACTTTGTCCGAAGCCAAGAGTTTCAGTACTGAACCATTTAAGTGTATCTGGCATTAACTCATTCACATTGTGTTGTTATTGAGAAGAAGTGCATCATATTAATATACACATTCCATTGGAAATAAGGTGTTCAGCTCCCTATTGTTTGTATGATAGTGGACAAATGACAGGCTGGAGTTAAAAACTTTCTGTGGAGTGTGACAATTCTTTGTTGGCTCTGTTAACTTGTATACACTTGGGTCTTCCTTGTGACTGCATATTTCCTACAATTTAATATTGTTTTGTGTTTCTCTAGGCTCTTACGTATGCAAAAGAAGCCCATCAATTGCGTACTAAACTCTTTCAAGAGCATTGTACATATTCTGTTGAGCCAAAAGTTGAGAAATACTCTGAAGCAGGGGAACACAACCAAAAGTTAAGCTACTGTATTAAAAATTTTCAAGTCCGCAATTCAGTTGCTAGTGAAACTTGGTCCTTTCAATACTTGTCACGGGATATGGAAGCATGCTATCTCAGTCCATGGAAAATACTTCAATCTTACCTTGAAAGTACTCTTCAGGTTGTTTCATCTTTGACTGATAATACTTTGATATAGAAACTTTATGCAGATCCCATTTTCATAGTGCTGGTGAAATTATTAAGCCATTTATTGTATATGCAGGTTGGGACAATTCATGAGATAATTGGAAATGGAGCTGAGGCTGAAACTTTGTTACTCTGGGGAAAAGAGATCTCTTTGTCACAAAGCCTACCACTGTTTATAGTATCTTTTTCATCTGTTTTAGGTAAGAAATACTAAAGTCACACTTTTGGTGTCTGCTTTTAGAATTGTAATGAATATTTTGTTAGAGGTTTATCGCGTTTTTATCTCACAGAACAGTGGTTAAATGCTAGGAAAATTGTACCGTAAGAAAGGATCTTGGGATCTTTCAGAAAAGGAACTTCAGGATGCCAAACAGAAATTGATCAATAGCTGCAGTTTTTCTTGCTTGAAGTGCAAGTTAATGCTGGAAGTCACCATTGATCAGCAACTTGGGGATTTGTACCGAAGTTTCAGTGCAAAAGAGCAGGCTCCAATAGAGAGGCTAACTCTTGCTGAGAGTTTCTACAACAAATCTTTGGACAAGTTAAATCAATCTGAGTGGAAGAATTCTGTTAGTTGTCCTGACGTAGTTGATGATGGTACTGTTTGCAATGCCAAAACTCATTCAAATGCAGTGGAAGGCGCAAAGGCAAAGAAGGAATCCAGAAGGTGTAGAAAATCCAAAAATGTGATGAAACCTCTACCAGAGGACCAGTCTTCTACAATTGAGCCTACTGGAAGATTAACTCGCTTAAAATATCGTTCCCGAAGTAACATAAATAATAAGGTAGATCTGCAAGTTTGCCCTTCAAAACAGTTGGAAGGGAGTGATACATGTGCAGCTGATTGTGTTGGACATAGACAGTCACTCTTGGAAGTAAAAAGTTGCATGGTTGATTTAGAGGGTCAAAGTAAATGTATTTGCAATAAAATGAAATGTTGGCTGTGTTTGGCTATGGAAGTTAAGGAATCTGAATCTATGAGCAATCTTTTACAATTGAAGTGGGAGTTTGCTCGCAGGCGACTTGTGGTTAGAGTTCTCCTTTCAAAAGGTATGGTTGTAATTTTATATTGTCTTACTTCAAGTATTGAAAGACACCTTAAAAATGCTGGAGCATTGAAAACAAACCCTTGAATCTTTTATTTTCTTCTAAGCTTGAAAAGAAGTGATGTCGCATATTGCCCTTGAAATTTATTTTTGTGGGGAAAAATAATCTACAGGTACTTTTGACTGGAAATATAGGAAAGATGGTTGGATTTCCTTATCAAAGGACCTTCAAATTGGTTACTACTTAATTTCTCAATTGCCCAGTATGAACATTCATTCTTTGTTCTTTTAATTTTTTTTCAATAAATCTATGGTATTGTCATATTGACATTTTAAATAAGGTCTTTATACTGTGGAGTGTGGATTTAGTTTTGGGAGACCATCTGATTTGATAATGCAGAACTATTCGTAAAATTTTACCACCAATGTAACTGTAATTTTGAGGAATATTATTAACATTAATGTTTTTTTTTGGATTGGGAGATTGTACTAAAGACTTTACAAAATTATGTTGTAGGCTACTAATCGTAGACATTTTCAAACTAAATATATGTCGTGTGAAATAACACCTATGTCACATGGGGTATCAATGTGTGATATCCTTTTTTGTGATATACATTTTTGCTTCTGCGTTTCTCTACTCATTTGATTTTTTTCCCCCCAGTGGCAACACTATGATTTAGAGCGGATAAAAAAGTTACTGAAGTTCACTAGAGGGCTAGTATGTACAATTATTCTTGTTATCAGGGTACAAAACGTGTGATGCTTGGTAAATTCCTTAAAGAGAAGTTTGTTGCGATTCATATAAATTTGTACCATTAGCTTGAGGGGAAGACCCTTGAACTTTTATATAATTCAATTAAAGAGGAAAATCTTATAAAGAATATATGCTTCTAGTGTTGAACACTTCCTTTGCATTATTATTGGAGAGTATATTTATTATCTTTAGATCTTGAAGCATATTGAACTCCAAATCTATTCAAACCTTTACAAACCATTTGGAAGCTCAATGATAATTGTATTCTTGATAGTTTAAGCCAAGTAAAAGCCTTAAGCTTAGTCAAGGGACTTGCATGCTTCCATTTGACACTCTTATGGTTATTGAAGATTTTAAAGTATGTGTGTTCACAATTTAGCATTATTATCATGTATATCGAATATAGGATTACTCTATGGATCATAATAATGTAATAGTTTAGGTATTTTTCTTATGAATGTTAGTGTTGCTTTATGATATCTGTTATTGTAGAAGATTTATGAACTTCATTACTTGCACATAGCCTAACACCCCTCTAGTCTTTGTGTTTGTTCATACAGGCCTTATAGTTGAACCATATAGCTTAT
Organism: Erythroxylum mucronatum; assembly: GCA_027563825.1. Lineage (NCBI taxonomy): Eukaryota > Viridiplantae > Streptophyta > Magnoliopsida > Malpighiales > Erythroxylaceae > Erythroxylum > Erythroxylum mucronatum. Next base: position 17,213,039 of record JAOSBP010000005.1, read on the forward strand.
TTAGTCCTCGTTACTTTTATTCCTCGTTTATTTTACTTTCAAATTACATCAAACCGAAAAGGCTAAATTAGTTTTTGAATTGAAATAATTGCCTCTACTCTTGAAACTTATTGTCGAATGCCAAAACCTAACTTAGTTTTTCACTAGGCAACCACCATTACATTTTGGAATCTATTGTAAGTTACTGCATTTTGTTCATGATCTAAACAATTGCTGTTGTTGATGGAATCTATATGTTGTGAGCATCTTCTCCATCTCACTCCTCTCCTTTGCTTACTCATTCTCATTGTGAGACTTCTTTACTCATCATACCTTGTTAACATCTTCTCCATGCTTGTTGAACTGCGTTCATAGGAGATCATTGACTATTCTTATCATCTTCAGGCTTTTTTGGCTTGTTGAGCTTTTTCGGCTTGTTGATCTTCCCCAAGCTTTTACTTTTGTCTTTGTCAGACTAAAGAATCACAAAGTGATCTTAGTTCTTTTAAGTTTGCTATATCATTTTGTTTGTCTAGTGGCTAGTCTTGTCTTGCCCTTTAGTATCATTGGAGGTTGCGTTTCCTTAGTTTAGCTTCTTTGTCAACTATTTTTTGGTTAAAGGCGGCTATTTTTTGGAACAATTGTAGCCAAAAAGAAGAAAAATTTCATCTTTATTTGTTGTTTTTGGTTGGTTATCTTTGGTTTCCTAGCTATTGTACTCCCAAGAATTCATACTTAAATTGAAAATAAAAAAGTATTCACTCACCAATATTAGATGGAGTTTTGAAGATCTTAATAGTTGGATATTTGATATTATTATCAAGTGTGTTCTGTAGTTAAATATTTCGTGTATCCTATGTTCAAATAAGTTAGATAATTAAAAAATATTATTATTTATTTGCCTAAACAAATAAATTAAATCAAATTAATCACAGACACTTTTGCACTCTTGGCGATGTAGGAATTACCATCAAACCACATAATTTGTGTTCCTCCTTCTACTTTGTCTTGCTCATTTTACTTTAACAAGGTTGAGTATTGTTATTTACATTTATGGAGTTTGTGGCATGATAATAGAATCTTAAACAGAAAGATAATGAAGATTTAGTATTTAGTATTATAATATTATTATATATCCAAGATTGTAATATTTTGTGCTTGTCATAATAATAGGTACTATTTAAGAATGGTCTTTAATCTTATTATGGAATATTGTATTGCCCCACTGTTATAGTTAGACGGGCTTCTCATGTTTACATGTAGGTCTTTGAAGTCACAAAAGTTGAGAAATATCCAATTTCTTTGATTTTACATTTTTTAAATGATTGACATGACAATTGGAATTGATCAATTTGGATATCAAAGCAAAATATGTTTATCGTATAAACAAATACTGCCTTTCCTTTTTGGGTTTTTTATGTCAAAGAGAAAATTATATCTCAATTATGGATATGTTTGTATGTTCTTGTACTTATGTATGCCCCTTTTCTTGGTTCATTATGTCCGCTTTTACATTTTCCTACAATTGGGTTTTTTTCAAACTGTTCCCTGTTTCCTTTCCCATAATTTTTAGGAAAATGTCTGGGATCTCATCTTCAAGTTCATAGAACACATGAAGTTATTTTGCATAGCGTCTCTGCTATAGCCAGCCAAAACACATTCAGTACACACACTCCTGTTGCTACGCTTTTGCTTGATTATGTTGCAAAAGAAATTGAAGGGGATGCATTCTGTGTTGAGCGGGCAGCGATACTTTACAACATCTCTTGGTTCTGTTTGAAGTTTAATTGTTCCAAGGACACGAGGTACTATGCCAATTATCCATCCTTTCTTGTACTTATGGGTTCCAGGCATGCCAGTCATTTTGCCATTTTGCAAATAATTTTCCTGCTAATTGGTCATAATGTTCTAATGTTGAGAGTACTTATCTGCATTATAGACTAATCATAATTGGATGATTATCCCCTAATTTGTTTTGAGCCAGGAAAGGGTGCTGTGATCTCTCAGATGTTCAAGTACCAAAAATAGTTTCCTGGTTGATGCTAGCATTTGTACTTTCCCGTGAGATTCCTATCCTATTTCAGAAGGTGAACTCCTATTGGTCTTGTTTACAAAATGCGGTCTTTGGTTTTTGTTTTCACATTTTTCTTCGTCCTTTACTCCAATAATATTCGTTCACCCTTTTAATTTTCCTTTTTAAACACTAGCCCCTCTATTATGTCTTGGAATTTAAATACTTAGATTAGAAATAACTTTGTTTTTGTGAGGCTTAAGTCTCTGTTTAATGTGTATAGATGCATGTGTTATGAGGATATTCATTAGTCCTATGCCTATCAGTGAAAGTTTTCTTGTCCTAAGTAGTTCAGTTTGATGATGTTACTAGAGAGGATTCAATGCACTAATCACCCTATTACTGTTAATACAAATGTTTATTAGTTGATATTGTTTTATCTGGATTTTGAGTCTAAACTACAATGGTGTGTCAAAACGATATGTTTGATACTTCTCTATTTGTTGTCCTCTGCATCAAATAATGTTATATTATCCGAATTGCAGATTGTGGTTATGCTCAGATTGGTTCAGCCAAGAAATGTTTTCTATGATAAAAGTTGATTTTTTGCCATATCTATGTCTTATAGTAAAACTAAGATCAGATTACTGTAAGACAACTGTAGTATTGATTTAATCATTGTGGCTAGGTGGAACTTATGTATTTAGAGCATAAAACCAGCATACTATAAGCTTAATATAATGGTTCCGGAATGATCTTGATTAGATCAGCTTCCGATGTTCCAAACAAGCATGGTTGAAACTCATTTGTTTTTTATTGCAAAACCTGACTAAACTAAACAGGTTAAGAAGGCAGACTTAGCAGTGTTGCTATGCTGTGTGCTAAACACCACATGAATTTCTTGTAGGATTTTAATGTTTTAATTCTATGTGATAGGGCAATGGGGGTATCTGGTTTTTTGATTTGATGAAACTGGAGACTTAATGCTGTATGAATAATTGATAATTTGACCTGGTCAAGTTTCATGCATTTTGTTGTATTTGGCTTTTGCAATTGTAGATTGTATGCTAGTGAACTTAGATGGCTCTTCCCACTTTTACACAAAATTAACTGCATTACTATTTTCCATCGTACAAATAATCATCTATTTGGTGTCAGATAGCAATGAAAATGGGCATATACATGGATATGGCTAAATTAAAAAAATTTAAACTGATCTCCAGTAAACATGAAATGCATGAAACCTTGCTAATATTTTTGAACTCCTGTTACTTATAAATCTTTCCAATTAAGAGTGGTTTTGAAATCCCTTGGTTTTCGATCCATGATCATCAGGTTATGAAACATTCTTGGCCTCTTATGATGTTTGGCAGGTTTCCAGGTTGCTTTCTGTCATTTATATACTTTCTTCATCAAGTAATCTATTTTCTTTGTCCACCTCGTACAAGACCCTCACTGAAAGTCACTGGGCTTCGTATTTTCATCAAGCTTCACTTGGAACACATATCAGTTACCAGTTCTTTTTAAATGTGGCAAGCAAGTGTAAAAGTGAAGGCTTTATGCTCGGCCAGGTACATCTGCAAAATGACAATTAACCTTTCCTTAGTTGCAATCAGTTTACAAGAGTATACCTACGAATTTATTTTTCAGTACTGTTGTGTGGCTGCCAGAGAATTATGAACTTTGCTTCTGTTTAATGTACTATGTGGCATTCAATCTGGTTAGGTACTGAAAGTTGGTGCATGGGCAAGGTCTTAAAAACCTAGCGCTATTTGCGCACATGGTTACTTTTAAGCAAGTTTTTAAAGGCCAAGTGAGAGAGTCTAATATTTTCAGACTGGTGAAGTGAAGATGTTCCTTATCTATATAGAAAAGATTTAGTGTTCCTAACTGGTCTATAAAATCCATCAAAATCACTTTGTCAAGACTTTGTGGCAATTTTTTGGTGCTTGTATGTGCAATTCACTTAAATATACTTTTGATACATCAATGTGACAGAGAAAACTAAGTCAAGAATGAAGAGAATATTGGGAATGTGTGGAATCAAAATATTGTTGAATAGTCATAAAAATGAAAGTTCAGTGGATTATAATTCTTATTGCTAGCTAGTTCTGATTTTTTTCTTTTCCTTCTACGGGAATGTTCTTCATAAATATACTTTGCAGAGTTTGCACTTCCTGGACTCTAGATTTTTTTATATGGTGTGCAATGGGTTACATTGGTGAATGAGTCAACTTCATATATTATGTTTTGGATTTGAAGTATGATTTCATTTTCACCTAAATTTTAAGTTGCTTTGGGAAGTTTTGTTGTATCCTCTGTGTCTTTTCTAAATGAATCATAAATTAAGGTTTCTTTCAACAATGGTATGCAATCTTTATAGTGAGAAAAGAGAGATCTTCATGTTGGCTCAAGAGATCTTGATGTAGATGAATAGAAGATATGTCAACTAGTCAATAAAGTTCGCACAAGCCAAAGAAATATAGGCTGCTGGATTGTTTATGATTGCCTAGAGTTTGAATTTAGGTTTAAAATTTTAGTGTAGGTTGCTGGAAATTCATCTTAGAATTATAGAGGATAATAAAGAGAGAAAAACAACGGATAGTTTTAGGAATTGTTTCCAGGATCAAGAAACTAAGAATCACCCTTTGATAACTCAAAATTTGTAGAGAAAAAAACTGCCTTCCCTTCAGTGAAAGGGTGAATAAATATGTAAAAGAGACGAGGAAAGAATAGAATGACGTACTATTGATTAAGTTTTAACTCTCTTTCTATAATAGTAGGCAATACAAGTTAACCCAAATATCCTGATATAGGATACTTCCTAGATTGGATCAATAAAATAATTATACGAAATTTAATACTCCTCAAGTTGAAGCACAAATGTTTCAACTTGTTACATATCATTTTTACCATGAACTTATAATTCTTTCCAATCTATGGTTGAGACATTCAATGTACAACTCTTTACCCTTAGAAACAATCATTATACTACTCTTCACCTTTAGAAGAGTTCCATCAATACACACTCACAAACTTTATAGAGCTCTTCACCCTTGGAAGAATTCTGTCGAGACTCACTTGTTTGAGTTGCCACTTACAAAGTAGATTCGCAGGAAGAGGCATAAAAGTGGAGTTCTCCAATATTCACAAGTGAAATTGATAATATGACTCCATCGACTCAAAACAAAAATCTTTAAGAGTGAAGTGAAGTGAAATATTTATTACCACAAACAAAGGAAGACTCTTCGTGTTGGTTTAAGACACTCCATGAATAGTTTCACATAAGAATTGACCATCATACATGAGTAGTGGGTGTTGTTCATGCCCTAAAATAGTCCTTCCTTTTGTTTGCTTTTTAGGGTTTCTTTGGCTTTGATACCATGTAAAGAGAAAAAGGAGAAAATGGAATGATTTATTGTTCATTAGGCTTTAGTCCTTTATTTATAATATTATGGTAATACAAGTGAACCTCAATATTCCAAAATAAGATATTTGCTAGATAGGATCCATAACATAATTATACTAAATCTTCAACATATATATATAGAAGAATCATTAGAACTCTTATCCTTCTAGTACAAGGGATATAAAGTAAGATTTCCAAATCCAAAGTACAACTGAATTTCACTTTAACAAGGATTTTTTAATTCTTAAATAAGCTTGAATCCTAAATAGATTAGGACAAGATAGCTAACTTATCTTTACTTATCTAATAATGAAAACTTAGTGCAGGTAAAATGTATGAATTCTTTGTTGTCACTATTCATGTGAACAATAATGTGATTAGTGTCACACTAACTGCTATTATTCATTATACCAAATTAAAATTTTTGGTCAAGTGAAATTAACGGTGCAAGAAAAATAAAATGTTGGGAAGGGCATAGGAGATTGAGAAGATAAAGAAAAATATGTCAAAAAAGGGGAACAATATCCATCAATTTTATGTTTATCAACTAAATTATTCTCCACTTACTATAAGCAACAACAAACTATAACCTTGGAAAGCAAGATTTTGTGATCTTCAATTGGTTGTCAAATTTGTTCCTTAAGCCTTAACCTTCCTAGTATTAGCTTGTATCAGTGAGAAAATGCCCCTACAAACAAATTTAAATAGGGCTTCAAAATTTTAGTTTAACATTGCTAAACTCTTTTATGTAATTGATATAGCCCAATTGTTTTGTCAAGTTATATATAGGTTTTAGGAAAGTGAATTTCTTAATATTCCAAAAATATTGGGATCTTAGGATATTGTTTCCTATCTAGGAGATTGTGGAATCCTAGTAGATTGATTTCTATCCTATTTTGCTCCGGTACTAAGATGTCTATAACCATGTTTTGTTTTCTATTTCTTTTCATGGTATTAAAGTCCTAGGGTTTTTTATTAGGAATCTTCCTCAAGCAATCCTCATTACTGCGTTTTTCTTAGGACCTTATTCTTTTTTTCCCTTATGGCCAATATGTTTGCATACAAAATTATCATTCCCAAAAAAATGACGGTTCAAATGAAGGAGTTTTTGATAGTGAGGATATTGGAAAGAGTGAGGAATATATAGAGATCTCTTAAGAAGCCTTTTGGAGCAAGTTTTTTGGTTACTCACATAAATCTTTATTTTCTTTTTGCAAGAATACCTCAGACAAGTCAATGTAGGACAAGTAGAAGAAATGTCAATTAGTAGCAAAAATAGGAAATATGGGCTGTTGAGTGTTGTTAGGCTACTGAACATGAAATTTTAGGTCTGAATTTCAGCTTAGATTGTTGGAATTTTGAGTTTAGATTAATTGGAATTTTAGGGTTTAATTAATGGACATATAGGCTAGGATAATATATCTTTGACTAGGATAAATTATCTTAAACAACTAGGATAATATATCTTCAGCTAGGATAACATTTCTAACTTACTCTACTTATTTACTAAGGAAACCTAGCATAAACTAAAATTTATCCATTGTTTTCTTTGTTGTTACTTCAACTTCCACCTTTCATTCTTCTAAATTAAAGCTTATGGTTGACTAATTTGTCATCTTTTAACTCATTTATAAACTCTAAATTCTTTTACATCATAAGTGTCATGCCAGTGCTTGGATAATTGATTCTGGTGCCATAAACATAAACCATATAAATGCTCACACTTTTTTCATTTCTATACCCCATGCCTTAGTATTAGGAAGATTATAGCGGCCAATGGTTCTTTAGCTATTGCTGTAGGAGCAATTGTACATATTCCACCTCTTTGTCTAAAAACTGTTTTTCATGTTCCAAAACTTATTTTCTAGGATAGTATTAGAGCCAAATTAGGCTCCTTGGTTTATATTGTTTCTAGTCTACACTACTGAAAAAAATGTTTCTATTTTTCTCTCTTTTCAGTTCAGCCTTCATTGTTGCACGTTATTTCTTTCCTTCCATTTCAACCTTCATTGCTGTCTCCTCCCTTTTTTTTATTATCTCATTTATCTTAGCCTTCATTGTTAATTATTGTGCTTTGTTTCCCTTTAAAAAATAGCATTTTTTCCAGCCTTTATTATTGGAACTATCTAAGGATTAGCTTCCTTATAAAGGAAGGAAAATGTCAAAAGTTGAAGAAGCAAGCAATATCACTATTGAATAGTTAGAAGAGGCTGCTCGATTCCAACGGTTAGGGGAATAGATTGGTTGGAAAAAAACTATCTCAAATGGTCCCAACTTGTTCGTACAATTCTGAAAGGAAAACGAAAAATTATCCATCTCATAAGTATTGGACCAAAACCAGCGGATCCTTATTTTGAAGCTTATGGTGAAGAAGATTCCATGGTCTTGGCTTGTTTATCGAATTATATGATTCCTAAAATAAGTGACACGTGCATGTTCTTGGCTATGTTTAAAGACATTTGGGAGGCTATGCAACAAACCTACTCCAAAGGTAGAGTCGCTACTCAAGTATACAAAGTCAAGGTGAAAGCTAAAAAACATGGGAATAAGACTATCACTGAATATACCAACCAATTGAAGTCACTACGACAGGAACTTGATCACTATAAGGTAATAAAAACTAAATGCCTTGATGATGTGGCTATTTTAAAGGATTTTATTAAGCAGGATAAGGTCTATGCCTTCTTTGTTGGATTCAACCCAGAAATTGATCAAGTGAGAACCAAATTTTAGGCAGACCAGAGGTTCCATGTTTCAATGAAGTGGTGGCACTTATTCGAGGAGAGGAAAGTAGAAGGCTGATGCTTGAACCACAAGACAACGATAGTTCAATAATGATGGCTAAAAGTAAGAAATTAGTCACCAATTTGGAAAGAGGAGTAGATCAAGTGGTAGGAAGCTTGATAGGAAGCCTTCTAGTCGTGTAAGAGAAGTCAAAGAAAGTTTTTGCTTGATCCGATTCTTTTATCAAATTCTACAACACTAGTTATACCTTCTAATTGATTATGTCTAAACCATATGCTAGAAAAACCATATGACTATGTTTGAATAGCCCATATTTGAACCTGTTGATACAACTGAATAAGAAAACTAGAATTGAAGTTTTGTTTATTTATTCTTTGACTGGTACATCTTAAATAGGAAAAATACAACAAGTATACAATTAGTATCCTAACTACTTATCTTTGCTAATCTTTAGAACCCTACGTCTGCTAATCTACAGAACCCTAACTACTTAGGTATTAATTTATCTTATACTAAATCTAGGATAATATTTTTTCCTATTTTATTGGAATTATTATCTACTAGATATCGGCTATCCTCATTTATTAACACTCCCCCTCAAGTTGGTGCAAAAATGTCTATTATGCCCAACTTGCTAACTTGAAGTTCGAAAGGTTGTCTTAACAATCCTTTAGTAAATATGTCTACAACTTGTTGTTTGGTTGGAATGAATGGAGTATAGATTATACTTGCTTCAAGTTTTTCATTAATGAAGTGCTTTTCAATTTCAATGTATTTTGTCCTGTCATGAAGGACTGGGTTATGGGCAATACTTATGGCTGCCTTGTATGACCATTAATATGGAAGGCCCCCAAACATCACTATGGATAAGGGTAAATGGTTTTGAAGTTTTGTAAGGTTGTGGTGGAAAAACTGCATGATGATGTTTTGCTAATTCACAAGACTCACATTGAAATATTGAAGGATTTTTATTTATGAATAACTTCGGAAACATATGCTTTAAATAGTGAAAACTTGGATGGCCTAGTCGATAATGCCATAACACAACTTCATTATTATTAGAAATTGAAATAGAGTTGAAACAAGCTTGTTGGTCTTGCCTTCCAAACGTTCGTTCATTGTGAAAAACATAAAGGTCATTATTTTGTTCAGCATCTTCAGTCATCTACCCAGAGGTTAAATCTTTGAAATTCACAATCAGAAGACCAGAAAATTAGTCGACAATTATGATCAGGATTAAGCTTACTCATGGGCAAGAGGTTATATGATAGGTTACGAACATGAAGGGTTATCTTTGAGTTTTAGGGGAAATGAGAGATAAACATGTTCCTTTTCCAGCAATTGAAGCAAAGGAACCATTAACAATTCAAACCTTTTGATTTCTTGCACATGGAGTATATGACCAAAAAAAGTGCGTAATACTAGTCATGTGATCTATGGCGCCCTAATCTAATATTCAGGGGCCATTATTGTTGGTACAGGCTAAAGACATAGGACATGTATTACCTGAATAAGCTGGAGAACATAATGCATTAGGATTATTTTGAGATTTAAACATTTGGTGTAGATGTTCTATTTGTTCCTCAGTGAAAGGAAGAGATTTTGAAGATTGTTGTTGCCTTAGAATCAAAATTGCTCACTTAGAATGCTTTGACTTCTCCCCCTTTCTTGGTGTCATTTCTTGTTTTTTTTCCCATTAGCTGGTTTTTTGTTCAAATTCTAACAAGTTTCCTTAATATGCCACGGTTTTTTACTATGGTCATACCAAGGCTTTTGTTTTCCACTACATTTATCTGCTTCGTTGTCAATTCCTCGAGTCACAAGAGTTGAACCTTCATTCTCTATTCTGGTTTCACCAGTTTTCTTCAAGATCACTTGTCTTCTTGCTTCTTCTCTCTGTACCTCTGAGAAGACTTCTCTTAAGGTCGGTAGAGGATTTCTCCCTAAAATATAACCTCTAACTTCATCTAGGTCTCTATTCAATTTGGCCAAGAAGACAAATATGCATCCTCTTTCAACTTTCTTCTTGTATCAAGAACTATCACTTGAATTTTCCTAACTTTCTTTTTCAAACAAATCTAATTCCTGTGAGAGAAATATCATTTCAAGATCACATTCTCTTCATCAAGAACACGGTTGCAGGAGGTGATTATACTTTTATTGTATGTTGATGGTATTATTGTGATTAGAAATGATGAAAAAGAAAAAGGGGAATTGAAACAATGACTGATCAAGGAATTCGAGATAAAGAGCTTGATAAATTGAAATACTTGCTTGGTATCAAGGTGGCATATTCCTTACAAGGTATTTTCATATCTTAATGGAAGTATGTAATTGAACTTTTGAAGGAGACATGAAAGATTGGGTGCAAACTGGTATCTACACAATGGATCAAAATTATAAGCTTGGAGAAGCGAAAGAAGAATTAGTTGTTGATAGAAAGATGTACCAAAGGCTAATAAATAGGCTTATATACCTTGCTTATACTAGTCTTGACATAGCATACTTAATTAGCATAACTTGTTAGTTCATGCATGATCTAAGAAAGTCATGTCTACAAGTTGCGTATGAGTGTTGCATTACATAAAAGGTAATCCAGGGAAAAGAATTTTGTTTAAAAGGAGTGATCATCTTGCCTTAGAAGCCTATACTAATATGGACTAAGTAGGATCTATGATGGACCAAAGAACAACACGTTATTGTACTTTCCTTGGAGAAAATTTGGTGACTTGGAGAAGCAAGAAACAAAATGTTACGGTTAGATCATTAGTAGAACTAGAGTTCAAAGTATTTGCTCAAGGCTTGTACCAATTGTTATGGTTGATAATTATTCTAGATGACTTGAAAGTTAAGAGGGAAGGTCTTATGAAGCTTTATTGTGATAGGTCATCAGCCATTAATATTGCTTGTAACCCTATTCATCATTATAAGATGAAGCATGTAGAGATTGATAGGCATTTCTTCAAGGAGAAATTAGAGGAAGTGCTCGTATGCATGTTGTATGTTCTATTAGGAAGCTAACTTGTTGATGTTCTAATGAAGTGGTTGAACAATTCAAATTTTCATGATATTATTTTAAATTTGGGAATAAAAGATGTCTATTTCTTAGCTCGAGGGAGGGTGTTCTGTATATTAGCTATGTATAAGTTTTAGGAAATAAATCTCTTAATATTTTCTAGATCTTTGGATCTTATGAGATTGTTTCCTATCCAAGGAGATTGTGGGATTCTAGGAGATTGTGGGATTCTAGGAGATTGATTCTTATCTTAGGAGATTGTTTCTTATTTTTCCCCTATACTAAGATATATATCCATAATTATATATATAATTATGTAGCTCAAAATCAATTGTAAGATAAGTTATTTTCCTTTCTATTTTGTGTTATGCTTTGTTCTTGTTTTTCAGTTGTGAAACTTTCAAGTCCATTGTGTAAATGAATGCTCACTTGTTATTCACTACTATGAAACTTCTTTTAGATGCTATATGGTTACTTGAATGACCTTGTAAATGAAGTTTTTCAATTTGGTAGTATGAGAGCTCACCTAATTGTTTCTTTTTGTTTTTGGTTTCTATTATTTGATCATATGAAGCGTTGGATTATGAACCAATAAGTTGGAAGCATAATTCTCTTGATTACCTTCTATTCTCTTCTTGGTGCCTCTAGCTGGTCTTGTTGTTACCATTTTCATTCCACAGTTTAACGTGATAAATGTGATAATTTTATTTATAGGACTTTGATATGACTACTTCAATTGGAACAAGAGCAGAATCATGTGATTTACCAAGGTATCATTTGCTATATTTTGATACTGAACCTTGCCATGCTTTAAAGAACATCTAAACTGTCTTGCTTTTTATTGTGTTGCAGGCTTGCATCTAAATCTTTTCAAGAGTTGAATGAATCAGTCACAAAATTTTTCTCAACGCTCCCTTCCACCACGATTGTTTGCATAAGTTTGATAAGTGGTTGTTACATGCGTCTATTGCAAGAACTATTGGACTACTCTTCATCTGTATGTGCATGGTTACTGTTGTCTCGCTTGAGCTATAATGAGCAACCTATTGTGATGCTTTTGCCTGTCAATTCAGTTTCTAAAGGTACTTAAACTAAAATACAATGAAAATGTATGACACATTAATGAACTATGAACATGTTACAATTGATGCATTATTTTTCAAAATATTTTTGGATGTTTCAGATGACGATGTAAATTCTAGCTCTAGTGAGGTTCTTGAAAACCATTGCTTGGATAGACATTGGCATTGTCCATGGGGTTTCACTATGGTTGATGATGTAGCACCAACATTTAAGCTTATTTTGGAGGAGAATTACTTATCTTCAATGATCATTCCTTCGAAAGATACTAAAAGGAATAGAACTTCATGGTGGATGCGAAGAAAGAAGCTAGATTGTCAACTTGGTAAATTGTTGAGGTATTCACCACATGCCTTTAATTTATATGTAGATTTCCAATAATACTGTTTGAATTTGCATAAACTTCCTATGATGTTGAGCTAGTACTATTGTACCTTCATAGTTAGGAACATGTTTTCTTGTAATTAATTGTTGTACTGCAGTTATATAAAAGCACGGCTTCTTTAGTCATTGTAGAAGTTGCTACACTCCTTGAATGTAGATTTCAGAAGTGATTAACAACTTATCTAGGTTGATTATTACATGATGAACAGGGACATAGAAGATTCATGGTTTGGTTCTTTAAGATACATACTTTTGGGGGAACAGTCTGAATGCAGACAGTTGGACTTGGTTCATAAGAAGCTTTTGTGTGATTTGAAATCTAAATGCAAAAGGGACATCAATAAAACCTTACTTAAGGTTGTACTTGGGGGTGCAAGACATGAGGTGGATGTAGAATCATGTGTGTCACACCTACTACACATGAAAAAGGGTTGCTTAATTGGCTCGTTATCTAAAGAATCAAAAAAGCTTTCAAAATCTTCAGCCCTAGCTGTCCAGTTGTTATATGAGGCTATGAATGAGCTTGAGGTGGAAGAGTTTGTAAAGAGGGACCCAGTAATATTGGTTTTGGATGATGAAGTTCAGGTGAGCATATATGAAATTTTCTTCTCCATTCCTCTTTAATTGAGATAGTTTTTAACTAGCAGTAGGCAATAGTTCTTCCCTTTCCACCATGTTGCATTTATCTTAGTTCTTTAACTTATTGATGCATAAAGTTTTGATTAATTCTTTAATTGAGATAGTTTTTAACTAGCAGTAGGCAATAGTTCTTCCCTTTCCACCATGTTGTATTTATCTTAGTTCTTTAACTTATTGATGCATAAAGTTTTGATTAATATCTGTGAGAGTTAGGTTAGCTTCAAAAGCATTTGTCTGCACTTTGATTGGTTCCTATTTGGAGACAAATTAGGGGTTTCATTTGTCAAGGTATCACAATTGAGGAACTTTGTAACCATCTAAAATATAAAACCTGAAAGTTCTTAAAGATCATGGAGATTTAGTTTTTAGTATGGGAATGTTATTGTGTATGCAATACATGTATTGTTACAATAAAGATTGGAGAAAAGACGACTAATGTTTAATCATTAGCCTAGCCCTAATATATATACATATCAACAAGATTACAACATTATAATAATATCCCTATTCATAAACCTCTCTCAAGTAGATACATACATGTAACATGTACCAAGCTTGTTACTAATGTATTAACTTGAGTACTTCTCAAAGACTTGGTAAACAAATCAACTAGTTGATTACTCAAACAAACAAAAGATACCACATATTTGCCCTAAATTTTCTCACAAACAAAATGAAAAGTGATCTTGATGTGCTTGGTTTGCTCGTGAAAAATTGTGTTAGATGTTACAAATTTGCTTTGTTGTGATAGTAATTTTATAGGCGTTAATTGGCTGTAATTGCAATTGGCTGTAATTGCAAAGTCATAGCGTGATATTTTACATCATCAAATAAGTCCTTGTTTCTTACTCTTCAACGAAATTAGGGAGCATTTATTTGTGTGATACTACCTAAACAACATAGGAGTGTTTTGAAGTCTCACCGTGTCAATGATTTTTGTACAAGATACATTTTCTTTGGTTTGCCTTGATATATGAAAGTGTAAGAATGATTGCATTTTGATGACAAAATTGTGGATAATGTAGCTGACTTACACCATTGTTTGCAAAAAGAACATCTAGATGAGACATAGTTAGGTAGTTAAGTTTCCTAACCAACCACTTATATCTGCTTGGGTCTTAGTATATATCACCATTTGATGATAATTTCTAATTGGCATTCGTAGGAAAGTCACAAGGATGAGATTCTAACTTTCAGACTTAGAATGTCCAATTGAAATGTAAATATGCCATTCTTTGATTAGGCAACCTCTATACAAAGAATATTAGAAAGGCCCTAAATATTTGATATGAAATTTAGGTTGAAGGAACATCTTGATATCTTGTTTTCGTGTAGAATTATCTCTAGTGATTAGTATATCATCTAAATATGCTAATAACAATACACGACTGTTGAATGAGAAGCGTGGGTGGAATATTGGATGACCTTTTACATATGGATGACATTTGTGTTTGGACCCAGCCTAGCTCGATCCAAAGTTAATATACTTGGCTCAAGTTAATTGGGCTTCAACTCATATTTGAGCACTTTTCATTTAATTTTTGGGCATTAAGTCGGGCTTAGACTGTCTAGCTCGGCCTAGCTCGAATGTAACAAGTGAAAAAGAAAAAGACATTGTTTTGAAATTTTATATTAAAAAAGAAAATAATTAGGCTTGGGCTCAGATCTGATCAGGTTCGAACTCGGGTCGCGGGCTTTGATCTCGATTGGTATTCAGGCTGGGCTCAGGCCTAATTAATTATTTCAAGTCAAGCTTCAGCTAGGGAGGCTTGAACTTGGACCGATCTATTACCAAGCCTACTTTTTGCAAAGGACCATATTGCAAAACTGCCTTATTAAAACAACTAAACTAAGCTCAAGGGATTGCTTCAAACCATATAATACCTTTTTAAGGTGACGTTGTGTTTCAGCCATATTCAAAGCTAGGTGATTGTTCCATGTATACCTCATCATGAAGAACACCATTAGAAAAGGTGTTTTTAACATCCAACTAAGCTAAAGTCCAATCATAACTTGGCTGCAAGTGTAAAGAGAATATGAATAGAAGTAGTCTTGGCAACTAGAGAAATTGCGTTTTCATAATTTTGACCATAAACTTTGGTGAAACCTTTAGCAGCTAAATAAAATTTAACAATTAGTAGTGTCACTTGGAGATATTTAATAGTAACATCCAATGATAGGCAACCGTAGACTTTTTTGAAGAGACACAAGTTTTCAAGTCCCATTAAACTCTAGAGCATGTAATCTCATCTTGTATAGTATGCCACTATTAGGAAAGTTTTAGGAATCCTAATGTATCCATGATTCTAGTGATCTCCTAAATCTCCTAGGATTTCTTTTCCTTATGTAATTAGCTCTCTTTTGCTATATAAATAAGATGAGGGTCTTGGTGAACGAGTAAGCCCTCAACTCTTCTTCTAATTTGTTCAACATGGTATCAGAGCCACTTTGAACCTTAGACCATCCCCTTCTTCTTTGCACCACCTTTCTTCTCTGCCCTAGACCGTCCCCTTCTTCTCTGCGTCATCCTTATTTGACCTAAAACAAAACATCTAAATCGGCACGTGAGTGTACAGTTTAGATGTTTTGTTTTAGTACATCTTTCACATGGTCACATGGTTGTTAGTTGTCGTTGGGTGTTCATTATTAAGGTCACTCCTAATAGATCTGTTGATTGTCTAAAAGCTCGATTGGTGGCTAAGAGATACACACAAGTGTACGATATGGTCTACATTGAAACTTTCTCTTCGGTTGCCAAATTGACCTCTGCTTGTGTTTTCATTGCATTAGTAGCCACACATAATTGGCCCCTCCATCAACTTGATGTGAAAAATGCTTTCCTTCACGGTGCCATTGACGAGACTATCTTCATGGAGCAACCACTAAGGTTTGTTGCTCAGGGGGAGACTAGACTTGTGTGCCGTCTTAACAAGTCCCTTTATGATCTAAAACAATGAAGCTAAAAAAAAATACAGTGGTTATGGAGTTTGGTCTGCAATGGTGTGGTGTAGATCATTCTGTATTTTATCGTCACTTTGTTGCTGGCAGAATCCTTTTGATTGTTTATGTTGATAACATTGTTATCACAGGTGATGATAAAGTAGGGATCTAGTCCTTGAAATCATTTTTGCATATCAAGTTCTAGACAAAGGACCTAGGCCCGTTAAAATACTTTTTGGGTATTGAAGTTGCAAGGTCTAAAATGGGTATTTGTTTATCCCAAAGGAAATATGTTCTTGATCTTTTGGAAGAAACCGACTTATTAGGCACTAAACCAGTCGATAGTCCTATGGAGCCGGATGTCAAACTTGATGCGGAAAAAGCTGAATCTTTAGAAGACCCAAGCACGTACAAAAAGTTGGTTGGTAAACTTACCTGTTTGACTGTCACTCGTCTAGACATTGCATTTGCCACAAGTGTGGTCAGTCAGTTTATGGGTTTTCCACGGACTAGTCAATTGGGATGCAGTTGTTAGAATTTTGAGATACTTGAAAAGATCACAAGGGCAAGGTCTTCTGTACCAAAATCATGAACACACTCAAGTACGAGGGTATACAAATGTCGGTTCGGCAGATTCTTATGACCGGAGGTCTACCTCAGGTTATTGTGTTTTTATGGGAGGAAACATGGTGTCATGGAAAAGCAAGAAGCAAGCAGTTGTTGCTTGCTCTAGTGCTGAATCTAAGTACTGGTCCATGTTATACATTACATGTGAGTTGATTTGGTTGAAGCATCTTCTTAAGGAACTTGGTTTTGAGCATCCATCTCCAATGGAGTTAATGTGTGAGAATCAAGCAGTCATTCATATTGCCTCTAATCTGGTCTTTCATGAAATGAATAAACATATCGAAATTGATTGTCACTTTATTCAAGAGAAGCTTGAAGTGGGACTGATCAAAACTCCTTATGTCAAGTCAAAAGATCAACTCGCTGATTTATTTACCAAAGCTCTTAGGGGATCTCAGGTGAAATCTATATGTAACAAGCTTGGAGCCTACGATATGTACGCTCTAGCATGAGGGGGAGTATTAGGAAAGTCTTAGGAATGCTAATGTATCTATGATTCTAGTGATCTCCTAAATCTCCTGAGATTTCTTTTCCTTACTAATTAGCTCTCTATTGCTATATAAATAAGATGAGAGTCTTGGTGAACGAATAATCCGTAAATTCTTCTTCTAATTTGTTCAACAAACACCTTGGGTGTTGAAGGGCCTCAGTAACAAACTTAGGAATAGAAATTGAAGACAATAAGGACAAAGGAGCATCATAACTAGAAGAAGAATGAGAATAAGTAAGATAGTTATGTAAAGGGCAAGACATAAGTTCCTTTACCTTTATGAAGAGAAATAGGTTACTCTAAATTAGTAATTGAGATGGGATGGAGATACTATAGCATAGGAACAAAGTCTACTGATGATGCTATAATGGAAGAGTCCATCTGTAAGTCTTTTGGTGGTTGGATTGCAAACATTGGGATATTGAGGACATTAGAGAAGTGATATAGTAGGAGATTTTGGACGATGACTATAGTTAAGCAAATCGAAACAAGATGGTGTAGTAGGTGAAATTAAAGTGAATAGAGAAGTGAGGAGCAACAATTACTTACATTTCTTAGGGCAAGAGAGGCTAGGTGGGTAAGGGAAAAAATATGAAGGTGATATCAATGTAAACAAAGAAATGATTTATGTCGAAAGATAAACATTATTAATCCAACTCAGCAAAGACATAAAAGCAACTAGTTAGTTTTATCTTAGAACTTATTGATGAACATAATAACACATCTAAAGACACTTGGAGGTAGATTAAATAGTATCTTAAGGAAATAAGATAGAAAAGGATACATGAAAATAAAGAACTGTCGATGATATGTGGTTCATTAAATAAAAGGGTATTTGATAATGAATGGCATACAATAAATTAAATGGCAAGTAGTAAGAATCGCATCACTTAAAACTATAAAGGAATATATATATGAAGGGGTAAAGTATAGTCTACCTCACTCATATGATGTGTCTTCTATTCATTAACATAATTTTATTGTAGAGTGTGTGAATAAGAACATTGATTAATAATGTTATTAGATGCTAAATGGGAAACAAATGCGAAAGAAAAATAATGCATAAAATACATATAGACCTTAAATGGAGTACTAATAACTTCATAAAAAGAACAGAAGCTAGAAAAAAAAACTAGATTAGTCTTTTGTTGAGAAAATTCATATTATACATGAATAGTCATCTAAGAAAGATACAAAGTAATGACAACTAGTTTTAGATATTGCATGACTAGTGATGCTACAAAAATTTGTTATGTTTATGATCTGTCATCCTTCCCTGATCACTTGTGGCTCCTTCTATAGTAGATTTGCACAAGGCAAAGGTGTCAGTAGTGCTTCTCGGTTCAGCCACTTCGATGCTCAAGTTAGAGGCTTGTCTAGAAAGACTACTAGAGAGTTTGAGAGTTTAGAATGCCTTTCCCTTTGTATGTGGGGTTTTTTTTTTAAAATAGTCTCTTAATTTTCTTGCAAGAGATATGAATAACTATTATATCTCCATTAAGTGCTATCAAGTGAGGTATCTATAGCTAATGTTTTGGGAAAACAACTATCCTCTCCTTTCCCCCACATTTCTTCATATGGGCTTAACTCGTCTTGAACAAAGTTTGAGAGATAACCTTACTACATAACTCCAAAAAGGTTTTCTCACCTTCAACATGTGTGTTACAAACATCCCTATCATGAGTTGACCACCATGCTATGTGTAGGTTTGAAAGAGGCATTGCCATTGGATTTGTATATATTTGTCTATGCTAGGATGGCCCACCAAAATAATGGAGGCTTTGAGATTCATGTCTTGTACCACTTTTGTCTTGAGGTTTTGAATATTGATAGAAAGATTTTGACAAAGCAGTTAAGTGATTTGTAAATTTACTAACTTGAAGCAAGTTGAGGGAAACTATTGGAGATATAATGTAGATGATAAAGCAACAAGAGTTAGACTAATTTGCTTAATGCAACTCAATGTTGTGAATGATCCATTAGCGAGAGTGATAATACATGAAGTTCTAGATTGATAGAGGTTATTGGAGAGATGTTTAATTTTGTGATCATTAGCACCAAATTATTGACTTAAGGATTGGTTGCGAAATGGTGTTTAGTGAGATAAATTTATGCTCATGGATGTAGGCTTTATTGGTAAACAATGTAGGCTTTATTGGTAAACCATGTTAAATGTATGTTTATATTATTTTCTTTTTTATTTCTTATTTATGTCTAATTTCACTTAAACTCAAAGTTAATTAACACGATATTAAAGTCAAGTTCAATTTTGAGAACTTAAGTCTATTAGCCGTTAATGAGTTTTCCTAATGAGCCCTTTTGTTGATAGCTCATTAAGAGTGCTATTAACTTATGTTTGTCTTTTATTAAGCCTATTGAAAATGTTGTTATTTTTATATTTGATTCCAATAAGTTAGCTAAATTAGATCGTGAACATATCATGCACAACTGTAATTAGCTAAATCAAATTAGGACCTTATCATGTACAACTGTAAATTCCTAGGATAGAAATCTATAATGTTTATATATTATGCGACAATGTAAAGTGAAAGGGGTGTAATACCTATTCCTCTGTTTAGGTTCTATTTTTAATATGGTATCAGAGCACCCTGAACAAGAATATACCTTAGTCGCCATCCCTCTAAGACAACTATGTCTGACATTACAGAATCCTCCAGCCACCTTACTCAGCTATTACTACTCGTAATCCTACCTCTGAATCCCACTCCATTCAGGTTACCTTATACGACTGAATGGAGAAAATTTTCTTCGGTGGTCTCAATTCATATGATTGTACATTCTTGGAAGAGGCAAGATTGGCTATCTAACTGGAGACAAGAAGGAACTTGCTATAGATGATCGTACACATGCAATATGGGATGCAGAAAACTCTATGGTGATGACATGGCTGGTGAACTCAATTGACGCAGATATCAGCTCCAATTATATGTGCTATTATACAGCCAAGGAATTATGGGACAATGTCCATCAGATGTACTATGATTTAGGAAATTAGTCACAAGTATATGAGCTGACTTTGAAATTGGGTCAAATCAGTCAAGGTGAGGATAATGTTACCAAGGACTTCAATTCCCTAAAGCGTGCATGGGAGGATCTAGATATGTTTAATGTTTATGAGTGGAAATCTCCAGATGATTTTAATGATTACCGAAAATTTGTTTAGGATAATACGTTCTTTAAATTCCTAATCAGTTTAAATGTTGAGTATGATGAGGTGAGAGGCAGGATCATTGAGAGACAACTGCTCCCTCGTATTGGAGAAGTCTTTGTTGAGTTGAGATGTGAAAAAAGTAGACGTCAAGTCATGCTTGGAAAATGACTTCCCAATCCTCGTATTGAAACTTCAGCCTTGGCTGCAGGCAATGTTGGCAAGAAACTTGAAGAGAAAGCATAAGTATTGTGTGACTATTGTAACAAGGCAAAACACATCCGATAAACTTGCTGGAAACTCCATGGGAAGCTTGCCAATTGGAAGGGTCTGATGAGGGTAAATTCAATAAAAACCCTGTTGCTAATAAGGTTGACACCGGGCCATGCAAGCCAAGAGCAGATTAATCAAACCCTAAAGTTGCTGAAACCTAAATTTGAATCCACAAGTGCCCCTAATGCGTCTATTGCACAAACAAGTAGTAATCTTAGTTCTTCTCAAGCTCTATCTTATTCTTTCTCATACTATTCCACTCCTTGGATCATTGATTCAGGAGCTTCTGATCATATGGCTAGTCATTTTCATCTATTTCATACTTACACTTCTTGTTTTGGTCATGGAAAAATCCATACAGTAGATGGGTCTTTTTCTCCTATTGTTGGAAAAGGTTTGATTCACTTGTCTCATATTTGCTTAAATCAATCCTTCATGTGCCTAATCTTAGGTGCAATCTTTTATCCGTCTGTAAACTTACTTAGGAATCTTTACTTAGGAATCTAATTGTTTAGTCATTTTCCTTGATTCCCATTGCGTGTTTCAAGACCAGATTACGAGGACGATGATTGGCACTGCTAAAATTATAGATGGTCTCTACTACTTTGTTAAGGAAGACTCCAAGCATAAAGAAGCTCAATGCCTTAGTAGTATCCATTCTACCTCTGTTAAGGAACTAATTTTGCTTCGGCATAATAGATTAGGCCATCCTAGCGTCCTATATCTCAATAAAATGATGCCTCATTTGTTTAAATGTGATGGTTGCTCAAAACTTTAGTGTGAAGATTGCATTTTATCAAAAAGTCAAAAAATTTTATACCTCAAACATATCAGCCTTCCAAACTTTTTTATTTGATTCATAGTGATGTTTGGGGGCCTTTACGTGTTAACACAATCTCTAGTAAAGATGGTTTGTGACTTTTATAGATGATCACACTAGACTTTGTTGGGTGTATCTATTAAGAGAAAAATTTGAAGTTCCCCAAATATTTCAAACTTTTTATACCATGATTGAAACACAATTTCACTCAAAAATTAGCATACTTCTGATAATGGTATTGAATGTTTCAAAACTAGTCTTGGCAATTTTTTGAAAGATAAAGGCATTTCTTCATCAAACAACTTGTGTTTACACACCTTAACAAAATGGAATTGCTGAGAGAGAAAATAAACATTTACTTGAAATTTCCCGTGCCTTGATGTTTTGTATTAATGTTCATAAATACTTGTGGGGTGAGGCTGTGTTGACTGCTTCTTACTTAATCAACAAAATGCCAAGCCTGTTTTAAACTATGTTTCTCCTCTTGATGTGTTTCACAAATCATTTCCAAACAATCGGTTGTTTTCTACTCTACCTTTGAAAGTTTTTGGATGTATTGTTTTTGTACATAATCTAAGGTCCAATCAAAACTTGATCCTAAGGCTCAAAAATGTGTCTTTGTTGGTTATGCTCCTTCCCAAAAAGGCTACAAGTGCTATAATCCACATACTAGGAAAATTGTAGTCTCAATGGATGTTATGTTTTTAGAAAATAAAAAATTCTTTCTTCAGGGGGAGGGTCAGAGTGAAGAAGGGAATTTTTGGGATGTCACATCTTTACCTACTGTAGTTATGGATCATGATCTACCAAGCAATACTAATTCCAAGATAGGTGGAGAAATGCTACAGTCAGTTCCTAAAGAACATACCAAAGTGCTTCGAGTTTATACTAAGAGAAAGAATCAATAAAGTCGTAAAGAACCATCAGCTCCAACAATACAAATGCAAGGCCACTCAAACTCCTTAGAGAAGGAACCTGAAAACACATCTAGCATAGATAACCCATTTGCTACCCTTCCTCTTGTTGTCTTTGAACCTGATCAATCCATTCTTCCTACTGACCTAGCTGTTACTGATGTTCATGATGATTTATCTGCTGATTTTAGTCTTCCTATAACTCTTAGGAAAGGAAAAAGATCTTGCATTAATCATCCTTTGTCAAATCACCTTTGCTACGGCAAACTCTCACAAAACCTTAGTTCATATGTTTCTAAAATTACTAACCTATTTGTACCGAGAAACATTCACGAGGCACTTGTTGATCCGGATTGGAAATCAGCTAATGCGGAGGAGATAGGGGCCGTTGAAAAGAATGGAACTTGGGAGTTAGTTGAAGTACCTAAGGGGACAAAGCTAGTAGGATGCAATTGGTTGTTCACAGTAAAATTCTTGGCTGATGGAAGTGTGATATGAAGGTGAGGCTGCTTGCTAAGAGCTTCACTTAAACATATGGTATTGACGAAATGCTTGCTCTAATGGCCAAGGTAAATACTATACGGATTCTCTTACCTTTGGCTGTGAATTTTGATTAGACATTGCATCAACATGATGTCAAGAACGTATTCTTAAATGGAGACCTTGATGAGAAGGTGTTCATGAGCCTACCTCCAGGATTTGAAGAAACTTATGGGAAGGAATAAGGTGTGCAAGCTAAGAAAAGCTTTATATGGCCTGAAGCAGTCACCAAGGTCATGGTTTGACAGATTTGGGAAGGTTGTGAAAAGCTATGGTTATTGTCAAAGTCAAGCAAATCACACCATGTTCTATAGGAGATCTAAGGAAGGTAAACTCTCTATTCTTATTGTATATGTGGATGATATAATTTTGATTGGAGATGATTTTGAGGAACTTAAGAGGTTGAAGATGAAGCTGGCTTAGGAATTTGAAATTAAAGATCTAGGACCTCTAAAGTTCTTCCTAGTTATGGAATTTGCTAGATTAAAGGAAGGCATCTTTGTGAATCAAAGGAAGTATCTTCTAGATCTTCTCAATGAGACTAGACTACTCGGCTATAGACTAGCAGAAACTTTAGTTCAATCTAATGTCAAACTCACTCGTGCTAAGCTTGAAGGTGTTGATAAAGACCGATTTCAAAGACTTGTTGGAAGATTGATATATTTTTCTCATCCTAGACCTGACATAGCATTTGCTGTGAGTTTATAAGTCAATTTATGCATTCACCAGGTCAAGAACATTTTGATGCAGTGTATAGGATATTAAGATACCTAAAAGGTACTCCTGGATAGGGCCTAATGTTTTGGAAAAGGAACAATCCCCAAGTAGAAGTATACACTGATGCTGACTGGGCAGGAAACTCTATTGATAGAAGGTCTATCTCAGTATACTGTACATTTGCTAGAGGGAATTTGGTAACTTGGCGAAGCAAGAAACAAACGGTTGTTGTAAGAAGTAGTGCTGAAGCTGAGTTTAGGTCTTTAGCTCATGGAATTTGTGAAGCTTTATTGGTAAAAAGGGTATTGGAGGAGCTGAAGGTTCCTAGTTTTATTCCTATGAAGGTATATTGTGATAATAACACTACAATTTCAATTGCTCATAATCCTGTCCTACATGACAGGACAAAACATGTAGAAGTTGACATATTTTATGAAGGAGAAAATTGAAAATGGCACCATCTGCATTCAATATGTTCCTACTTCTCATCAAGTGGTTGATATTCTCACAAATGGGTTACTTAAGAAGCATTTTAATGATCTAGTTGACAAGCTGGGCATGCAAGACATTTTTAGACCAGCTCGAGGGGGAGTGTTGAGAGATATTCTTGGTGAATATTTGATTCCAATAAGTTAGCTAATTCAAATCGTGATCATATCATGTACAACTGTAATTAGCTAAATCAAATAAGGACCTTATCATGTACAACTGTAAATGCCTAGAATAGAAATCTGTAATGTCTATTTATTATGCAGCAATGTAAAGTAAAAGGGGTGTAATACCTATTCCTCCGTTCAGGTTCTATTTTCTATAGTTATCCTTGTTCTGTGTTCCTATATTGCAATATCAAAAGTAATGTTACCTTTGTCATCTCTTTTTGGCAACTCATTGAGAGTGCATATTTCTTATTTACCTTATTTTTTTGGTCTTTGATCGAGAGCATTGCTGCCTCTATTCTTATCCTTCCTTATTTTATATCTTTTATGTTATATTTTCCTTTCTTTTCTCCTTTTTTAACTGATCTTTTTTTTTGGGCAGATGTCCCCTGTACCATGTCATTAGTCATTTTTTCACCAATACTTTTGTTCCTTTTTAAATTTTGTTTTTTCTGCTTTGATTTTAGGGTTTATAAGAGTTATAAGGAAAGAGAAAGTAAAAGTGAAAAGAGTAAAATAGAGAAAAAGAACAAAGCATATTAATATTGATATTTGATTGTCTCTGTTTGCAATAAAAGAAAGCCAACAAGAAAGCAAAAAAAAAGAAAGAAAAAGAAAGAAAAGAGAAAAATAGCAATAAAATTTATGCCAACAAGAAACAAAAACAAAAAAAGGGGGGAAAAAAGAGAAAAGTAACCAGAAAAGAAAAGTTTATATAGTTTTAATTTTTGGTTTCATTTGTTTACAAATTCTTTGTTTATAAGTTCAAAAGTGATATGTAAGCCGCACATGGACGAGATCTACTTATTAGTTTGAGAAGATTGTTGAAAATTATAGAGATCTAGTTTTTAGTATATAAATAATATTATATGTGCAATATATGAATATTTTTGTGCTAGAATAGTTTGTATTTTAAGAATACTATATTATCCTGTCATGAAATATTGTATTTGCCTGCTATTATAAATATGTGGGCTAAATCTAAAGACTAATACTATTTAAAACTTTGGTGGTATTTGTATCTATGGACATTAAAACAATGTGTACAGTTTTTCTATTTTATTTTTACCTTCACATAATGTCATTGCTAAGTTAATGGTATGATAGCGATTATATAATGAAGGAAATCTTATTGTGAAAATTGAAGAGCCACATAAAGCAGGTAAAGGTCTAGATTCTTAATCACAGGTTATTGATGAAACAATTCATTCTAATTCGAAAGAATTTTGAAATCAATGTTGTCAGAGAATATAACTTTATGAAAATTCTAATTTTGAAAATTGGTGAGCCATATAGAAACAGGAAACCGTCTAGATCCTTAATCATAGAATATAACTCATATCGATGAAACAATTCAGTCTAAGTGGAAAGAATTCTGAACTCCATGTTATTGAGGCAATTAACTTTGCTTGATTGTGTATTCAAGCTACATGAGGATATTGGCTGGGGAAACTACTTTCACAAGCCTTGTGCCTAGTATTAATATGATGACTCAAAACTTGTCTTTTTCTTTCTAATCTTTATTGTTGATAAAAAATAATTTGACTATTTTTTTCCTAGGTCAAGAAATGTGTATTAGAATCCTAATACCTAATATGACTGAACAAAGAGATGCATTTTAATGTTATTGTTCTAGTCTCCTTTTGCTACTTCACAGAGTCTGAGATTATAAATAGCCCTTGTTTCTCAGGTGTAAGATTAGTTGAAAACTATTGGTGTCCTTGTTAATATAGAAAATCTAAAAAGTTGTGCATTTGACCCTGGTGCTTTCCATTGAACGTGAACTATAATGATGTTTTGGGAATTAATGGGCTTGGTTTGATCAAGAAGTGGCTTTCTTGGACCTCCTTCTTTGAGCAATATAGGATATACTATTGTGGAGGTGCCTCCATACTATATTGTTGTTGATGTTATATTTATTTAAAAAAACTTGGTAGAAGTACCATCTTCTTAATGTTGAACCATGCCTGATCTGCGTGTTTATATTGAGCCATGAACAACACTGGCAACTTAGGGAGTGCGCCAGACGTGAGCATAGTTTTGAACCAGTTATTACTCCAGCCATTGTGACTAGAGGATGGTAACATTATAGTTTGCCATATTGTTCTCACTTTAGATGGTTCTACTGTCTGAAACAAATCCTACAAATACCTCCTTTATTGGCAAGGTTGTAGAATGACTCCTAATGTTTCTTAATCATTTGATCTCTTGGAACTATTATTTTTGTTTACTTCAATGAGTTCATGATGATTAAACTGATGAATTTGTACGTAGATGCTTCCATGGGAGAATTTACCGACACTAAGAGACCAGGAGGTTTACCGCATGCCTTCTGTTGGCAGCATCTGTTGGGTGCTTGATAGAAGGTATTTTCATCAAGAGCAGGCTGAAAGGGCAGTTTCTGCCTTCCCTTTCATAGATCCATTGGATGCATTTTATTTGTTGAATCCCAGCGGTGATCTGAACAGCACGCAGCTTGAATTTGAGAGCTGGTTTAAGGATCAAGACTTTGAGGTATTTAACTTTGATTATAATCCACTATAAAATGACATTTTGTCTGAATGGAGTCAATCAAGCATTCTTTTTTAAGGAAAACAAGGCATGTATCACAAAACTATTTGTCAGATATGTCTGTATGAAAAAATATGTTTTCTAATACTAAGCTGCGTTTTTAATGATCCTCCTATGAATATATCCGTACAGGGTATGGCTGGATCCGCACCTACAGGTGAAGAATTGGCTTCAGCGTTGAAAAGCCATGATCTCTTTGTATATTTTGGTCATGGAAGTGGTATGGCTAATTAACCACATCAGTTCTGTGTTGTTTATCCCAGTCTAGCTTTTGCATCAGTAGTATATAATTTTGGGCATCTTGTAATGTAGGGGCACAATACATTTCTCGGCAAGAGATTCAGAAGCTGAAAAGTTGTGCTGCTACCCTTCTCATGGGTTGTAGTAGCGGGTCTTTGTTGTTAAATGGATGCTACGTTCCCCAGGGTACTCCACTATCATATCTATTGGCTGGTTCTCCTGCTATAGTAGGAAATCTTTGGGAGGTTACAGATAAGGACATTGACAGATTTGGGAGATCTGTGCTTGATGCTTGGTTAAAGGAAAGATCGAGAGCTTCTTGTACTGCTTGTAGCCACTGCAAGAAGGAAGATAAAGAAGCTTTTGATAGTGGCTCATTTAAGAACTATTGCGATCATAGACCCAAAATTGGATCGTTCATGAGTCAGGCTCGTGAAGCTTGCACACTTCCCTTCTTGATTGGGGCATCGCCAGTGTGTTATGGAGTCCCCACGGGTATAAGGAGGAAGAAAAATGCATAGAAAGCCTTGTTTAGCAAAGCAAATTATACCTTTTATTAAAGGCCTCTGGGGGCCAAAAAGAGTTTATATTTGCTAATATAAGCCCCCTTCTCTCATTTTTATCGATTTTGTTTGTTTTCTTTCCTATTTGTCACTTGTGTAAATTTTGATCAATATATTCCAATCACTTCTTATCACATTGTAATAATAAATATGAAGTTCTGCAAAAAATATTGTTATTTTTTATTTAAAAAATTTAAAGAATTTGGACCGGACTATG
Source organism: Erythroxylum mucronatum (assembly GCA_027563825.1). Lineage (NCBI taxonomy): Eukaryota > Viridiplantae > Streptophyta > Magnoliopsida > Malpighiales > Erythroxylaceae > Erythroxylum > Erythroxylum mucronatum. Next base: position 17,241,039 of record JAOSBP010000005.1, read on the forward strand.
CCAAGTTGGGTTTTGTACTGATAGGGTCCAATTGCGTTCAACTGCTTTGGGTCTGGTCAGGCTGTTAAGCTTAATCTTCAGAATGAATTTGAATTCCTTCATGGTCTAACTTCAAGGATAAATTAACTTTTTCTTATTTATTTATTTTGAGATAAGTGTCCTGTTGGCCTAAATGTAAATATTTCATATTTTCGTTATTCTTTTTCAATAACATACCCTTTCTGTATACCCAATCAGGAGATTAATAATTTTAAGTCGGTTTTACATGATATGTACGGTGAAATTATTTCTTAGTTTTGAATATTTTTGGACGTAATTACTTTTAAAAAATGTGATCTTGAATAAATCCTATTCTGGTTTATAATTCACTAAAGTTGAAATTTGAAATTCAAGCGTAGATATAAATGTAATTCACAAATATTATAATTTAACTGGCAATTAAAGTTTATGTTTTATATAAGAAAGTGTACAATGGTCAAGTTTAATTGACATCAATCAATAAGGTAAATAATAGGAAGCTTTCAAATTTTCTGAAAGTTTTCAATTCTAAACCCAGTTTCAACTTGTGATGGTAAAGATCCCTAAACTTAAAAATTAGTTTAATATTAAAGTTCCGTAATCGTATGTTCATTATGATCGATAAAAAAGTCGACAGTGCAAGATATGTATACCGTTGCTGTTTCCTCTACATATCTGGATTTATGTCTCCTTTCTTTTTCTTTTATTTTTATTTAAAATCATGAATGTCATATTCTTAAAATTCCAAGACTCCTAACGTTAAAAGTGCCATTTTTCTTGAGTTCTCTTTTCAACAACACTCAGTAGAAATCTCAATCGAACGTGGGATTTGAAAAAGTTTTGTAACATTTAGCTTTATCTTTAACTAGTAGAGATATTGTTTCCAAATGATCCACATTTCCAAACTCTTATCTTATTGAAAATTATAATTAAATGTTCTTTCATAAACGATTTATTTGTCCCTCACAACAATTCCACCAATATTAACATACAAATTAAAGCGGTGTTCTTGCAGAGAATAACATGACTACAAGCTTTGGGAAGATCCGAGTTTGCTGGCTGACTTAGTTCAGGGACCTTAGATGCTTACTGGCGACTTCAACTCTATTCTTTTCGCGGATAAGAGGAAAAGGGGCAATAGGAATCTGCGGGGATGCCGTATGCTTCAAGAGTTTATGTTTGAGACGGGTCTTCAGGATATTGGGTTTAATGGGCCGAAATTCACCTGATGTCGGGGTTCCCTTTTCCAAAGATTGGACAGAGCTGTGGTTAATAGTGACTGGGAGATTTCTTTTCCCAATACGAGCGTTACTCACCTTGAGCGTCTCAAGTCTGATCACCGTCCTCTTCTTATTTCTTTTGGTGGGCCGAAATCCCGTCCTAGCGATCGTCCCTTCCGTTTCTTCTCTGGGTGGCTCGAGCATGAATCTTTTGCTGGTCTTGTAAAGGATAAGTGGGATGACAAGATCCCGATTGCTCATACTATCTATCAATTTACGGAGGCTGTTAAAGCTTGGAATCAGGCGGTGTTTGGAAGTCTTATCGCGCGGAAACGGAAAATCATTGGC
>JAOSBP010000005.1:17276935-17288876 GCA_027563825.1 Erythroxylum mucronatum
TTAAATAAAAACTTTCAATTTTATTAATTTATAATTTTTATTTGAATTTTTTAGTATCTCAACCTTTATTTCTGTACTTTTCAGTACAATTTTAAATTTTACGGTACATTTGAACATAATAATCTAATACAATAAGATTTTTTTATTTTCTCATTTATATAATACAATATCAATCGATAGGTACAAAATATGGATTCAAATCTTCTGTGTCGTTTTCCCCGTGCCCACATGTTCCAAACAACATCCAACCATACAATAATTGAGAAAGAGGAAATTTGGATGGGTAGGATGTTATTGGATCAGAGAACACAGGGAAAAACGGCACAGGCAGGGATGGAGTCACGGTGGGGGCAAGGGGGGCACTTGCCCCACTGACTCCAAAAAATTTTACGTAAAAAATTATTAATTTAAATTTTTAATTCATAAAAAAATAAAATTTTACCCCCACTAAAATTTTGTTTTTTTGCCTCCAGTGAAATTTTGCTCCATTCAAAAAAAATTCTAGATCCGTCCCTAGGCACAGGTGATTTGAAGCTATAAAATATATAACATAGGTTGAATGATTTGGTGACCATCTGTTTGCCGTATCATTACCCTTTTTAAGTTGGGCATCAAATACGCTTCTCTGTTAAGTCAGAAGACTCAATGGAAGGTACTAAATTAACATGTTATACGTTTGTTGATATATATGTTTAAAATTTGAGTTTGGTAAGGTCAATTACAAAATTTGAAAAAGTACTTCTTTGCCATGATTTTTTTTGAAGAATCACTTACAAAATGGGATTTAAAAAATTCTTAGATGAATAATAATTTAATTGTTTACATAGCTAACAGGCATCGCTATGAGGCTAAGTGAAAAGTGAGCCTTTGAGCTGCGTCTTCTTGGGTGGATTAGTAGTGAAGCTAAGAATCAAGGATGGACCAATTAGTTTAGATCCTTGACTCGGAAATCAGTTGGTTATCAATCACAACTGGACATTAACTGTTTCCCATTAAAAATTCCGATAGACCAATGATTTTTTTTTTTTTCACATTTGCCCATAATTGAGAAATGCTATAGTTATTGCCTGAAAACAAAACGAATTTCAATTTGGGATGCTCTGCTTGACTACACAAACTATACTGTAAGAAGTAAAAATTGTAATCACTACAAACGAGAAAACAAAAGAAAAAACGAAAACGAATATTCCTTACTACAAAGTCAAGTAGGAACTTCTCTCCAGTAGTACCAAGGAAAGGAATCACAGTGCGAACACTTCATATTGGATTTAATTTCTCCAGTTTCACGCTTTTTGAGTTCATGTCATCTAAAAGCTGCCAAAATTGGAAGTTGCTGATGAGAAAAATAAAACTACGAAGAGACTTTTTTTCTTATAATTCTCTTTCTCCTTGCCCTTGGTGGTGATGCTTCTCCATCAACTGAATCAACGTTTCCTTGCTTGATGCCAAGTAGGCCAAGCCCAGAAATCAGGGCTTTCTTTGAGATGAACCATTTTGAAGATTGTCCGGCTACTTCCTCTGTGGGTCTGCTGTAAGCCTTCAGAAGGTTATCTGACTGTGCCAGAGGATCAGCCTCCACTCCTAGCCATGCTAGCCTTGACGTTTCTCCCACTTGAGCATTCAAAATCCTGTACATGATCCACACAAAATTTTAAATAGCCCATGCTTAGATCGAATTCACCAAGTCACAAATTTATCAATTATATACTAAGCTAAACAACGCCCCGAGCTTCAAAATAAACTCTGAACCTGACATATGACAACACTGTTTGCAACAGCAAAAAACAAGACCTTGACATAGTTGTCAGAATTTGATGCAAAACATCTTAAGAAACCTCATTCAACCCCGATCGTAAGTTTGGTTTCACGGTGAAGAATGCAGCTTCTTGACTGCATTCTGTACACACTAAAACGAACAATGCAACTCCTATTTGCTAATTCTATGCCAAGCTTGACGTATGTTATTTCATATTAGAGAAAAACTTGGAAGCCATCATTTTTGGTATTCTTACGACCATCAAAGTCAATGCTGCTTATATTAAACCTGCACTCTTTAAATCAATTGTTTGTTTACAAGGATATTTTAGATAATATTAGTCTTGATGACTATGAGGACTACAAAAGTGTCAGTCGTGTACATTATGTTTGGAATTCAAGTTTACAAGGAAGCAAGAATCCCCATTAAAGTACAATGAAATTTGTATTTGAAAATTGTTGATTGAACCCTTTATTGTGGTATGCTTAGAGTTGGAGGACCAGTGCTTAGAGTTGAAGGACCAGGCTTGGGCTGGGGGAGGACTAGCCCAACCCAACCTGACCCGACCTGAACCAGTTTGAACAAAACAACATTGTTTTGACTCTTAGGCTGATGGGGCTTTGGGCAGGTTCGGGACACAAAATTCCAGGTCGGGCATGGCCCATTGTCAACCCTAAAGGTAAAGAGATCAACCTGCAGTATTAGGAGATCCTAAACAAAATCTCAGATGTTAAAACAGAATTGATATGCTTGACACGGATGATGATATTCTAAGAAATTGCACGTCGAAGTACCTGATTTTAATAGGAAGATGGATCCACATAGGTTTTAGAATGGAAAGAGTCATAGAGGATTGTTTTGATCAGTGCAACACATCAGACAACCGAAAGGATCTGATTTGTAAATATGAAACCAAATGGAAATGCTACAAATTTGGTGAAGAGCACTAGAGTAAAAATTACCAGAGCAAATCGGACCCCAATAACAGATGGAGCAACAACTAAGACATGTCTTCTGATGACCAAGATAAACTCTAGAATCATAATAGGGTCATAAGGAACTATGACTGTTAAGGATCATAAGGAACTATGACTGTTAAGGAGTAAATGGAGAAATCTGATTAGCTTTTTATTCAAAGTGAAGGAAAGGAGTCTAAGAGGCAACTTATATCTCTTCTAAAAATGGCTTAAAGGCAAAGTTTATAAGTAGCGGATTGTAGAAAAAATTTTCAGCTCAGAGGATACCTAATGTCTACCATGTGACTTTAAGTGCGGAGCAACACCTTGGTCAGCTGAATAACATGAAGGTCTGGGAGCTAAGCCGGAGAGGTTGGTAAATAATATAAATAAAAAAAAAGAGCTAGTGTAATGCAAAATTTCAAACCAGCAGCTAACAGCTACAAGTGCAAATTTGACAAGAAGTGCATGGGCTAGCCCTCAAGTGGTTCATATATAAGAAGGATGTGGGAAGACACACTTAACCTAGTTATAAAATCATGTTAAATTAGCTTGGAAACCACGCAAAATTAGAGATAAAAGGCAGATAAGGGAGAAGAATATATAATATTTTTATTATTTTAATGTGGTTTGGTTGTAAACCCCAGATCCACAAACATGAAAACCAAGAATTCGGAGATGTATATTCATTATATTTAGCCCATCCACTTATAATAACAGGGAAATATAATATTCCATAGTAAGATGATATAATATTCTGAAATAGTAAGTATTCTCCTATAGGGTAGACAAATATTCCTATATTAGAATAAATGATTTTTTTTTCATTGAATATATATAACATTCTTATATTGAAATATATATAATACTCATACTAACACACTAGATCTCCGTCAGACATTCAAGTGAATGATTGACATGTCCAACCTATATATTTCGAATCTATATGTGTATATATATATATATATATTCATTCGATTTTCTCGTTTGTGGTAGCTTTTTGTCTTCTATTGCATTTCCTTTTTTTGGTTGATTTCTTTTTTTACCTGGCTATTTTTTTCCTTTCCATAAACCCAAAAATCATAAAAAGAAAAACAGAACCTAAAAGTGAAGGTAGTGTTGACAGCAAGAATGACTAACAATACTGAAGAGATAGGAAACTTTCTGAGAGAGGGAAGGGTAAAATAGAGATGTTTGCCGAAAAAGAAGACAGAAGTTAAGGGAAGGAACAATAACAATTGAGATAGCAATACTCCACGGCTATTGAAAAGAAAACCAAAATAGAGGTAAATGCACTCCCAATGACTGCAGGAATAAAAGACAAAATAGAGGTAATGATGCTCTCAATGGACTACCAGAAGGAAAGATATAATAGAGATAATTGGGTTCCCAATGGGTTGGAGAAAGGAAAGACATTAAAATAAGACAGTCAGAAGAAAAGACATAATGTTAGTAATGATGCTCTCAATGAATGATAAAAAAATATAATAAGAATGGAAGTGCTTCGCCAGAAGAGAAAGGATATCACATCGAGTGAAGCAATAGAAGATCTCAAGAAGAAAAGGCAAAGGTTGCCTTGGACTCCAAAGTAGAAGAACATGGCTTTATACCATGTTAAATTTCATAATTATTGTGCATAGAAGAGAAGTAGTTCATATATAAGGAGGGACAATATTTTAAACCTAAAATCTTAAAGCATTAAATTATGGGTCCTTTTCTATATATAAACCACCCTCAATTCTTTTTCCTCCTAGTCAATATAAGAATCTGACACACTTAGTTACTTTCAAGTCCCTGCATTATTAACTTCGAAAGAAGATGATAGCTCGCCATGATGCAGTATTTGTCAAGTGATAAACAAGATCACAGTAAAATGGATTCCCTACCTTAGCCTTGATATTACATGTTAGATATGATTTAGGAAGCAATATTTTTGTAAACATAGAATTATGAAGAGAGTACCATCAAACCAAAATTAAACCTCATGATGAATAAAAACTGACCACCATGACTAAGAATGAATTTTCTTATAGTTGGTGATATTGTTTGTTTACAAATATGTTTAATTGAGTGATGACTCAAATCTTTCAACCATTCCTATATAGATTTTTAGACCTACTTTGATATACTAATGTAAGAAACGATAATTTACTTCATGTTCAACTAATCTAAAAAGATGTCGATAAGAGAAGCTACACATTAACTTAAAAGAAAATGTTCTTTTAAGCAACAAATGTTATGTTCTTATGTCATGCTAAGGGACAATATGACCCTAGAAAGATTAATGATGCAAAAGACTTTTATAAGCAAAACAAAAGAGGACACATCATTCAACCACAATCTTTAGGGATGAAGAGTGAGAGCTGGTCTGACACTATCTACTAAAGGTTGGCCCATATCCAAAGAATGTTTATAAATGCCAAGTGATTTCTCCTTAGATTGCCTGCCCAATGTTTCTGATACTGGAATGTATTTAGTAGAAAGGGTTCATAGTAAAACTTGAGGTTTGAGCAAATGAAAAAGGAATGCTTTATATCAAAAATTTAGAGTAATTTATAATAACATTGAGCAAACAAAAGATATTCAGAAGAGATGCAAGGAGGAGCAACAAAGAATTTTAGATGAGATAAGACCATACTAATGGCTGAAGATCGTTCCTACTATCCTTCATTAAGACCACAATAATGCCTGGAGATCGTTTCTATTATCCTTCGTTAAATAGGGGCACATTAAAAGTTAACTAGCTAACAAAAGCAAAACTTCGGACTATAGAAGCTACTGTCCATTCATCATGAACCATGACAAGACATTCCTCACGAACCATGGCAAGACAAGCATGGATTGTCTTGAAAGAATATAAAACTATTAGGAGTTATAATTTTATGTATGTGACGATAGATTGGTTCTGAAAAAAGGATCACTTCATCACACGCTCCTTATGATGGTGTCAACTTCACCAAACTCTTATTCAAGTGATAGTGCGTCTTCGTGGCCTCCCCTTGACTATTTTCAAATTACAATTGAAAAATCATGTGGGAAACATTCAATACATAATCTTAATTTTCATGATCTTTTATTCTTCAAACAGATGGGCAACTAAAGCTGTCAATTAAGTCTTAGGAGACTTATTGGGAAGCTTGGTGCAATAATGTAAACAATTGAGACCTAATTTATGGAATATGCATCTAAGAACCTGATCGTGACTTGGTTCATCTACTGCAAGAAGCAACGTTAGTGCTAAAAGTTCTGTTGAACTCAAAAAGGGCATCTTTGATGGGGAAGGGTGAAAAATTAGAACCAGCAATCTAAAAATGAATCTGCTGAACAACATTGATGGTTGGTCAAACATAATGAAAGTGATATGGTAAAAATAAGGATTCACACAAAGCATTTTTTGAAGACGATAATACAAGAAATTCACTGAAAAAAGTGTTAGATCTTATAAGATCCTTAAGAAAATAAGTATTTATTGTTATGTTCTAGAATTGCCAAGGAATGTAAATTAGTCCTAATTTAAATGTGTGAACTTGACTAACTACCATTGCATGATACTACACACTCCTCAGCAACCATGAAAACTACAACTATTTCTCATCTTAAATAAGAGATTGAAGATGCTCTTGATGAACAACTTGTATCCATAAGAGCCGGCAGTTATCAACAGCTTCCTTCCATGTGGGAAGGAAGACCAAAATATAATAACACTTGGATTTTATAATCTAAATTTCAAGAAGTCAATCTAGTCTGATATGAAGCATTTGTTACATACTAGGACAACTTCTGAAAAATAGGGAAAATTGATGGAACAAATTTTAAAGTCTTTCAAAGGAACAAGAAAGGATAGACACTTAATCCCAAACCTTAATTATGGGATGATGTAGAAAGACACTTAGTGTGACCTATACAATAGTCCAATGAAGAGTACAAGGGTTGGTTGTCCTATGTGCTAAGTCTTCTTTTAAGCCAAGTTATGTTTTTCTTATTAGAGAGGGATTTGACATGAATATTTTATTCCAAGTTTGCAAAGTTTTCTTATTAGAGGGATTTGACATAAATTATTTCATGTCACTTTAGTTCACTAAATATTCAAGTTTATTAAGGAAAAAAAATCTTATTACAATGATTCAATTTATGCTCAAGAAATTTTAGTTGAAATCAATATTTTCTTATGATTTGAGTTGAGAGATTTTTACAATTTCAATGTTTCAAATGTTGAAATTTCGAATTAAACGGTGAAACTTTCTCATAAGAATAGTTCTTAAGACTTTAGGAATGACTTCTTATTTCACACTCGTAAGAGTAAATCCTAGAACTACCCTTTTGATTCTACCATTCAAATTATTCCCTAACAATGTCTTAGGCCACTAATTCTAAAGCTTAGGAGTTCGAGTAAAAGAAGAAAAGCAGTATCATATATATTCAATGGTTTCTTCAAGGAGAAAGTTTGGCGTACCTCAAAGCTGTGCTGAAAAACAATGCCACTCCAATAACATCAAAATGGTTCACCACAATTCGATCAAATCCGCATAGTAGTTGGTATCTCAAGTTTGCATAAAGACCAAGAAAAGCACCATAACCAAGTGCATATGTACTAACAGGTGGGATTGTTACGGATAACCTTCATGTAAAAGAAAGTCCCAGTCATATTTTGGCAGAGAACCAATAAGAAAAGCAACATTTTAACTTTTTAATGGAAATGATGCTCATTTAATGAGGAAAAAAAAAAGGAAACATTACTGTAATGTTGATACCTATCTTCTTTTTTGCTGGATAAAAACTTCGATAGTGAACCTTGGACGGCCCCAGCAGTTAAGCCAACTGTACACAATTCAGCAGCCTTATAGATGAAAGACTGGATCCTCTTTTGCAGGTCAAATTCCCTAAGTGGATAACTCTGTTCGAATACATTGTTTGGAAGCTTCTGTAATGTATTCTGCAAATCAAACCGGAAAGTGTTTCCATATGAACGACAAGGTGCAAGCAACCAAACAACCATGGCGTTGCAAGCTGTTACAGTTAGCACATTTACAAGTGCGAGATCCCACTCCTGTTTTATTCTGGAATTGCAGAATTGCAAATATTTTATGTCAATATCAAATTCAGTATTATCAACCTTCAACTTTGTTACGAGCAAGAAATAATTACCTATCTTTGCGAGTCTTTAACTCCCACCAAACAGTGCAACCAATTGTAGCAGCCTGGTCTAAAATGAGCCTATATAAAAAGGCAGGATCGGCTATCATCCTGTGGATAAAACATTACACTTTCAAAAATCAAAAAAGAGTTTCAATAACATAACCGGCTTAAGTATACAAGCAAAAGGAGGTGTAGCTATAGATTATCAAGGGAAACTTTTAAACATCGCAATATTTAAAAATATTGTAAATCCAACAAGCCATGTCCCAAGTTGGTGAAGTTTTAAACTAATATCTAACAGCTATGTCCTGACAGTTGCCACTTTAAGGGCAGACTCAGCCATCCATGACATTACAGACATGAAGCAATATATTTATAATAGCAAAAGGAACTTATTCACAGTTTTAAGAGATTTAACTGTTGCAAGAAGGCGAAGAGAAAATTCTCTGTCCATAATACACATGAAATATCAGAATTCCGCAAAGACTAAACAAATACACTGTGTTGATAGATAGAACAAAGGAAGCTTTTAAAGTGGTACAGAAGAAAGTATGACATTTTACATTGCAAAAGTGAATTCAAGGATAAATACTCACAATAACTCGAAGAAAATCAATTCAAGCAATGAAGACTGGAAAGATACAATTCAAAGCTGGCGGTTGACACAGAAAGCAAAGTTAAAAATTGTGTCGAGCAGAAAACAAATCAGAAGTACCTCCCAATGAACGCCCTGGAAATTTCTTGAGGACAAGCTCTAGAAATAGACCTCGTAATGGTCGGCCTGGCATTAATTGCTAGGAATTTTACCATCTGAGCTGAGCTAACCAAGCCCTGGAAGGAAATATTGTATCGAGAATTTAGACATGAACATGAGTTAGTTTAGTAGAAAGAAAAATATCTAAAGAAAAAAACAATATACCATCTCATAAGCTTGTCGCAAACCAGCAGGCAAATCCATCATTGTCTTGTGCCACTCGTTCAATACAGCATCCACAAACTTTCTATCAAAAAGCTGGCAACAGACCACAACACATAAGCAAGAGGATTTATTTATTTGAAAAAAAAAACCAAGAATTTTGAGCTGGTGGTGTTGCAACCTCTTGAAGAAACTTCCTCATCCTAAACAATCCACCATCATCGCCCTCATCACCATCATCAAAATCATCAAAGTAATCGTCATCGTCACCTCCATCATCATCACCTCCATCACCACCACCATGATTAATTTTCTTTCCAATATCTCCGCCACCTCCACCAAGAGCAACCTACAATTTCAACCATCATTATATATTATGAATATTGAATATGGCACTGTTATTACAGTTTACAACGAGTAATAAAATTAAGAAAACCCTAAACTGGAAAAGCAAACCTCTGGAGAAGAAGTGGATTGCTTTTGGGACATATCAAGTTTGCCTTTCTCAAGAGTAACAGCGCCAAAAGCACCGTATTTACTTCCGCCCTTCATAATAGGAGCATGATCAGAAAAAGAAGAAGAAGAAGGCGAGGCCAAGTAGCAGCGCTCCAAATATTCACCATATCTACAACTCTGACTTCCGTCGACGGCGGAAGAAGATTTAATAACTGAAATTTGAGACTTCTTATTCTTCACAGGTAGAAGAAAACGGCGGAAAGAAGATTTAATAACTGAAATTTGAGACTTCTTATTCTTCACAGGTAGAAGAAGGTGGCGGCGACTGAAATCAAAGTTGTTGCTGGGGATATGAGTAGTTTGGAATAGGAGGTGAGACATGTCTGTTTGTTTTGTGGATTATTTCAATGGGTCTCTGCTCTCTCTTTACAAAATCAAAATGGCAATTAGAGAGAGCCAGAGAGAAGAGGAAGTGAAGATGGGTGTGGAGGGGGCGTTTTGTGTTTGATTAGATGACGATAAACTACAACCCCAAGCCCCTATCTTCTTCACGAGTCTTAACTCAACCAAAAACAAAAAAAGTTCAACTGAGTTGGACTCCAACATGACATGCCCGACCCAAGCCGCCTTTGGCTTCCTCAAATCCTATAAAAAAAACTTTTGTGATGTAATTAATTATTTATTTTAGTCCTTGTATTTTTAATTTGTTCACTTTAGTTTCTGTATTTTTTATTCTCATTCAAGATATTTCAATTGGGTATTTTCAGACAAATTTACCCTTGAAATTAAGAGATTAAAAAAATGTATTTCAATAATCTAAAGGCAAATTTGTTCGAAAATAGCTAATTGGGGTATCTTGAATGAGAATAAAAAACACAGGGGCTAAGGTGAACGAATTAAAAACACAGGAGCTAAGATGAATAATTAAGTATATCACATGGGTTGTTTTATGTGATTCGCCAAAACAATCCAATAGGAGAATAAGGGAATGTTGGTGGAGTTGTGTGATATTGTAACAATTAGAGACAAGTTGAGATAATTGAGTTATGGCAATTGATATCAAAATTCAAAGATGTGTTTAGGAGCCCTACTAAATTGCCACCAAGTTGTGGCTATGATTATACAATAGTGCTAGAGAAAGGACAGAACTAGTCAATGTGAGGCCTTATAAGTACCCTCATATTTAGAAAAGCGAGATTGAAAAGTTGGTGGTACAGATGCTCGTAATTGGGATTATTAGACCCAGTAATAGTCCCTTCTCCAATCCACTGTTTCTCGTGAGAGAAAAGACGGGAGTTGGCAGTTTTGTATGGATTATGGAACACTCAACAAAGTCATAGTGCGTCATCAATTTCTCATTCTAAATGTCGATGACCTCTTAAATGAACTATATGGAGCTATAATTTTCACCAAGCTTAATCTTAACTCAGACTATCATCAAATAACAATTTAGCCACTAGATGTGCATAAGAAATCATTCAGTACTCATGAAGGCCTTTATGAGTTCCTCATCATCCCATTCATGCTCACTAATGCCCCAACAACCTTTCAAGCACTTATGAATTCCATTTTTAAAGGGATGTTAAGAAGGTATGTGTTCGTATTCTTTAATGATATTTTCATTTATAATTATTCTCTTGTGGAACACTTGTTGCTTTCTCGTGAGGTATTAATGATTCTTTGTGATCATAAGTTATTAGCAAATATTAAGATGTGTTGGATGTGTGAGAATGAGTTAGAGTACTTAAGGCATGTCATATCTAAGAAGAAGGTTGCTGCTAATCATGAGAAAGTTAAGGCAATGGATGAGTGGACAACACCACAATCCAAAAGGATTTAAGGGATTTTTTTGGGATTAATAGGATATTACCATAAGTTTGTTCGTGATTATAAGAAAATAACTACACCTTTAACTTTGTTGTTGGAAAAAGATTGGTTCATTTAGAGTGAAGAGGTTAACAAAGCAATTTTGCAACTTAAAGAGGCCATGAAAGCAATGCCTATTTTAGCCTTACCCAATTTTAAGGAGACATTCATAGTGGAATTTGATGCTTTTGGAGTAGGATTAAGAGTTGTTTCGTCTCAAAAAGGGTGACCCAATGCATTTTTTAACCAATAACTTACTAAGCGAGTGCGATTTAAGTTGGTTTATAAGAGAAAGCTAATGACTATAGTAATAACTATCTAAAAATGGAGATACTAGATATTGGGGAGGCACTTTATGGTGAAGACAGTTTAAAAGAGTTTACTCTACTTGCTAGAACAATGAATGATTACACTAGAATATCAAAGATGGCTGACTAAACTAATGGAATTTGATTTTGAGATTTAGTATCAACCAGGGCAAGGTAATAAGGCTATTGTGCAAGTTGGGGCGGCATTACATGTTATCTCAGGTCCTTTTATTATTGGTTGGGACCAAATCAAAGAAGAGGTAAGGAAAGACCCTTAGTTGAAACAAATCCTGCAACATTGAGGGAAAAGACTACAACCAAAACTAGTTGGTCTTTCGACCATGGGCAACTTTATTATAAAGGAAGGATAGTGTCGGATCCCGTTTCCGGAGCCCAACTCTTGAACCTTAAAACAGGAATCATGATCATATTACCTTGAAGGGTTATTCCATTAACCCTAATTAGCCGATAATTTTTTTTTGAACTCTTATCATCATGAAACCCTTGGTAGACATGATTCATACATTTTCAATCTTAAGACTTCCCC